>JASJOG010000129.1:270000-457500 GCA_030142905.1 Heliopora coerulea
TACGGTAAGGGTTAGGGTTAGGGTTAGGGTTAGGGTTACAGTTAGGGTTAGGATTAGGGTTAGGGTTAGGGTTAGGGTTAGGGCTAGGGTTAGGGTTAGGGTTAGGGATAGGGTTGGGGTTATGGTTAGGGTTAGGGTTAGGGTTAGGGTTAGGGTTAGGGTTAGGGTTAGGATTAGGGATTTGAAACGAGTTTTTATTCAATTTAAGTGCACGAGATATTCTCGCGACAACTTAACGCTTTCCATGATGATGGATGTGTTGTGTTTCAATTCTATTTCAGAATCATCCTCAGAGTATTATGAAACGATAACTTCACAATTAACCTACACTGCCGAAGTCAACTAAAAAAGTTGACTCGAGCGGGATTTGGACCCGCACTTTCGGGATACCGGCCCGCCGCTCTACCTTTAGGTTAGGTTATGGTTACGGTTATGGTTAGGGTTAGGGTTAGGGTTAGGGTTAGGATTAGGGTTAGGGTTAGGGTTAGGGTTAGGGTTAGGATTACGGTTAGGGTTAGTGTTAGGGTTAGGGTTAAAGTTAGGGTTAGGGTTAGGGTTAGGGTTAAGGTTAGGTATAGGGTTAGGGTTAGGGTTAGGGTTAGTTTGTTAGGATTAGGGTTAGGGTTAGGGTTAGGGCTAGGGTTAGGGTTAGGGTTAGGGTTAGGGTTAGGGTTAGGGTTAGGATTAGGGTTAGGGTTAGGGTTAGGGCTAGGGTTAGGGTTAGGGTTAGGGTTAGGGTTAGGGTTAGGGCTTGGGTTAGGGTTAGGGTTAGGGTTAGGGTTAGGGCTAGGGTTAGGGTAAAAGTTAGGGTTAGGGTTACGGTTAGGATTAGGGTTAGGGTTAGGGTTAGGGTTAGGGTTAGGGTTAGGGTTAGTGTTAGGGTTAGGGTTAGCGTTAGGGTTAGGGTTAGGATTAGGGATTGGAAGCGAGTTTTTATTCAATTTAAGTGTTCGAGATATTCTCGCGACAACTTAACGCTTTCCATGAATATGGATGTGCAGTGTTTCAATTCTATTTCAGAATCATCCTTAGAGTATTATGAAACGATAACTTCACAATTAACCTACACTGCCGAAGTCAACTAAAAAAGTTGATTCGAGCGGGATTTGAACACGCACCTTCGGGATACCGGCCCGCCGCTCTACCTTTAGGTTAGCTTATGGTTACGGTTAGTGTTAGGATTAGGGTTAGGGTTAGGGTTAGGATTAGGGTTAGGGTTAGGGTTAGGGTTAGGATTAGGGTTAGGGCTAGGGTTAGGGTTAGGGTTAAGTTACGGTTAGGGTTAGGGTTAGGGTTAAGGTTAGAGTTAGGGTTAGGGTTAGGATTGGGGTTAGGGTTAGGGTTAGGGTTAGGGTTAGGGTTAGGATTATGGTTAGGGTTAGGGATAGGGTTAGGGTTAGTGTTAGCGTTAGGGTGAAGGTTAGGATTAGGGATTGGAAGCGATTTTTTATACAATTTAAATGCACGAGATATTGTCGAGAGAACTTAACGCTATCCATGAGGATGGATGTGCAGTGTTTCAATTCTATTTCAGAATCTTACTCAGGGTATTATGAAACGATAACTTCACAATTAACCTACACTGCCGAAGTAAACTGAAAAATGTTGACTCGGGCGGGTTTTGAACACGCACCTTCGATATACCGGTCCGCCGCTCTACCTGTTGAGCTATCGAGTCCACAGGGATTGGAGGCGAGTTTTTATCCCATTTAAGTGCACGAGATATACTCGCGACAACATAACGCTATTAATGAGGATGGATGTGCAGTGTTTCAATTCTATTTCAGAATCATCCTCAGGGGATTATGAAACGATAACTTCACAATTAACCTACACTGCCGAAGTCAACTGAAAAATGTTGACTCGAGCGGAATTTGAACTCGCATCTTCGGGATACCGGTCCGCCGCTCTACCTGTTGAGCTATCGAATCCACAAATATTGGAGGCGAGTTTTTATCCAATTTAAGTGCACGAGATATTCTCGCGACAACTTAACGCTATCCATGAGGATGGATGTGCAGTGTTTCAATTCTATTTCAGAATCATCCTCAGGGTATTATGAAACGATAACTTCACAATTAACCTACACTGCCGAAGTCAACTGAAAAATGTTGACTCGAGCAGGATTTGAACTCGCACCTTCGGGATAGCGGTTCGCCGCTCTACCTTTGGTTAGGTTATGGTTACTGTTAGGGTTAGGGTTAGGGTTAGGGTTAGGGTTAGGATTAGGGTTAGGGTTAGGGTTAGGGCTAGGGTTATGGTTAGGGTTACGGTTAGGGTTAGTGTTAGTGTTAGGGTTAAAGTTAGGGTTAGGTTTATGGTTAAGGTTAGGGTTAGGGTTAGGGTTAGGATGAGGTTTGGGGTTAGGGTTAGGGTAAGGGTTAGGGTTAGGGTTAGGATTAAAGTTAGGGTTAGGGTTAGGGTTAGGATTAGGGTTAGGGTTAGGGTTAGGGTTAGGGTTAGGGTTAGTGTTAGGGTTAGGGTTAGGGTTAAAGTTAGGATTAGGGATTGGAAGCGAGTTTTTATTCAATTTAAGTGCACGAGATATTCTCGCGACAACTTAACGAATTCCATGAGGATGGATGTGCAGTGTTTCAATTCTATTTCAGAATCATCCTCAGGGTATTATGAAACGATTACTTAACAATTAACCTACACTGCCGAAGTCAACTGAAAAATGTTGACTCGAGTGGGATTTCAACTCGCACCTTCGAGATACAGGTCCGCTGCTCTACCTGTTGAGCTATCGAATCCACAGGGTTTGGAGCGGGTTTTATCCAATCTAAGTTCACGAGATATTCTCGCGACAACTTAACGCTATCCATGAGGATGGATGTGCAGTGTTTCAATTCTATTTCAGAATCATCCTCAGGGTATTATGAAACGATAACTTCACAATTAACCTACACTGCCGAAGTCATCTGAAAAATGTTGACTCGAGCGGGATTTCAACTCGCACCTTCGGGATACCGGTACGCCGCTCTACCCGTTGAGCTATCGAGTCCACAGGGATTGGAGGCGAGTTTTTATCCAATTTAAGTGCCCGAGATATTCTCGCGAAAACTTAACGCTATCAATGAGGATGGATGTGCAGTATTTCAATTCTATTTCAGAATCATCCTCAGGGTATTATGAAACGATAACTTCACAATTAACCTACACTGCCGAAGTCAACTTAAAAATGTTGACTCTAACGAGATTTGAACTCGCACCTTCGGGATACCGGTCGGCCGCTCTACCCGTTGAGCTATCGAGTCCACAGGGATTGGAGGCGAGTTTTTAGCCAATGTAAGTGCACGAGATATTCTCGCGACAACTTAACGCTATCCATGAGGATGGATGTGCAGTGTTTCAATTCTATTTCAGAATCAACCTCAGGGTAATATGAAACGATTACTTAACAATTAACCTACACTGCCGAAGTCAACTGAAAAATGTTGACTCGAGTGGGATTTCAACTCGCACCTTCGAGATACCGGTCCGTTGCTCTACCTGTTGAGCTATCGAGTCCACAGGGTTTGGAGCGAGTTTTATCCAATCTAAGTTCACGAGATATTCTCGCGACAACTTAACGCTATCCATGAGAATGGATGTGCAGTGTTTCAATTCTATTTCAGAATCATCGTCAGGGTATTATGAAACGATAACTTCACAATTAACCTACACTGCCGAAGTCATCTGAAAAATGTTGACTCGAGCGGGATTTCAACTCGCACCTTCGGGATACCGGTACGCCGCTCTACCTGTTAAGCTATCGAGTCCACAGGGATTGGAAACGAGTTTTTATCCAATTTAAGGTCTCGAGATATTCTCGAGAGAACTTAACGCTATCCATGAGGATGGATGTGCAGTGTTTCAATTCTATTTCAGAATCATCCTCAGGGTATTATGAAACGATAACTTCACAATTAACCTACACTGCCGAAGTCAACTGAAAAATGTTGACTCGAGCGGGATTTGAACTCGCACCTTCGGGATACCGGTCCGCCGCTCTACCTTCAGGTTAGGTTAGGGTTAGGTTTAGGGTTAGGGTTAGGGATAAGAGACGAGTATTTATTCAATTTAAGTGCACGAGATTTTCTTGCGACAACTTAACGCTATCCATGAGTATGGATGTGAAGTGTTTCAAATCTATTTCAGAATCATCTTCAGGGTATTATGAAACGATAACTTCACAAGTAACCTACACTGCCAAAGTCAACTGAAAAATGTTGACTCGAGCGGGATTTGAACTCGAACCTTTGGGATACCGGTCAGCCGCTCTACCTGTTGAGCTATCGAGTCCACAGGGATTGGAGGCGAGTTTCTATCCAATTTAAGTGCACGAGATATTCTCGCGACAACTTAACGCTATCCATGAGGATTGATGTGCAGTGTTTCAATTCTATTTCAGAATAATCCTCAGGGTATTATGAAACGATAACTTCACAAGTAACCTACACTGCCAAAGTCAACTGAAAAATGTTGAATCGAGCGTGATTTCAACTCGCATCTTCGGGATACCGGTCCGCCGTTCTACCTTTTGAGCTATCGAGTCCACAGGAATTGAAGGCGAGTTTTTATCCAATTTAAGTGTTCGAGATATTCTCTAGAGAACTTAACGCTATCCATGAGGATGGATGTGCAGTGTTTCAATTCTATTTCAGAATCATCCTCAGGGTATTATGAAACGATAATTTCACAATTAACCTACAATGCCGAAGTCAACTGAAAAATGTTGACTCGAGCGGAATTTCAACTCGCACCTTCGGGATACCGGTCCGCCGCTCTACCTGTTGTACTATCGAGTCCACAGGGATTGGAGGCGAGTTTTTATCCAATTTAAGTGCACTTGAT
Source organism: Heliopora coerulea (assembly GCA_030142905.1). Classification (NCBI taxonomy): domain Eukaryota; kingdom Metazoa; phylum Cnidaria; class Anthozoa; order Scleralcyonacea; family Helioporidae; genus Heliopora; species Heliopora coerulea. The sequence continues at coordinate 274,837 of JASJOG010000129.1, forward strand.
ATTCTCGAGAGAACTTAACGCTATCCTTGAGGATGGATGTGCAGTGTTTCAATTCTATTTCAGAATCATTCTCAGGGTATTATGAAACGATAACTTCACAATTAACCTACACTGCCGAAGTCAACTGAAAAATGTTGACTCGAGCGGGATTTGAACTTGCACCTTCGGGATACCGGTCCGCATCTCAACCCGTTGAGCTATCGAGTCCACAGGGATTAGAGGCGAATTTTATCCAATTTAAGTGCGCGAGATATTCTCTCGACAACTTAACGCTATCCATGAGTATGGATGTGCAGTGTTTCAATTCTATTTCAGAATCATCTTCAGGGTATTATGAAACGATAACTTCACAATTAACCTACACTGCCAAAGTCAACTGAAAAATGTTGACCCGAGCGGGATTTGAACTCGAACCTTCGAGATACCGGTCCGCCGCTCTACCTGTTGAGCTATCTAGTCCACAGGGATGGGAGCGAGTTTTATCCAATCTAAGTGCACGAGATATTCTCGCGAAAACTTAACGCTATCCATGAGGATGGATGTGCAGTGTTTCAATTCTACTTCAGAATCATCCTCAAGTTATTATGAAACGATAACTTCACAATTAACCTACACTGCCGAAGTCAACTGGAAAATGTTGACTCGAGCGGGATTTGAACTCGCACCTTTTAAATACCGGTCGGCCGCACTACATGTTGAGCTATCGAGTCCACAGTGATTGGAGGCGAGTTTTATCCAATTTAAGTGCACAAGATATTCTCGCGACAACTTAACGCTATCCATGAGTATGGATGTGCAGTGTTTCAATTCTATTTCGGAATCATCTTCCGGGTATTATGAAACGATAACTTCACAAGTAACCTACACTGCCAAAGTCAACTGAAAAATGTTGACTCGAGCGGGATTTGAACTCGAACCTTCGGGATACCGGTCCTCCGCTCTACCTGTTGAGCTATCTAGTCCACAGGGATGGGAGCGAGTTTTATCCAATCTAAGTGCACGAGATATTCTCGAGAAAACTTAACTCTATCCATGATAATGGATGTGCAGTGTTTCAATTCTATTTCAGAATCATCGTCAGGGTATTATGAAACGATAACTTCACAATTAACCTACACTGCCGTAGTCAACTGAAAAATGTTGACTCAAGTGGGATTTGAACTCGGACCTTCAAGATACCGGTCCGCCGCTCTACCTGTTGAGCTATCGAGTCCACAGGGATTGGAGGCGAGTTTTTATCCAATTTAATTGCACGAGATATTCTCGAGAGAACTTAACGCTATTCATGAGGATGGATGTGCAGTGTTTCAATTCTATTTCAGAATCTTCCTCAGGGTATTATGAAACGATAACTTCACAATTAACCTACACATCCGAAGTCAACTGAAAAATGTTGACTCGACCGGGATTTGAACTCGCACCTTCGGGATACCGGTCCGCCACTCTACCTGTTGAGCTATCGAGCCCACATTGATTGGAGGCGAGTTTTTATTCCATTTAAGTGCACGAGATATACTCGCGACAACATAACGCTATTAATGAGGATGGATGTGCAGTGTTTCAATTCTATTTCAGAATCGTCCTCTGGGGATTATGAAACAATAACTTCACAATTAACCTACACTGCCGAAGTCAACTGAAAAATGTTGACTCGAGCGGGATTTGAACTCGCACCTTCGGGATACCGGTCCGCCGTTCTACCTCTTGAGCTATCGAATCCACAAGGATTGGAGGCGAGCTTTTATCCAATTTTAGTGCTCGAGATATTCTCGCGACAACTTAACGCTATCCATGGGGATGGATGTGTAGTGTTTCAATTCTATTTCAGAATCATCGTCAGGGTATTATGAAACGATAACTTCACAATTAACCTACACTGCCGAAGTCAACTGAAAAATGTTGACTCGAGCGGGATTTGAACTCGCACCTTCGGGATACCGGTCCGCCGATCTACCTGTTGAGCTATCGAGTCCACAAGGATTGGAGGCGAATTTTTATCCAATTTAAGTGCACGAGATATTCTCGCGACAACTTAACGCTATCCATGAGGATGGATGTGCAGTGTTTCAATCTATTTCAGAATCATCGTCTGGGTATTATGAAACGATAACTTCACAATTAACCTACACTGCCGAAGTCAACTGAAAAATGTTGACTCGAGCGCGATTTGAACTCGCACCTTCGGGATACCGGTCCGCCGCTCTACATGTTGAGCTATCGAGTCCACAGGGATTGGAGGCGAGTTTTTATCCAATTTATGTGCACGAGATATTCTCTCGACAACTTAACGCTATCCATGAGGATGGATGTGCAGTGTTTCAATTCTATTTCAGAATCATCCTCAGGGTATTATGAAACGATAACTTCACAATTAACCTACACTGCCGAAGTCAACTGAAAAATGTTGACTCGAGCGGAATTTGAACTCGCACATTCGGGATACAGGTCCGCCGATCTACCTGTTGAGCTATCGAGTCCACAGGGATTGGAGGCGAGTTTTTATCCAATTTAAGTGCACGAGATATTCTCGCGACAACTTAACGCTATCCATGAGGATGGATGTGCAGTGTTTCAATTCTATTTCAGAATCGTCCTCTGGGGATTATGAAACAATAACTTCACAATTAACCAACACTGCCGAAGTCAACTGAAAAATGTTGACTCGAGCGGGATTTGAACTCACACCTTCGGGATACCGGTCCGCCGCTCTACCTCTTGAGCTATCGAATCCACAAGGATTGGAGGCGAGCTTTTATCCAATTTAAGTGCTCGAGATATTCTCGCGACAACTTAACGCTATCCATGGGGATGGATGTGTAGTGTTTCAATTCTATTTCAGAATCATCGTCAGGGTATTATGAAACGATAACTTCACAATTAACCTACACTGCCGAAGTCAACTGAAAAATGTTGACTCGAGCGGGATTTGAACTCGCACCTTCGGGATACCGGACCGCCGCTCTTCCTGTTGAGCTATCGAGTCCACATGGATTGGAGACGAGTTTTAGTCCAATTTAAGTGCACGAGATATTCTCGAGAGAACTTAACGCTATCCATGAGGATGGATGTGAAGTGTTTCAATTATATTTCAGAATCATCCGCAGGTTATTATGAAACGATAACTTCACAATTAACCTACACTGCCGAAGTCAACTGAAAAATGTTGACTCGGGAGGGATTTGAACTCGCACCTTCGGGATACCGGTCCGCCGCTCTAACTGTTGAGCTATCGAGTCCACAGGGATTGGAGACGAGTTTTTTCCAATTTAAGTGCACGAGATATTTTCGCGACAACTTAACGCTATCCATGAGGACGGATGTGCAGTGTTTCAATTATATTTCAGAATCATCCTCAGGGTATTATGAAACGATAACTTCACAATTAACCTACACTGACGAAGTCAACTGAAAAATGTTGACTCGAGCGGGATTTGAACTCGCACCTTCGGGATACCGGTACGCCGCTCTACCTTTAAGTTAGGTTAGGGTTAGGGTTAGGGTTAGGGTTAGGGTTAGGGTTAGGATTAGGGTTAGGGTTAGGGTTAGGGTTAGGGTTAGGGTTAGGGTTAGGGTTAGGGTTAGGGTTAGGGTTAGGGTTAGGGTTAGGGTTAAGGTTAGGGTTAGGGTTAGGGTTAGGGTTAGTGTTAGGGTTAGGGTTAGGGTTAGAATTAGGGTTAGGGTTAGGTTAGGGATTGGAGGCGAGTTTTTATTCAATTTAAGTGCACGAGATATTCTCGCGACAACTTAACGCTATCCATGAGGATGGATGTGCAGTGTTTCAATTCTATTTCAGAATCATCCTCAGGGTATTATGAAACGATAACTTCACAATTAACCTACACTGCCGAAGTCAACTGAAAAATGTTGACTCGAGCGGGATTTCAACTCGCACCTTCGGGATACCGGTCCGCCGCTCTACCTGTTGATCTATCGAGTCCAGAGGGATTGGAGGCGAGTTTTTATCCAATTTAAGTGCACGAGATATTCTCGAGAGAACTTAACGCTATTAATGAGGATTGAAATGAAGTGTTTCAATTCTATTTCAGAATCATCCTCAGGGTATTATTAAACGATAACTTCACTATTAACCTACACTGCCGAAGTCAACTGAAAAATGTTGACTCGAGCGGGATTTGAACTCGCACGTTCGGGATACCGGTCCGCCGCTCTACCTGTTGAGCTATCGAGTCCACAAGAATTTGAGGCGAGTTTTTATCCAATTTAAGTGCACCAGATATCCTCGCGACAACTTAACGCTATCCATGAGGATGGATGAGCAGTGTTTCAACTATATTTCAGAATCATCCTCAGGGTATTATGAAACGATAACTTCACAAGTAACCTACACTGCCGAAGTCAACTGAAAAATGTTGACTCGAGCAGGATTTGAACTCGCACCTTCGGGATACCGGTCCGCCGCTCTACCTTTAGGTTAGGTTAGGGTTAGGGTTAGGGTTAGGGTTAGGGTTAGGGTTAGTGTTAGGGTTAGGGTTAGGGTTAGGGTTAAGGTTAGGGTTAGGTTTAGGGTTAGGGTTAGGGTTAGGGTTAGGGTTAGGGTTAGGGTTTGGGTTAGGTTTAGGGTTAGGGTTAGGGTTAAATTTAAGGTTAGGGTTAGGGTTAGGGTTAGGGTTTGGGTTAGGGATTGGAGGCGAGTTTTTATTCAATTTAAGTGCACGAGATATTCTCGCGACAACTTAACGCTATCCATGAGGATGGATGAGCAGTGTTTCAATTCTATTTCAGAATCATCCTTAGGGTATTATGAAACGATAACTTCACTATTAACCTACACTGCCGAAGTCAACTGAAAAATGTTGACTCGAGCGGGATTTTATCTCGCTTATTCGGGATACCGGTCCGCCGGTCTACCTGTTGAGCTATCGAGTCCACAAGGATTTGAGGCGAGTTTTTATCCAATTTAAGTGCACCAGATATCCTCGCGACAACTTAACGCTATCCATGAGGATGGATGTGCAGTGTTTCAATTCTATTTCAGAATCATCCTCAGGGTATTATGAAAGGATAATTTCACAATTAACCTACACTGCCGAAGTCAACTTAAAAATGATGACTCGAACGGTATTTGAAATCGCACCTTCGGGATACCGGTGAGCCGCTTTACCCGTTGAGCTATCAAGTCCACAAGGATTGGATGCGAGTTTTTATGCAATTTAAGTGCACGAGATATTCTCGCGACAACTTAACGCTATCCATGAGGATGGATGTGCAGTGTTTCAATTCTATTTTAGAACCTTCCTCAGGGTATTATGAAACGATAACATCACAATTAACGTACACTGCCGAAGTCAACTGAAAAATGTTGACTCGAGCGGGTTTCAACTCGCACCTTCGGGAAACCGGTCCGCCGATCTACCTGTTTAGCTATCGATTCCACAGGGATTGGAGGCGAGTTTTTATCCAATTTATGTGCACGAGATATTCTCGCGACAACTTAACGCTATCCATGAGGATGGATGTGCAGTGTTTCAATTCTATTTCAGAATCATCCTCAGGGTATTATGAAACGATAACTTCACAATTAACCCACACAGCCGAAGTCAACTGAAAAATGTTGACTCGAGCAGGATTTCAACTCGCACCTTCGGGATACCGGTCCGCCGTTCTACCTGTTCAGCTGTCGAGTCCACAGGGATTGGAGGCGAGTTTTTATTCAATTTAAGTGCACGAAATATTCTCGCGACAACTTAACGCTATCCATGAGGATGGATGTGCAGTGTTTCAACTATATTTCAGAATCATCCTCAGGGTATTATGAAACGATAACTTAACAAGTAACCTACACTGCCGAAGTCAACTGAAAAATATTGACTCGAGCAGGATTTGAACTCGCACCTTCGGGATACCGGTCCGCCGCTCTACCTTTAGGTTAGGTTAGGGTTAGGGTTAGGTTTAGGGTAAGGGTTAAGGTTAGGGTTAGGGTTAGGGTTAGGGTTAGGGTAAGGGTTAGGGTTAGGGTTAGGGTTAGGGTTAGGGTTAGGGTTAAGGTTAGGGTTAGGTTTAGGGTTAGGGTTAGGGTTAGGGTTAGGGTTAGGGTTAGGGTTAGGGTTAGGGTTTGGGTTAGGTTTAGGGTTAGGGTTAGGGTTAGGGTTAAGGTTAGGGTTAGGGTTAGGGTTAGGGTTTGGGTTAGGGATTGGAGGCGAGTTTTTATTCAATTTAAGTGCACGAGATATTCTCGCGACAACTTAACGCTATCCATGAGGATGGATGTGCAGAGTTTCAATTCTATTTCAGAATCATCCTCAGGGTATTATGAAACGATAACTTCACAATTAACCTACACTGCCGAAGTCAACTGAAAAATGTTGACTCGAACGGGATTTGAACTCGCACCTTCGGGATACCGATCCGCCGCTCTACCATTTGAACTATCGAGTCCACAGGGATTGGAGGCGAGTTTTTATCCAATTTAAGTGCACGAGATATTCTCGCGACAACTTAACGGTATCCATGAAGATGGATGTGCAGTGTTTCAATTCTATTTCAGAACCTTCCTCAGGGTATTATGAAACGATAATTTCACAATTAACGTACACTGCCGAAGTCAACTGAAAAATGTTTACTCGAGCGGGATTTCAACTCGAACCTTCGGGATACCGGTCCGCCGCTCTACCTGTTGAGCTATCGAGTCCACAGAGATTGGAGGCGAGTTTTTATCGAATTTAAGTGCACGAGATATTCTCGCGACAACTTAACGCTATCCATGAGGATGGATGTGCAGCGTTTCAATTCTATTTCAGAATCTTCCTCAGGGTATTATGAAACGATAACTTCACAATTAACCTATACTGCCGAAGTCAACTGAAAAATTTTGACCCGAGCGGGATTTTAACTCGCACCTTCGGGATACCGGTCCGCCGCTCTACCTTTAGGTTAGGTTAGGGTTAGGTTCGGGTTAGGGTTAGGGTTAAGGTTAGGGTTAGAGTTAGGGTTAGGGTTAGGGTTAGGGTTTGGGATAGGGTTAGGGTTATGGTTAGGGTTAAGTTAGGGTTAGGGTTAGGGTTAGGGTTAGTGTTAGGGTTAGGGATAGGTTAGGGTTAGGGTTACGGTTAGGGTTACGGTTAGGGTTAGGGTTAGGGTTAGGGTTAGGGATGAGAGGCGAGTTTTTATTAAATTTAAGTGCACGAGATATTCTCGCGACAACTTAACGCTATCCATGAGGATGGATGTGCAGTGTTTCAATTCTATTTCAGGATCATCCTCAGGGTCTGATGAAACGCTAACTTCACAATTAACCTACACTGCCGAAGTCAACTGAAAAATGTTGACTCGAGCGGGATTTGAAATCGCACCTTCGGGATACCGGTCCGCCGTTCTACCTGTTGAGCTATCGAGTCCACAGGGATTGGAGGCGGGTTTTTATCCAATTTACGTGCACGAGATATACTCGCGACACATTAACGCTATCCATGAGGATGGATGTGCAGTGTTTCAATTTTATTTCAGAATCATCTTCAGGGTATTATGAAACGATAACTTCACAAGTAACCTACACTGCGAAAGTCAACTGAAAAATGTTGACTCGAGCGGGATTTGAACTCCAACCTTCGGAATACCGGTCCGCCGCTCTACCCGTTGAGCTATCGAGTCCACAGGGATTGGATGCGAGTTTTTATCCAATTTAAGTGCACGAGATATTCTCGCGACAACTTAACGCTATCCATGAGGATGGATGTGCAGTGTTTCAATTCTATTTCAGAATCATCGTCAGGGTATTATGAAAAGATAACTTCACAATTAACCTACACTGCCGAAGGCAAGTGAAAAATGTTGACTCGAGTGGGATTTGAACTCGCACCTTCGGGATACCGGTCCGCCGCTCTACCTGTTGAGCTGTCGAGTCCACAGGGATTGGAGGCGAGTTTTTATCCAATTTAAGTGCACGAGATATTCTCGCGACAACTTAACGCTATCAATGAGGATGGATGTGCAGTGTTTCAATTCTATTTCAGAATCATCCTCAGGGTATTATGAAACTATAACTTCACAATTAACCTTCACTGCCGAAGTCAACTTAAATGTGTTGACTCGAGCGAGATTTGAATTCGCACGTACGGGATACCGGTCCGCCCCTCTACCTGTTGAGCTATCGAGTCCACAGGGATTGGAGGCGAGTTTTTATCCAATTTAAGTGCACGAGATATTCTCGAAAGAACTTAACTCTATCCATGAGGATGGATGAGCAGTGTTTCAATTCTATTTCAGAATTATCCTCAGCGTATTATGAAACGATAACTTCACAATTAACCTACACTGCCAAAGTCAACTTAAAAATGTTGACTCTTGCAGGATTTTAACTCGCACCTTCGGGATACCGGTCCGCCGCTCTACCTGTTGAGCTATCGGGTCCACAGGGATTAGAGGCGAGTTTTTATCCAATTTAAGTGCACGAGATTTTCTCGCGACAACTTAACGCTATCAATGAGGATGGATGTGCAGTGTTTCAATTCTATTTCAGAATCATCCTCAGGGTATTATGAAACGATAACTTCACAATTAACCTTCACTGCCGAAGTCAACTGAAAAATGTTGACTCGAACGGGATTTGAACTCGCACCTTCGGGATACCGGTCCGCCGCTCTACCTGTTGAGCTATCGCGTCCACAGGGATGGGAGCGAGTTTTATCCAATCTAAGTGCACGAGATATTCTCGCGACAACTTAACGCTATCCATGAGAAAGGATGTGCAGTGTTTCAATTCTATTTCAGAATCATCGTAAGGGTATTATGAAACGATAACTTCACAATTAACCTACATTGCCGAAGTCAACTGAAAAATGTTGACTCGAGCGGGATTTGAACACGAACCTTCGGGATACCGGTCCGCCGCTTTACCTGTTGAACTATCGAGTCAACAGGGATTGGAGGCGAGTTTTAATCCAATTTAAGTGCACTAGATATTCTCGCGACAACTTAACGCTATCCATGAGGATGGATGTGCAGTTTTTCAATTCTATTTCAAAATCATCCTCAGGGTATTATGAAAAGATAACTTCACAATTAACCTACACTACCATTTAAGTGCACGAGATATACTCGCGACAACATAACGCTATCCATGTTGATGGATGTACAATGTTTCAATTCTATTTCAGAATCATCCTCAGGGTATTATGAAACGGTTACTTCACAATTAACCTACACTGCCGAAGTCAACTGAAAAATGTTGACTCGAGCGGGATTTGAACTCGCTTCTTCTGGATACCGGTCCGTCGCTCTACCTGTTGAGCTATCCAATCCACAGGGTTTGGAGACGAGTTTTTTTCCAATTTAAGAGCACGAGATATTTTGGCGACAACTTAAAGCTATCCATGAGGATGGATGTGCAGTGTTTCAATTCTATTTCAGAATCATCCTCAGGGTATTATGAAACAATAACTTCACAATTAACCTACACTGCCGAAGTCAACTGAAAAATGTTGACTCGAGCTGGATTTGAACTCGCACCTTCGGGATAGCGGTCCGTCGCTCTACCTGTTGAGCTATTCAATCCACAGGGATTGGAGGCGAGTTTTTTTCCAATTTAAGAGCACGAGATTTTCTCTCGACAACTTAAAGCTATCCATGAGGATGGATGTGCAGTGTTTCAATTCTATTTCAGAATCATCCTCAGGGTATTATGAAACGATAACTTCACAATTAACCTACACTGCCGAAGTCTACTGAAAAATGTTTACTCGAGCGGGATTTGAACTCGCACCTTCTGGATACCGGTCCGTCGCTGTACCTGTCGAGCTATTGAGTCCACAGGGATTGGAGGCGAGTTTTTATCCAATTTAAGTGCACGAGATATTCTCGCGACAACTTAACGCTATTCATGAGGATGGATGTGCAGTGTTTCAATTCTATTTCAGAATCATCCTCAGGGTATTATGAAACGATAACTTCACAATTAACCTACACTGCCGAAGTCAACTGAAAAATGTTTACTCGAGCGGGATTTGAAATCGCATCTTCGGGATACAAGCCCGTCGCTCTACCTGTTGAGCTATCGAGTCCACAGGGATAGGGGGCGAGTTTTTATCCAATTTAAGTGCACGAGATATTCTTGCGACAACATAACGCTATCCATGAGGATGGATGTGCAGTGTTTCAATTCTATTTCAGAATCATCCTCAGGGTATTATGAAACGGTAACTTCACACTTAACCTACACTGCCGAAGTCAACTGAAAAATGTTGACTCGAGCGGGATTTGAACTCGCTACTTCTGGATACCGGTCCGTCGCTCTACCTGTTGAGCTATCAAATGCACAGGGATTGGAGGCGAGTTTTTATCCAATTTAAGTGCACGAGATATTCTTGCGACAACATAACGCTATCCATGAGGATGGATGTGCAGTGTTTCAATTCTATTTCAGAATCATCCTCAGGGTATTATGAAACAATAACTTCACAATTAACCTACACTGCCGAAGTCAACTGAAAAATGTTGACTCGAGCTGGATTTGAACTCGCACCTTCGGGATAGCAGTCCGTCGCTCTACCTGTTGAGCTATTCAATACACAGGGATTGGAGGCGAGTTTTTATCCAATTTAAGTGCACGAGATATTCTCGCCACAACTTAACGCTATCCATGAGGATGGATGTGCAGTGTTTCAATTCTATTTCAGAATCATCCTCAGGGTATTATGAAACGATAACTTCACAATTAACCTACACTGCCGAAGTCAACTGAAAAATGTTGACTCGAGGGGGATTTGAACTTGCACATTCGGGATCCGGTCCGCCGCTCTACCTGTTGAGCTATCGAGTCCACAGGGATTGGAGGAGAGTTTTATCCAATTTAAGTGAACGAGATATTCACGCGAAAACTTAATGCTATCCATGAGGATGGATGTGCAGTGTTTCAATTCTATTTCAGAATCATCCTCAGTGTATTATGAAACGATAACTTCACAATTAACCTACAATGCCAAAGTCAACTGAAAAATGTTGACTCGAGCGGGATTTGATCTCGCACCTTCGGGATACCGGTCCACCGCACTACCTGTTGAGCTATCGAGTAACAGGAATTGCAGGCAAGTTTTTATCGAATTCAAGTGCACGAGATATTCTCGCGACAACTTAACGCTAGTTGACTCGAGATAATGTTGACTGGAGCGGCATTTGAACTCGCACCTTCGGGATACCGGTACGTCGCTCTATCTGTCGAGCTATCGAGCCACAGGGATTGGAGGCGAGTTTTTATCCAATTTAAGTGCACGAGATATTCTCGCGACAATTTAACGCTATCCATGAGGATAGATGTGCAGTGTTTCAATTCTATATCAGAATCATTCTGAGGGTATTATGAAACGATAATTTCACAATTAACCTACACTGCCGAAGTCAACTGAAAAATGTTGACTCGAGCGGGATTTCAACTCGAACTTCGGGATAGCGGTCCGCCACTTAACCTGTTGAGCTATCGAAACTACAGGGATTGGAGGCGAGTTTTATGTTATTTAAGTGATCGAGATATTCTCGCGACAACTTAACGCTATCCATGAGGATGGATGTGCAGTGTTCAATATTATTTCAGAATCATCCTCAGGGTATTATGAAACGATAACTTCACAAGTAACCTACACTACCGAAGTCAACTGAAAAATGTTGACTCGAGCGGGATTTGAACTCGCACCTTCGGGATACCGGTCCGCCGCACTACCTTTAGGTTAGGTTAGGGTTAGGGTTAGTGTTAGGGTTAGGGTTACGGTTAGGGTTAAGGTTAGGGTTAGGGTTAGTGTTAGGGTTAGGGTTAGGGGTAGGGTTAGGATTAGGGATTGGAAGCGAGTTTTTATTCAATTTAAGTGCACGAGATATTCTCGCGACAACTTAACGCTATCCATGAGGATGGATATGCAGTGTTTCAATTCTATTTCAGAATCATCCTCAGGGTATTATGAAACGATAACTTCATAATTAACCTACACTGCCGAAGTCTACTGAAAAATGTTGACTCGAGCGGGATTTCAACTCGCACCTTCGGGATACCGGTCCGCCGCTCTACCTGTTGAGCTATCGAGTCCTCAAGGATTGGAGGCGAGTTTTTATCCAATTTAAGTGCACGAGATATTCTCGCGACAACTTAACGCAATCCATGAAGATGGATGTGCAGTGTTTCAATTCTATTTCAGAATCTTCCTCAGGGTATTATGAAACGATAACTTCACAATTAACCTACACGGCCGAAGTCAACTGAAAAATGTTGACTCGAGCGGGATTTGAACTCGCATCTTCGGGATACCGGTCCGCCGCTCTACCTGTTGAGCTATCGATTCCACAAGGATTGGATGCGAGTTTTTATCCAATTTAAGAGCACGAGATATTCTCGCGACAACTTAACGCTATCCATGAGTATGGATGTGTAGTGTTTCAATTCTATTTCAGAATCATCCTCAGGGTATTATGAAACGATAACTTCACAATTAACCTACACGGCCGAAGTCAACTGAAAAATGTTGACTCGAGCGGGATTTGAACTCGCATATTCGGGATACCGGTCCGCCTCTCCACCTGTTGAGCTATCGAGTCCACAGGGATTGGAGGCGAGTTTTTATTCAATTTAAGTGCACGAGATACTATCGAGAGAACTTAACGCTATCCATGAGGATGGATGTGCAGTGTTTCAATTCTATTTCAGAATCATCGTAAGGGTATTATGAAACGATAACTTCACAATTAACGTACACTGCCGAAGTCAACTGAAAAATGTTGACTCGAGCGGGATTGTAACTCGGACATTCGGTATACCGGTCCCCCGCTCTACCTGTTGAGCTATCGAGTCCACAGGGATTGGAGCGAGTTTTATCCAATCTAAGTACACGAGATATTCTCGCGACAACTTAACCCTGTCCATGAGGATGGATGTGCAGTGTTTCAATTCTATTTCAGAATCATCCTCAGGGGATTATGAAACGATAACTTCACAATTAACCTACACTGCCGAAGTCAACTGAAAAATGTTGACTCGAGCGGGATATGAACTCGAACCTTCGGGATACCGGTCCGCCGTTCTACCTGTTGAGCTATCGAGTCCATAGGGATTGGATGCGACTTTTTATCCAATCTAAGTGCACGAGATATTCTCGCGACAACTTAACGCTATCCATGGGGATGGATGTGCAGTGTTTCAATTCTATTTCAGAATCATCCTCAGGGTATTATGAAACGATAACTTCACAATTAACCTACACTGCCGAAGTCAACTTAAAAATGTTGACTCGAGCTGGATTTCAAATCGCACGTTCGGGATACCGGTCCGCCGCTCTACCCATTGAGCTATGGAGTCCACAAAGATTGGAGGCGAGTTTTTATCCAATTTAAGTGCACGAGATATTCTCGCGACAACTTAACACTATCCATGAGGATGGATGTGCAGTGTTTCAATTCTATATCAGAATCATTCTTTGGGTAATATGAAACGATAACTTCACAATTAACCTACATTGCCGAAGTCAACTTAAATGTGTTGGCTCGAGCGAGATTTGAACTCGCACCTTCGAAATACCGGTCCGGCGCTCTACCTGTTGAGCTATCGAGTCCACAGGGATTGGAGGCGAGTTTTTATCCAATTTAAATGCACGAGATATTCTCGCGACAACTTAACGCTATCCATGAGGATGGATGTGCAGTGTTTCAATTCTATTTCAGAATCATCCTCATTGTATTATGAAACAATAACTTCACAATTAACCTACACTTCCGAAGTGAACTGAAAAATGTTGACTCGAGCGGGATTTGAAATCGCATCTTCGGGATACCGGTCCGCCGTCCTACATGTTGAGCTATCGAGTCCACAGGGATTGGAGGCGAGTTTTATGCAATTTAAGTGCACGAGATATTCTCGCGACAACTTAACCCTATCCATGAGGATGGATGTGCAGTGTTCAATATTATTTCAGAATCATCCTCAGGGTATTATGAAACGATAACTTCACAATTAACCTACACTGCGAAGTCAACTTAAAAATGTTGACACGAGCGGGATTTGAAATCGCACCTTCGGGATACCGGTCCGCCGCTCTACCCGTTGAGCTATGGATTCCACAGGGATTGGAGGCGAGTTTTTATCCAATTTAAGTGCACGAGATATTCTCGCGACAACTTAACGCTATCCATGAGGATAGATGTGCAGTGTTTCAATTCAATTTTAGGATCATCCTCAGGGTATTATGAAACGATAACTTCACACTTAACCTACACTACCGAAGTCAACTGAAAAATGTTGACTCAAGCGGGATTTGAACTCGCATCTTCGGGATACCGGTCCGCCAATCTACCTGTTGAGCTATCGAGTCCACAGGGATTGGAGGCGAGTTTTCATCCAATTTAAGTGCACGAGATATCCTTGCGACAACTTAACGCTATCCATGAGGATGGATGTGCAGTGTTTCAATTCTATTTCAGAATCATACTCAGGGTATTATGAAACGATAACTTCACAATTAACCTACACTACCGAAGTCAACTGAATAATGTTGACACGAGCGCGATTTGAAATCGCACCTTCGGGATACCGGTCCGCCGCTCTACCTGTTGAACTATCGAGTCCACAGGGATTGTAGGCAAGTTTTTATCTAATTTATGTGCACGAGATATTCTCGCGGCAACTTAACGCTATCCATGAGGATGGATGTGCAGTGTTTCAATTATATTTCATAATCATCCTCAGTGTATTATGAAACGATAACTTCACAATTAACCTACACTGCCGAATTCAACTGAAAAATGTTGACTCGGTTGGGATTTGAACTCGCAACTTCGGGATACCGGTCCGCCGCTCTACCTGTTGAGCTATCGAGACCACATGTATTGGAGGCGAGTTTTTATCCTATTTAAACGACCGAGTTATTCTCGCGACAACATAACGCTATCCATGAGGATGGATGTGCAGTGTTTCAATTCTATTTCAGAATCATCCTCAGGGTATTATGAAACGTTAGCTTCACAATTAACCTGCAATGCCGAAGTCAACTGAAAAATGTTCACTCGAGCGAGATTTGAAATAGCACGTTCGGGATACCGGTCCGCCGCTCTACCTGTTGAGCTATCGCGTCCACAGGGATTGGAGGCGAGTTTTTATCCAATTTAAGTTCACGAGATATTCTCGCGACAACTTTACGCTATCCATGTGAATGGATGTGCAGTGTTTCAATTCTATTTCAGAATCATCCTCAGGGTATTATGAAACGATAATTTCACTCTTAACCTACACTGCCGAAGTCAACTGAAAAATGTTGACTCGAGCGCGATTTGAACTCGCACATTCGGTATACCGGGCCGCCGCTCTACCTGTTGAGCTATCTAGTCCCCAAGGATTGGAGGCGAGTTTTTATCCAATTTAAGTGCACGACATTTTCTAGAGAGAACTTAACGCTATCCATGAGGATGGATGTGCAGTGTTTCAATTCTATTTCAGAATCATCCTCAGGGTATTATGAAACGATAACTTCACTATTAACCTACACTGCCGAAGTCAACTTAAAAATGTTGACTCGAGCGGGATTTCAACTCGCACTTTCGAGATACCTGTCCGCCGCTCTACCTGTTGAGCTATCCAATCCACAGGGATTAGAGCGAGTTTTTTTCCAATTTAAGAGCACGAGATATTCTCGCGATAACTTAAAGCTATCCATGAGGATGGATGTGCAGTGTTTCAATTCTATTTCAGTATCATCCTCAGGGTATTATGAAACGATAACTTCACAATTAACTTACACTATCGAAGTCAACTGAAAAATGTTGACTCGAGCTTGATTTGAACTCGCACCTTCGGGATACCGTTCCGCCGCTCTACCTGTTGAGCTATCGAGTCCACAGGGATTGGAGGCGAGTTTTTATCCAATTTAAATGACCGAGATATTCTCGCAACAACATAAAGCTATCCATGAGGATGGATGTGCAGTGTTTCAATTCTATTTCAGAATCATCCTCAGAATATTATGAAACGATAACTTCACAATTAACCTACACTGCCGAAGTCAACTGAAAAATGTTTCCTCGAGCGTGATTTGAACTCGCACCTTCGGGATACCAGTCCGCCGCTCTACCTGTTGAGCTATCGAGTCCACAGGGATTGGAGGCGAGTTTTTATCCTATTTAAATGACCGAGATTTTCTCGCAACAACATAACGCTATCCATGAGGATGGATGTGCAGTGTTTCAATTCTATTTCAGAATCATCCTCAGGGTATTATGAAACGATAACTTTACAATTAACCTACACGGCCGAAGTCAACTGAAAAATGTTGACTCGAGCGGGATTTGAACTCGCACCATCACGATACCGGTCCGCCGCTCTACCTGTTGAGCTATCGAGTCCACAGGGATTGGAGGCGAGTTTTTATCCCATTTAAGTGCACGAGATATTCTCGCGACAACTTAACGCTATCCATGAGGATGGATGTGCAGTGTTTCAATTCTATTTCAGAATCATCCTCATTGTATTATGAAACAATAACTTCACAATTAACCTACACTGCCGAAGTCAACTGAAAAATGTTGACTCGAACGGGATTTGAACTCGCATATTCGGGATACCGGTCCGTCGTCCTACCTGTTGAGCTATCGAGTCCACAGGGATTGGAGGCGAGTTTTTATCCAATTTAAGTGCACGAGATATTCTCGCGACAACTTAACGCTATCTATCAGGATGGATGTGCAGTGTTTCAATTCTATTTCAGAATCATCCTCAGGGTATTATGAAACGATAACTTCACAGTTAACCTACACTACAGAAGTCAACTGAAAAATGTTGACACGAGTGGGATTTGAACTCGCACCTTCGTAATACCGGTCCATCGTCCTACCTGTTGCGCTATCGATTCCACAGGATTGGAGGCGTTTTTTATCCAATTTAAGTGCACGAGATATTCTCGCGACAACTTAGCACTAACCATGAGGATGGATGAGCAGTGTTTCAATTCTATTTCAGAATCATCCTCAGCGTATTATGAAACGATAACTTCACAATTAACCTACACTGCCGAAGTCAACTGAAAAATGTTGACTCGAGCGGGATTTGTACTCGCACCTTCGGGATACCGGTCCGCCGCTCTACCTGTTGAGCTATCGAGTCCACAGGGATTGGAGGCGAGTTTTTATCCAATTTAAGTGCACGAGATATTCTCGAGAGGACTTAACGCTATCCATGAGGATGGATGTGCAGTGGTTCAATTCTATTTCAGAATCATCCTCAGGGTATTATGAAACGATAACTTCACAATTAACCTACACTACCGAAGTCAACTGAAAAATGTTGACTCGAGAGGGATTTGAACTCGCACCTTCGGGATACCGGTCCGCCGCTCTACCTGTTGAGCTATCGAGTCCACAGGGATGGGAGCGAGTTTTATCCAATTTAAGTGCACGAGATATTCTCGCGACAACTTAACGCTATCTATCAGGATGGAAGTGCAGTGTTTCAATTCTATTTCAGAATCATCCTCAGGGTATTATGAAACGATAACTTCACAGTTACCCTACACTGCAGAAGTCAACTGAAAAATGTTGACTCGAGCGGGATTTGAACTCGCACCTTCGTAATACCGGTCCGTCGTCCTACCTGTTGCGCTATCATTTCCACAGGATTGGAGGCGTTTTTTATCTAATTTAAGTGCACGAGATATTCTCGCGACAACTTAGCACTAACCATGAGGATGGATGTGCAGTGTTTCAATTCTATTTCAGAATCATCCTCAGCGTATTATGAAACGATAACTTCACAATTAACCTAAACTGCCGAAGTCAACTGAAAAATGTTGACTCGAGCGGGATTTGAACTCGCACCTTCGGGATACCGGTCCGCCGCTCTACCTGTTGACCTATCGAGTCCACAGGGATTGGAGGCGAGTTTTTATCCAATTTAAGTGCACGAGATATTCTCGAGAGAACTTAACGCTATCCATGAGGATGGATGTGCAGTGGTTCAATTCTATTTCAGAATCATCCTCAGGGTATTATGAAACGATAACTTCACAATTAACCTACACTACCGAAGTCAACTGAAAAATGTTGACTCGAGAGGGATTTGAACTCGCACCTTCGGGATACCGGTCCGCCGCTCTACCTGTTGAGCTATCGAGTCCACAGGGATTGGATGCGAGTTTTTATATAATTTTAGTGCACGAGATATTCTCGAGAGAACTTAACGCTATCCATGAGGATGGATTTGCAGTGTTTCAATTGTATTTCAGAATCATCCTCAGGGTATTATGAAACGATAACTTCACAATTAACCTACACTGCCGAAGTCAACTGAAAAATGTTGACTCGAGCGGGATTTGAACTCGCAACTTCGGGATACCGGTCCCCCGCTCTACCTGTTGAGCTATCGAGTCCACAAGGATTGGAGGCGAGTTTTTATCCAATCTAAGTGCACTAGATAATCTCGCGACAACTTAACGCTATCCATGAGGATGGATGTGCAGTGTTTCAATTCTATTTCAGAATCATCCTCTGGGTATTATGAAACGATAACTTCACAATTAATCTACACTGCCGAAGTCAACTTAAATGTGTTGACTCGAGCGAGATTTGAACTCGCACCTTCGGGATACCGGTCCGCCGCTCTACTTGTTGAGCTATCTAGTCAACAGGGATTGGAGGCGAGCTTTTATCCAATTTAAATGCACGAGATATTCTCGCGACAACTAAACGCTATCCATGAGGATGGATGTGCAGTGTTTCAATTCTATTTCAGAATCATCCTCATGGTATTTTGAAACGATAACTTCACACTTAACCTACACTGGCGAATTCAACTGAAAAATGTTAACTCGAACGGGATTTGAACTCGCACCTTCGGGATACCGGTCTGCCGCTCTACCTGTTGAGCTATCGAGTCCACAGGGATTGGAGGCGAGTTTTTATCCAATTTAAGTTCACGAGATATTCTCGCGACAACTTAACGCTAACCATGAGGATGGATGTCCAGTGTTTCAATTCTATTTCAGAATCATCCTCATGGTATTATGAAACGATAACTTCACAATTAACCTACACTGCCGAAGTCAACTGAAAAATGTTGACTCGAGCGGGATTTGAAATCGCACCTTCGTGATAACGGTCCGCCGCTCTACCTGTTGAGCTATCGAGACCACAGGGATTGGAGGCGAATTTTTATCCAATTTAAGTGCACGAGAAATTCTCGCGACAACATAACGCAACCCATGAGGATGGATGTGCAGTGTTTCAATTCTATTTCAGAATCATCCTCAGTGTATTATGAAACGATAACTTTACAATTAACCTACACTGCCAAAATCAACTGAAAAATGTTGACTCGAGCTGGATTTCAACTCGCACCTTCGGGATACCGGTACGTCGCTCTACATTTTAAGCTATCGAGTCCTCAGGATTGGAGGCGAGTTTTTATCCAATTTAAGCGCACGAGATATTCTCGCGACTACTTAACACTATCCATGAGGATGGATGTCCAGTGTTTCAATTCTATATCAGAATCATCGTCATGGTATTATGAAACGATAACTTCACAATTAACCTACACTGCCGAAGTCAACTAAAAAATGTTCACTCGAGCGGGATTTGAAATCGCTCCTTCGGGATACTGGTCCGCCGCTCTATTAGTTGAGCTATCGAGTCCACAGGGATTGGAGGCGAGTTTTTATCCCATTTAAGTGCACGAGATATTCTCGCGACAACTTAACGCTATCCATGAGGATGGATGTGCAGTGTTTCAATTCTATTTCAGAATCATCCTCAGGGTATTATGAAACGATAACTTCACAATTAACCTACACAGCCGAAGTCAACTGAAAAATGTTGACTCGAGCGGGATTTGAAATCGCACCTTCGGGATACCGGTCCGCCGCTCGACCTGTTGAGCAATCGAGTCCACAGGAATTGGATGCGAGTTTTTATGCAATTTAAGTGCACGAGATATTCTCGAGAAAACTTAACGCTATCCATGGGGATGGATATGCAGTGTTTCAATTCTATTTCAGAATCATCCTCTGGGTATTATGAAACGATAACTTCACAATTAACCTACACTGCCGAAGTCAACTTAAATGTGTTGACTCGAGCGAGATTTGAACTCGCACCTTCGGGATACCGGTCCGCCGCTCTACTTGTTGAGCTATCTAGTCAACAGAGATTGGAGGCGAGTTTTTATCCGATTTAATTGCACGAGATATTTTCGCGACAACTAAACGCTATCCATGAGGATGGATGTGCAGTGTTTCAAATCTATTTCATAATCATCCTCGGGTATTTTGAAACGATAACTTCACACTTAACCTACAATGCCGAAGTCAACTGAAAAATGTTAACTCGAACGGGATTTGAACTCGCACCTTCGGGATACCGGTCCGCCGCTCTACCTGTTGAGCTATCGAGTCCACAGGGATTGGAGGCGAGTTTTTATACAATTTAAGTGCACGAGATATTCACGCGACAACTTAACGCTATCCATGAGGATGGATGTGCAGTGTTTCAATTCTATTTCAGAATCATCCTCAGGGTATTATGAAACGATAACATCACAATTAACTTACACTGCCGAACTCAACTGAAAAATGTTGATTCGAGCGGGATTTGAACTCGCACCTTCGGGATACCGGTCCGCCGCTCTACCTGTTGAGCTATCGAGTCCACAGCGATTGGAGGCGAGTTTTTATCCAATTTAAGTTCACGAGATATTCTCGCGACAACTTAACGCTATCCATGACGATGGATGTGCAGTGTTTCAATTCTATTTCAGAATCATCCTCAGGGTATTATGAAACGATAACTTCACAATTAACCTACACTGCCGAAGTCAACTGAAAAATGTTGACTTGAGCGGGATTTGAAATCGCACCTTCGGGATACCGGTCCTCCGCTCTACCTGTTGAGCTATCGAGACCACAGGGATTGGAGGCGTGTTTTTATCCAATCTAAGTGCACGAGATATTCTCGCGATAACATAACGCAACCCATGAGGATGGAAGTGCAGTGTTTCAATTCTATTTCAGAATCATCCTCAGTGTATTATGAAACGATAACTTCACAATTAACCTACACTGCCAAAATCAACTGAAAAATGTTGACTCGAGCTGGATTTGAACTCGCACCTTCGGGATACCGGTACGTCGCTCTACATGTTGAGCTATCGAGCCTTAGGATTGGAGGCGAGTTTTTATCCAATGTAAGTGCACGAGATATTCTCGCGACAACTTAACGCTATCCATGAGGATGGATGTGCAGTGTTTCAATTCTATTTCAGAATCATCCTCAGGGTATTATGAAACGATAACTTCACAGTTAACCTACACTGCAGAAGTCAACTGAAAAATGTTGACTCGAGCGGGATTTGAACTCGCACCTTCGTAATACCGGTCCATCGTCCTACTTGTTGCGCTATCGAGTCCACAGGATTGGAGGCGTTTTTTATCCAATTTAAGTGCACGAGATATTCTCGCGACAACTTAGCGCTAACCATGAGGATGGATGTGCAGTGTTTCAATTCTATTTCAGAATCATCCTCGGGTATTATGAAACGATAACTTCACAATTAACCTAAACTGCCGAAGTCAACTGAAAAATGTTGACTCGAGCGGGATTTGAACTCTTACCTTCGGGATACCGGTCCGCCGCTCTACCTGTTGAGCTATCGAGTCCACAGGGATTGGAGGCGAGTTTTTATCCAATTTAAGTGCACGAGATATTCTCGAGAGAACTTAACGCTATCCATGAGGATGGATGTGCAGTGGTTCAATTCTATTTCAGAATCATCCTCAGAATATTATGAAACGATAACTTCACAATTAACCTACACTGCCGAAGTCAACTGAAAAATGTTCACTCGAGCGGGATTTGAACTCGCACCTTCGGGATACCGGTCCGCCGCACTACCTGTTGAGCTATCGAGCCCACAGGATTGGAGGCGTGTTTTTATCCAATTTAAGTGCACGAGATATTCTCGCGACAACTTAACGCTATCCATGAGGATGGATGTGCAGTGTTTCAATTCTATTTCAGAATCATCCTCAAGGTATTATGAAACGATAACTTCACAATTAACCTACACTGCCGAAGTCAACTGAAAAATGTTGACTCGAGCAGGATTTGAACTCGCACATTCGGGATACCGGGCCGCCGCTCTCTCTGTTGAGCTTTCTAGTCCCCAATGATTGGAGGCGAGTTTTTATCCAATTTAAGTGCACGAGATATTCTCGCGACAACTTAACGCTATCCATGAGGATTGATGTGCAGTGTTTCAATTCTATTTCAGAATCATCCTCAGGGTATTATGAAACGATAACTTCACAATTAACCTACACTGCCGAAGTCAACTAAAAAATGTTGACTCGAGCGCGATTTGAACTCGCACCTTCGGGATACCGGTCCGCCGCTCTACCTGTTGAGCTATCGAGTCCACAGGGATTGCAGGCAAGTTTTTTTCCAATTTATGTGCACGAGATATTCTCTCAGCAACTTAACGCTATCCATGAGGATGGATGTGCAGTGTTTCAATTCTATTTCATTATCATCCTCAATGTATTATGAAACGATAACTTCACAATTAACCTACACTGCCGAAGTCAACTGAAATATGTTGACTCGAGCGGGTTTTGAGCACGCACCTTCGAGATACCGGTCCGCCGCTCTACCGGTTGACCTATCGAGTCAAGAGGGATTGGAGGCGAGTTTTTATCCAATTTAAGTGCACGAGATATTCTCGAGAGAACTTAACGCTATCCATGAGGATGGATGTGCAGTGTTTCAATTCTATTTCAGAATCATCCTGAGCGTATTATGAAACGATAACTTCACAATTAACCTACACTGCGGAAGTCAACTGAAAAAGTTGACTCGAGCGGGATTTGAACTCGCACCTTCGTAATACCGGTCCGCCGCTCTACCTGTTGAGCTATCGAGTCAACAGGGATTGGAGGCGAGTTTTTATCCAATTTAAGTGCACGAGATATTCTCGCGACAACTTAACGCTATCCATGAGGATGGATGTGCAGTGTTTCAATTCTATTTCAGAATCTTTCTCAGGATATATTGAAACGATAATTTCACAATTAACCTACACTGCCGAAGACAACTGAAAAATGTTGACTCGAGCGGGATTTGAACACGCACCTTCGGGATACCGGTCCGCCGCTCTACCTATTGAGCTATCGAGTCAACAGGGATAGGAGGCGAGTTTTTATCCAATTTAAGTGCACGAGATATTCTCGAGAGAACTTAACGCTATCCATGAGGATGGATGTGCAGTGTTTCAATTCTATTTCAGAATCATCCTCAGGGTATTATGAAACGATAACTTCACAATTAACCTACACTGCGGAAGTCAACTGAAAAATGTTGACTCGAGCGGGATTTGAACTCGCATATTCGGGATACCGGTCCGCCGCTCTACCTGTTGAGCTATCGAGTCCACAGGGATTGGATGCGAGTTTTTATCCAATTTAAGTGCACGAGATATTCTCGAGAGAACTTAACGCTATCTATGAGGATGGAAGTGCAGTGTTTCAATTCTATTTCAGGATCTTCCTCAGGGTATTATGAAACGATAACTTCACAATTAACCTACACTGCAGAAGTCAACTGAAAAATGTTCACTAGATCGGGATTTGAACTCGCACCTTCGTAATACCGGTCCGTCACTCTACCTGTTGAGCTATCAAGTCCACAGGATTGGAGGCGTTTTTTATCCAATTTAAGTGGACGAGATATTCTCGCGACAACTTAACGCTATCCATGAGGATGGATGTACAGTGTTTCAATTCTATTTCAGAATCATCCTCAGGGTATTATGAAACGATAACTTCACAATTAACCTACACTGCCGAAGTCAACTGAAAAATATTGACTCGAGCGGGATTTGAACTCGCACATTCGGGATACCGGTCCGCCGTTCTACCTGTTTAGCTATCGAGTCCACATGGATAGGAGGCGAGATTTTTATCCAATTTAAGTGCACGAGATATTCTCTCGGCAACTTAACGCTATCCATGAGGATGGATGTGCAGTGTTTCAATTCTATTTCAGAATCATCCTCAAGGTATAATGAAACGATAACTTCACAATTAATTTACACTGCCGAAGTCAACTAAAAAATGTTCACTCGAGCTGGATTTGAACTCACACATTCGTGATACCGGTCCGTCGCTCTACCTGTTGAGCTATCGAGTCAATAGGTATTGGAGGCGAGTTTTTATCCAATTTAAGAGCACGAGATATCCGCGCTACAACTTAACGCTATCCATGAGGATGGATGTGCAGTGTTTCAATTCTATTTTAGGATCATCCTCAGCGTATTATGAAACGATAACTTCACACTTAACCTACACTGCCGAAGTCAACTGAAAAATGTTGACTCAAGGGGGATTTGAACTCGCACATTCGGGACACCGGGCCGCCGCTCTACCTGTTGAGCTATCTAGTCCCCAAGGATTGGAGGCGAGTTTTTATCCAATTTAAGTGCACGAGATATTCTCGAGAGATCTTAACGCTATCTATGAGGATGGAAGTGCAGTGTTTCAAATCTATTTCAGGATCTTCCTCAGGGTATTATGAAACGATAACTTCACAATTAACCTACACTGCCGAAGTCAACGGAAAAATATTGACTCGAGCGGGATTTGAACTCGCACCTTCGGAATACCGATCCGCCGCTCTACCTGTTGAGCTATCGAGCCCACAGGATTGGAGGCGAGTTTTTATCCAATTTAAGTGCACGAGATATT
This sequence comes from Heliopora coerulea, assembly GCA_030142905.1. NCBI lineage: Eukaryota > Metazoa > Cnidaria > Anthozoa > Scleralcyonacea > Helioporidae > Heliopora > Heliopora coerulea. The sequence goes on from JASJOG010000129.1 coordinate 299,541, forward strand.
CTCGCGACAACTTAACGCTATCCATGAGGATGGATGTGCAGTGTTTCAATTCTATTTCAAAATCATCCTCAAGGTATTATGAAACGATAACTTCACAATTAATTTACACTGCATAAGTCAATTGAAAAATGTTGACTCGAGCAGGATTTGAACTCGCACCTTCGGGATACCGGTCCGTCGCTCTACCTGTTGAGCTATCGAGTCCACAGGGATTGGAGGCGAGTTTTTATCCAATTTAAGTGCACGAGATATCCGCGCTACAACTTAACGCTATCCATGAGGATCGATGTGCAGTGTTTCAATTCTATTTTAGGATCATCCTCAGCGTATTATGAAACGATAACTTCACACTTAACCTACACTGCCGATGTCAACTGAAAAATGTTGACTCAAGCGGGATTTGATGTCGCACATTCAGGGTACCGGTCCGCCGCTCTACCTGTTGAGCTATCTAGTCCCCAAGGATTGGAGGCGAGTTTTTATCCAATTTAAGTGCACGAGATATTCTCGCGACAACTTAACCCCATCCATGAGGATGGATGTGCAGTGTTTCAATTCTATTTCAGAATCATCCTCAGGGTATTAAGAAACGATAACTTCACAATTAACCTACACTGCCGAAATCAACTAGAAAATGTTGACTTGAGCGCGATTTGAACTCGCACCTTCGGTATACCGGACCGCCGCTCTACCTGTTGAACTATCGAGTCCACCGGGATTGTAGGCAAGTTTTTATCCAATTTATGTGCACGAGATATTCTCTCGGCAACTTAACGCTATCCATGAGGATGGATGTGCAGTGTTTCAATTCTATTTCAGAATCATCCTCAGGGTATTATGAAACGATAACTTCACAATTAACCTACACTGCCGAAGTCAACTGAAAAATGTTAACTCGAGCTGGATTTGAACTCGCACCTTCGGGATACCAGTCCGCCGCTCTACCTGTTGAGCTATCGAGTCAAGAGGGATTGGAGGCGAGTTTTTATCCAATTTAAGTGCACGAGATATTCTCGAGAGAACTTAACGCTATCCATGAGGATGGATGTGCAGTGTTTCAATTCTATTTCAGAATCATCCTCAGGGTATTATGAAACGATAACTTCACAATTAACCTACACTGCCGAAGTCAACTGAAAAATGTTGACTCGAGCGGGATTTGAACTCGCACCTTCGGGATACAGGTCCACCGCTCTACCTATTGAGCTATCGAGTCCACAGGGATTGGATGCGAGTTTTTATCCAATTTAAGTGCACGAGATATTCTCGCGACAACTTAACGCTATCCATGAGGATGGATGTGCAGTGTTTCAATTCTATTACAGATTCTTCCTCAGGATATATTGAAACGATAATTTCACAATTAACCTACACTGCCGAAGTCAACTGAAAAATGTTGACTCGAGCGGGATTTGAACTCGCACCTTCGGGATACCGGTCCGCCGCTATAACTGTTGAGCTATCGAGTCAACAGGGATAGGAGGCGAGTTTTTATCCAAATTTAAGTGCACGAGATATTCTCGCGACAACTTAACGCTATCCATGAGGATGGATGTGCAGTGTTTCAATTCTATTACAGATTCTTCCTCAGGATATATTGAAATGATAATTTCACAATTAACCTACACTGCCGAAGACAACTGAAAAATGTTGACTCGAGCGGGATTTGAACACGCACCTTCGGGATACAGGTCCGCCGCTCTACCCGTTGAGCTTTCGAGTCCACAGAGATTGGAGGCGAGTTTTTATCCAATTTAAGTGCACGAGATATTCTCGCGACAACTTAACGCTATCCATGAGGATGGATCTGCAGTGTTTAATTTCTATTTCAGAATCTTCCTCAGGGTATTATGAAACGATAACTTCACAATTAACCTAAACTGCCGAAGTCAACTGAAAAATGTTGACTCGAGCGGGATTTGAACTCGCACCTTCGGGATACCGGTCCGCCGTTCTACCTGTTTAGCTATCGAGTCCACAGGGATAGGAGGCGAGATTTTTATCCAATTTAATTGCAGGAGATATTCTCAAGAGAACTTAACGCTATAAATGAGAATGAATGAGCAGTGTTTCAATTCTATTTCAGAATCATCCTCAGCGTATTATGAAACGATAACTTCACAATTAACCTACACTGCCGAAGTCAACTGAAAAATGTTGACTCGAGCGGGATTTGAACTCGCACCTTCGGGATACCGGTCCGCCGCTCTACCTGTTGAGCTATCGAGCCCACAGGATTGGAGGCGTGTTTTTATCCAATTTAAGTGCACGAGATATTCTCGCGACAACTTAACGCTATCCATGAGGATGGATGTGCAGTGTTTCAATTCTATTTCAGAATCATCCTCAAGGTATTATGAAACGATAACTTCACAATTAACCTACACTGCCGAAGTCAACTGAAAAATGTTGACTCGAGCAGGATTTGAACTCGCACATTCGGGATACCGGTCCGTCGCTCTACCTGTTGAGCTATCGAGTCCACAAGGATTGGAGGCGAGTTTTTATCCAATTTAAGTGAACGAGATATCCGCGCTATAACTTAACGCTATCCATGAGGATGGATGTGCAGTGTTTCAATTCTATTTTAGGATCATCCTCAGGGTATTATGAAACGATAACTTAACACTTAACCTACACTGCCGAAGTCAACTGAAAAATGTTGACTAAAGCGGGATTTGAACTCGCACATTCGGGATACCGGGCCGCCGCTCTATCTGTTGAGCTTTCTAGTCCCCAATGATTGGAGGCGAGTTTTTATCCAATTTAAGTGCACGAGATATTCTCGCGACAACTTAACGCTATCCATGAAGATTGATGTGCAGTGTTTCAATTCTATTTCAGAATCATCCTCAGGGTATTATGAAACGATAACTTCACAATTAACCTACACTGCCGAAGTCAACTAAAAAATATTGACTCGAGCGCGATTTGAACTCGCACCTTCGGGATACCGGTCCGCCGCTCTACCTGTTGAGCTATCGAGTCCACAGGGATTGCAGGCAAGTTTTTATCCAATTTATGTCCACGAGATATTCTCTCGGCAACTTAACGCTATCCATGAGGATGGATGTGCAGTGTTTAAATTCTATTTCAGAATCATCCTCAATGTATTATGAAACGATAACTTCACAATTAACCTACACTGCCGAAGTCAACTGAAAAATGTTGACTCGAGCGGGATTTGAACTCGCACCTTCAGGATACCGGTCCGCCGGTCTACCTGTTGAGCTATCGAGACCACAGGGATTGGAGGCGAGTTTTTATCCTATTTAAATGACCAAGATATTCTCGCTACAACATAACGCTATCCATGAGGATGGATGTGCAGTGTTTCAATTCTATTTCAGAATCATCTTCAAGGTATTATGAAACGATAACCTCACAATTAACCTGCACTGCCAAAGTCAACTGAAAAATGTTCACTCGAGCGAGATTTGAAATAGCACGTTCGGGATACCGGTCCGCCGCTCTACCTGTTGAACAATCGAGTCTAAAGGGATTGGAGGCTAGATTTTATCCAATTTAAGTGCACGAGATATTCACGCGACAACTTAACGATATCCATGAGGATGGATGTGCAGTGTTACAATTCTATTTCAGAATCATCCTCAAGGTATTATTAAACGATAACTTCACAATTTACCTACACTCCCGTAGTCAACTGAAAAATGTTGATTCGAGCGGGATTTGAACTCGCACCTTCGGGATACCGTTCCGCCGCTCTACCTGTTGAGCTATCGAGTCCACAGGGATTGGAGGCGAGTTTTTGTCCTATTTAAATGACCGAGATATTCTCGCGAGAACTTAACGCTATCAATGAAGATGTATGTGGAGTGTTTCAATTCTATTTCAGAATCATACTCAGAGTATTATGAAACGATAAATTCACAATTAACCTTCACTGCCGAAGTCAACTGAAAAATGTTGACACGAGCGAGATTTTAAATCGCACTTTCGGGATACCGGTCCGCCGCTCTACCTGTTGAGCTATCGAGTCCACCGGGATTGGAGGCGAGTTTTTATCCAATTTAAGTGCACGAGATATTCTCGCGACAACTTAACGCTATCCATGAGGATGGATGTGCAGTGTTTCAATTCTATTTCAGAATCATCCTCAGGGTATTATGAAACGATAACTTCACAATTAACCTACACTGCCGAAGTCAACTGAAAAATGTTGATTCGAGCGGGATTTGAACTCGCACCTTCGGGATACCTTTACGTCGCTCTACATGTTGAGCTATCGAGTCCACAGGATTGGAGGCGAGTTTTTATCCAATTTAAGTGCACGAGATATTCTCGCGACAACTTAACGCTATCCATGAGGATGGATGTGCACTGTTTCAATTCTATAACAGAATCATCCTCAGGGTATTATGAAACGATAACTTCACAATTAACCTGCACTGCAGAAGTCAACTGAAAAATGTTCACTCGAGCGGGATTTGAAATCGCTCCTTCGGGATACCGGTCCGCCGCTCTATCTGTTAAGCTATCGAGTCCACGGGGATTGGAGGCGAGTTTTTATCCCATTTAAGTGCACGAGATATTCTCGGGACAACTTAACGCTATCCATGAGGATGGATGTGCAGTGTTTCAATTCTATTTCATAATCATCCTCAGGGTATTATGAAACAATAACTTCACAATTAACCTACACTGCCGAAGTCAACTGAAAAATGTTGACTCGAGCGGGATTTCAACTCGCACCTTCGGGATACCAGTCCGCCGCTCTGCCTATTGAGCTATCGAGTTCACAGGGATTGGAGGCGAGTTTTTATCCTATTTAAATGACCGAGATTTTCTCGCAACAACAAAACGCTATTGATGAGGATGGATGTGTAGTGTTTCAATTCTATTTCAGAATCATCCTCAGGGTATTATGAAACGATAACTTCACACTTAACCTACACTGCCGAAGTCAACTAAAAAATGTTGACTCAAGCGGGATTTGAACTCGTATCTTCGGGATACCGGTCCGCCACTCTACCTGTTGAGCTATCGATCCCGCAGGGATTGGAGGCGAGTTTTCATCCAATTTAAGTGCACGAGATATTCTCACGACAACTTAACGCTATCCATGAGGATGGATGTGCAGTGTCTCAATTCTATTTCAGAATCATACTCAGGGTATTATGAAACGATAACTTCACAAGTAACCTACACTGCCGAAGTCAACTGAAAAATGTTGACACCAGCGCGATTTGAAATCGCACCTTCGGGATACCGGTCCGCCGCTCTACCTGTTGAACTATCGAGTCCACAGGGATTGTAGGCAAGTTTTTATCGAATTTATGTGCACGAGATATTCTCGCGGCAACTTAACGCTATCCATGAGGATGGATGTGCAGTGTTACAATTCTATTTCAGAATCATCCTCAGGGTATTATGAAACGATAACTTCACAATTAACCTACACTGCCGAAGTCAACTGAAAAATGTTGACTCGAGCGGGATTTGATCTCGCACCTTCGGGATACCGGTCCGCCGCTCTACCTGTTGAGCTATCTAGACCACAGGGATTGGAGGCGAGTTTTTATCCTATTTAAATGACCGAGATATTCTCGCGACAACATAACGCTATCCATGAGGATGGATATGCAGTGTTTCAATTTTCTTTCAGAATCATCCTCAGGGTATTATGAAACGATAGCTTCACAATTAACTTACACTGCCGAAGTCAACTGAAAAATGTTCACTCGAGCGTTATTTGAAATAGCACGTTCGGGATACCGTTCCGCCGCTCTACCTTTTGAGCTAACGATTCCACAGGGATTGGAGGCGAGTTTTTATCCAATTTAAGTTCACGAGATATTCTCGCGACAACTTTACACTATCCATGTGAATGGATGTGCAGTGTTTCAATTCTATTTCAGAATCATCCTCAGGGTATTATGAAACGATAACTTCACAATTAACCTACACTGCCGAAGTCAACTGAAAAATGTTGATTCGAGCGGGATTTGAACTCGCACCTTCGGGATACCTTTACGTCGCTCTACATGTTGAGCTATCGAGTCCACAGGATTGGAGGCGAGTTTTTATCCAATTTAAGTGCACGAGATATTCTCGCGACAACTTAACGCTATCCATGAGGATGGATGTGCACTGTTTCAATTCTATAACAGAATCATCCTCAGGGTATTATGAAACGATAACTTCACAATTAACCTGCACTGCAGAAGTCAACTGAAAAATGTTCACTCGAGCGGGATTTGTAATCGCTCCTTCGGGATACCGGTCCGCCGCTCTATCTGTTAAGCTATCGAGTCCACGGGGATTGGAGGCGAGTTTTTATCCCATTTAAGTGCACGAGATATTCTCGGGACAACTTAACGCTATCCATGAGGATGGATGTGCAGTGTTTCAATTCTATTTCATAATCATCCTCAGGGTATTATGAAACAATAACTTCACAATTAACCTACACTGCCGAAGTCAACTGAAAAATGTTGACTCGAGCGGGATTTCAACTCGCACCTTCGGGATACCAGTCCGCCGCTCTGCCTATTGAGCTATCGAGTTCACAGGGATTGGAGGCGAGTTTTTATCCTATTTAAATGACCGAGATTTTCTCGCAACAACAAAACGCTATTGATGAGGATGGATGTGTAGTGTTTCAATTCTATTTCAGAATCATCCTCAGGGTATTATGAAACGATAACTTCACACTTAACCTACACTGCCGAAGTCAACTAAAAAATGTTGACTCAAGCGGGATTTGAACTCGTATCTTCGGGATACCGGTCCGCCACTCTACCTGTTGAGCTATCGATCCCGCAGGGATTGGAGGCGAGTTTTCATCCAATTTAAGTGCACGAGATATTCTCACGACAACTTAACGCTATCCATGAGGATGGATGTGCAGTGTCTCAATTCTATTTCAGAATCATACTCAGGGTATTATGAAACGATAACTTCACAAGTAACCTACACTGCCGAAGTCAACTGAAAAATGTTGACACCAGCGCGATTTGAAATCGCACCTTCGGGATACCGGTCCGCCGCTCTACCTGTTGAACTATCGAGTCCACAGGGATTGTAGGCAAGTTTTTATCGAATTTATGTGCACGAGATATTCTCGCGGCAACTTAACGCTATCCATGAGGATGGATGTGCAGTGTTACAATTCTATTTCAGAATCATCCTCAGGGTATTATGAAACGATAACTTCACAATTAACCTACACTGCCGAAGTCAACTGAAAAATGTTGACTCGAGCGGGATTTGATCTCGCACCTTCGGGATACCGGTCCGCCGCTCTACCTGTTGAGCTATCTAGACCACAGGGATTGGAGGCGAGTTTTTATCCTATTTAAATGACCGAGATATTCTCGCGACAACATAACGCTATCCATGAGGATGGATATGCAGTGTTTCAATTTTCTTTCAGAATCATCCTCAGGGTATTATGAAACGATAGCTTCACAATTAACTTACACTGCCGAAGTCAACTGAAAAATGTTCACTCGAGCGTTATTTGAAATAGCACGTTCGGGATACCGTTCCGCCGCTCTACCTTTTGAGCTAACGATTCCACAGGGATTGGAGGCGAGTTTTTATCCAATTTAAGTTCACGAGATATTCTCGCGACAACTTTACACTATCCATGTGAATGGATGTGCAGTGTTTCAATTCTATTTCAGAATCATCCTCAGGGTATTATGAAACGATAACTTCACAATTAACCTACACTGCCGAAGTCAACTGAAAAATGTTGATTCGAGCGGGATTTGAACTCGCACCTTCGGGATACCTTTACGTCGCTCTACATGTTGAGCTATCGAGTCCACAGGATTGGAGGCGAGTTTTTATCCAATTTAAGTGCACGAGATATTCTCGCGACAACTTAACGCTATCCATGAGGATGGATGTGCACTGTTTCAATTCTATAACAGAATCATCCTCAGGGTATTATGAAACGATAACTTCACAATTAACCTGCACTGCAGAAGTCAACCTGAAAAATGTTCACTCGAGCGGGATTTGAAATCGCTCCTTCGGGATACCGGTCCGCCGCTCTATCTGTTAAGCTATCGAGTCCACGGGGATTGGAGGCGAGTTTTTATCCCATTTAAGTGCACGAGATATTCTCGGGACAACTTAACGCTATCCATGAGGATGGATGTGCAGTGTTTCAATTCTATTTCATAATCATCCTCAGGGTATTATGAAACAATAACTTCACAATTAACCTACACTGCCGAAGTCAACTGAAAAATGTTGACTCGAGCGGGATTTCAACTCGCACCTTCGGGATACCAGTCCGCCGCTCTGCCTATTGAGCTATCGAGTTCACAGGGATTGGAGGCGAGTTTTTATCCTATTTAAATGACCGAGATTTTCTCGCAACAACAAAACGCTATTGATGAGGATGGATGTGTAGTGTTTCAATTCTATTTCAGAATCATCCTCAGGGTATTATGAAACGATAACTTCACACTTAACCTACACTGCCGAAGTCAACTAAAAAATGTTGACTCAAGCGGGATTTGAACTCGTATCTTCGGGATACCGGTCCGCCACTCTACCTGTTGAGCTATCGATCCCGCAGGGATTGGAGGCGAGTTTTCATCCAATTTAAGTGCACGAGATATTCTCACGACAACTTAACGCTATCCATGAGGATGGATGTGCAGTGTCTCAATTCTATTTCAGAATCATACTCAGGGTATTATGAAACGATAACTTCACAAGTAACCTACACTGCCGAAGTCAACTGAAAAATGTTGACACCAGCGCGATTTGAAATCGCACCTTCGGGATACCGGTCCGCCGCTCTACCTGTTGAACTATCGAGTCCACAGGGATTGTAGGCAAGTTTTTATCGAATTTATGTGCACGAGATATTCTCGCGGCAACTTAACGCTATCCATGAGGATGGATGTGCAGTGTTACAATTCTATTTCAGAATCATCCTCAGGGTATTATGAAACGATAACTTCACAATTAACCTACACTGCCGAAGTCAACTGAAAAATGTTGACTCGAGCGGGATTTGATCTCGCACCTTCGGGATACCGGTCCGCCGCTCTACCTGTTGAGCTATCTAGACCACAGGGATTGGAGGCGAGTTTTTATCCTATTTAAATTACCGAGATATTCTCGCGACAACATAACGCTATCCATGAGGATGGATATGCAGTGTTTCAATTCTCTTTCAGAATCATCCTCAGGGTATTATGAAACGATAGCTTCACAATTAACTTACACTGCCGAAGTCAACTGAAAAATGTTCACTCGAGCGTTATTTGAAATAGCACGTTCGGGATACCGTTCCGCCGCTCTACCTTTTGAGCTAACGATTCCACAGGGATTGGAGGCGAGTTTTTATCCAATTTAAGTTCACGAGATATTCTCGCGACAACTTTACACTATCCATGTGAATGGATGTGCAGTGTTTCAATTCTATTTCAGGATCATCCTCAGGGTATTATGAAACGATAATTTCACTCTTAACCTACACTGCCGAAGTCAACTGAAAAATGTTGACTCGAGCGGGATTTGAACTCGCACATTCGGGATACCGGGCCGCCGCTCTACCTGTTGAGCTATCTAGTCCCCAAGGATTGGAGGCGAGTTTTTATCCAATTTAAGTGCACGAGATATTCTCGCGACAACTTAACGCTATCAATGAGGATGGATGTGCAGTGTTTCAATTCTATTTCAGAATCATCCTCAGGGTATTATGAAACGATAACTTCACAATTAACCTACACTGCCGAAGTCAACTTAAAATTGTTGACTCGAGCGGGATTTGAACTCGCACCTTCGGGTTACCGGTCCGCCGCTCTACCTGTTGAGCTATCGAGTCCACAGGGATTAGAGGCGAGTTTTTATTGAATTTAAGTGCACGAGATATTCTCGCGACAACTTAACGCTATCCATTAGGATGGATGTGCAGTGTTTCAATTCTATTTCAGAATCTTTCTCAGGGTATTATGTAACGATAACTTCACAAGTAACCTACACTGCCGAAGTCAACTGAAAAATGTTGACTCGAGCGGGATTTGAACTCCCACCTTCGGGATACCGGGCCGCCTTTCTACCTATTGAGCTACCGAGTCCACAGGGATTGGAGGCGAGTTTTTATCCTATTTAAGTGCACGAAATATTCTCGCGAAAACATAACGCTATCCATGTTGATGGATGTACAATGTTTCATTTCTATTTCAGAATCATCCTCAGGGTATTACTAAACGGTAACTTCACAATTAACCTACACTGCCGAAGTCAACTGAAAAATGTTGACTCGAGCGTGATTTGAACTCGCAAATTCGGGATACCGGTCAGTTGTCTACCTGTTGAGCTATCCAATCCACGGGGATTAGAGCGAGTTTTTTTCCAATTTAAGAGCACGAGATATTCTCGCGATAACTTAAAGCTATCCATGAGGATGGATGTGCAGTGTTTCAATTCTATTTCAGAATCATCCTCAGGGTATTATGAAACGATAACTTCACAATTAACTTACACTGCCGAAGTCAACTGAAAAATGTTGACTCGAGCGAGATTTGAACTCGCACCTTCGGGATACCGTTCCGCCGCTCTACCTGTTGAGCTATCGAGTCCACAGGGATTGGAGGCGAGTTTTTATCCAATTTAAATGACCGAGATATTCTCGCAACAACATAACGCTATCCATGAGGATGGATGTGCAGTGTTTCAATTCTATTTCAGAATCATCCTCAGAATATTATGAAACGTTAACTTCACAATTAACCTACACTGACGAAGTCAACTGAAAAATGTTGCCACGAGCGGGATTTGAACTCGCACCTTCGGGATACCAGTCCGCCGCTCTGCCTATTGAGCTATCGAGTTCACAGGGATTGGAGGCGAGTTTTTATCCTATTTAAATGACCGAGATTTTCTCGCAACAACTTAACGCTGGTGGTAACTGCGTCCAGGCATCGTAACATGGCAGCCGGTCATGCTCTCAAGGAGCTCGCTATTTTTCTAATTTTTGTCTTCATTCTGAAATCTTTCCATCTTCCTGATTCAGATAGTAAAGGACAAACCATCCTCAGAATCCAAGTAATTGCTCTTCATGCTGGTAAGATGACGTCTATTGCTAATTACGAAGTATTTGTCTCAAACTCTACAAAGATCTCTGTCAAAGCTAAGATGGCGATGGTCCAAAGAACCAAGAAACTGAGGATTCTACTCAACTATCTAAAGTTAGCACTTATTGCGGAGCTGGATATCTCTATATGCTTACTTGCCTGCGGAGATATCTCAGCAAACCCAGGTCCACCAACTACGTCTACGGGAAATGAGGACGTGTTTAAACTTCCCACCAAAGGCCTTCGTTTTGGACAATGGAATGTAAACTACTTAACAAAGACCAAGTTAGAAGAGATCAAAATTCGCCTGCTAAGCCTGGATAATCGAAAAAACCTTGACATCATGGTGATTACCGAAACGTTTTTCTCAAGTAAAACGCCAGAGAAACTATATATTATTCCTGGCTTTGATTTATTACGAAAGGATCGTCAAACCGGCAGAGGAGGAGGTATTGCAGTTTATATAAACACTGAGCTCAACATCAAGCGTCGTACTGACCTAGAAGAGCCAGATTTAGAAGTCCTTTGGCTAGAAGTCTGCCCCTTCAAATCCAAAAGACCACTTCTTGTGGCGGGTGTTTATCGTCCCCCAAGCGTCAAAGCTGACTACGATCATATACTCGCCGAAAATGTGGAGCGTGCTTATCTATTGAATATGGAGACAATTCTGACGGGAGACTTTAATTTGGATTATTTTTAGAAAGACTTAAATAAGCATCGCTTGGTCAAAGAACTGAAAGATTCTAAATTTATCCAACTTGTGTCCTTTACTACGCGTCCTATCAGCAATTCTTGTCTGGATCACATATGGAGCAATAAACCAGAACGGATTGTAAACATCAAATGTCCTGAAATTTGCATTTCGGATCATCTGCCAGTTCTGGCTGTTCGTTTGTACAAGCATTGTTCTTCAGACAATAGAAAGGATCATAAATATATCATCTACCGAAATCTCAAATCATTAGACCATGTGAAATTTTTAAAGTCACTTGAAGAGACCCCATGGGACACCGCTTTCCTCTTCGATGAAATTGATGATATTGTAAATGCATGGTATTGTCTCCTCAATGAAACAATAAACGCTTACGTGCCTCTGAAACAGAAGCGTGTCAGGGACTATACAAAGCCTAAATGGTTATCACCTGAGATCCTAAGGTTGATGAAACTACGAGACTGTTTACTTAAAAGAGCCAAACGCTCCGACTCCCAAGATGATTGGTTAGCCCTGAAGCGTGCGAAAAATAAAGTCACAGAAGCTATTAGAAGAGCTAAGAAGAATTTCTTCTACGAATCCTTTATAGAAAACCGTGGTGACTCTAAGAAGATATGGTCTGCACTTAAGGATCTAACTGGCAAGAAAAATCATGGGGGTGTGTCCTATTTGGAAGAGAATGGGTCTATCCAAATACGAGATGAAACTGCAATGGCTGAAGTATTTAATAAACATTTCACGAGTTTAGCGGAGAGACTCGTTGACAACACTATAGGGCAGTTTGATCCAACAGTAGTGAAAGCTTTTGTCGATGGACGCAAGGTTTCTGACTCAAAGCTGGCTTTTCCTCCTATAACCCTAAGCCAGATCCACCTGCTAATAAAAGCTATCCCGTCAGGCAAAGCAACTGGTCTGGACGGTGTGAGCGCTTGCTTATTAAAGATTGCAGCGCCTGCAATAGCACCATCACTGGCTAAACTTATCAACATCTGTATTACTAGTGGAACATTTCCAGCTGTGTGGAAAGAGGCCAAGGTGACCCCCTTACACAAAGAGAATAGTAAAGCTGATAAGAATAACTACAGACCGATTTCGGTTCTCCCTGTCCTCTCAAAAATATTTGAAAGGCACTTGTACAACTCTCTTTATGCCTTTCTTAGGGACAACGATCTTTTATATCAGCTGCAGTCTGCCTTTAGGAAACACCACTCAACGGAGACAGCCTTAATTAATATTTTTGATCGTATGCTCTTCAATCTCGATGACAACCGCATTAATGGTTTAGTTTTGGCCGACTTCCAAAAAGCATTCGACCTGGTAAGCCACGACATCCTGATTGAAAAGCTACGTATCTATGGTCTTGATGAATGCAGCTTGGGTCTTATGCGCTCATTCCTTTATAATCGCAGGCAGCGCACTGTCATCCGCGGAAATGCACAATCTTCGTCTCAGACTCTCACGCATGGAGTACCACAGGGGTCCGTACTCTCTCCATTACTTTTCCTTGTATTTATAAACGACCTTCCTAAGGGAGTGTCGCAATCAACCACAGTTGACATCTTTGCAGATGATACGACTTTGAGTTTGTCCTCGCCATATACAGATACTTCTGGACTGTGTTCTAAGCTCTGTGAGAGCACCCGTGAACTTGAGAACTGGTCCAGAAATAACCGTTTCAAGTTGAATACTGAGAAGACAAAGTCTATGTTTGTAACTGGAACTAGGTTACGTACTAAAATCGGTGATACCAGAGTTAATGAGATGAGAATTTTTACCAGTCAAGGAGAAGAATTGGACTATACCACAAGTCACAAGTTACTTGGAGTCTATGTTGATCAAGACCTCAGTTTTAATGAACATGTTGAACAATTATGTAAGAAATTGACAAAACGCATAGGTCTTCTTAGATCGGTCAGTCAATATCTTCCTCTAAACGAGCGCATACTTTTATATAACGCAACTATTAAGCCTGTGTTCCTATACGGCGGAGCAGTTTGGAGTTCAACATCAAAATGTAACATTAGACGAATTTTTCGTCTTCAGAAAAGAGCAGCTCGTGTTATTTTAGGTCTAAAAATGAGAGACCAACGTACTGTAACCTTATTCAAGAGACTTGACTGGCTACCTTTTTACGATGAAATCAATGTAAATAAATTATGTTTACTTTATAAATGCTTAAATGGACAATGCCCAGAGTACTTAGGAAATAGATTAGTGCGTATTAGCGATACGTCAACCAGAACTTCACGCTATGGTGATATAACTATACGCTGCCCTAGGTATAACCGTGATACAGAAGGTGGAAAAACTTTTCTTGTTACAGCTGCAAAACGCTGGAACTCTCTACCTATTAGTATAAGATCTAGCACCAGTATTAATGCATTTAAGCGGAATTATTGTAATTTTATAAAGGACGGTTATGCTGGTTTAGATAGCTTTCCAATTTCATAATTTTTTACCCCTTTTTAATATTATATTTATTGTTTTATTTTTTTAATATTTGTAACCTAGTTTATATATTTTAGGGGAGGGCCACAAGTTTAACAGTTTCAACTGTAATGTGTCACCCTCGGTAAATAAAGTTATTCAATTCAATTCAATTCAATTCAACGCTATTGATGAGGATGGATGTGTAGTGTTTCAATTCTATTTCAGAATCATCCTCAGGGTATTATGAAACGATAACTTTACAATTAACCTACACGGCCGAAGTCAACTGAAAAATGTTGACTCGAGCGAGATTTGAACTCGAACCTTCAGGATACCGGTCCGCCGCTCTACCTGTTGAGCTATAGAGTCCACAGGTATAGGAGGCGAGTTTTTATCCCATTTATGTGCGCGAGATATTGTTGCGACAACATAACGCTATCCATGAGGATGGATGTGCAATGTTTCAATTCTATTTCAGAATCATCCTCAGGGTATTATGAAACGATAACTTCACAATTAACTTACACTGCCGAAGTCAACTGAAAAATGTTGACTCGAGCGAGATTTGAACTCGCACCTTCGGGATACCGGGCCGCCTTTCTACCTGTTGAGCTACCGAGTCCACAGGGATTGGAGGCGAGTTTTTATCCTATTTAAGTGCACGAAATATTCTCGCGAAAACATAACGCTATCCATGTTGATGGATGTACAATGTTTCAATTCTATTTCAGAATCATCCTCATGGTATTATTAAACTTTAACTTCACAATTAACCTACACTGCCGAAGTCAACTGAAAAATGTTGACTCGAGCGGGATTTGAACTCGCAAATTCGGGATACCGGTCAGTTGTCTACCTGTTGAGCTATCCAATCCACGGGGATTAGAGCGAGTTTTTTTCCAATTTAAGAGCACGAGATATTCTCGCGATAACTTAAAGCTATCCATGAGGATGGATGAGCAGTGTTTCAATTCTATTTCAGAATCATCCTCAGGGTATTATGAAACGATAACTTCACAATTAACTTACACTGCCGAAGTCAACTGAAAAATGTTGACTCGAGCGAGATTTGAACTCGCACCTTCGGGATACCGTTCCGCCGCTCTACCTGTTGAGCTATCGAGTCCACAGGGATTTGAGGCGAGTTTTTATCCAATTTAAATGACCGAGATATTCTCGCAACAACATAACGCTATCCATGAGGATGGATGTGCAGTGTTTCAATTCTATTTCATAATCATCCTCAGAATATTATGAAACGTTAACTTCACAATTAACCTACACTGACGAAGTCAACTGAAAAATGTTGCCACGAGCAGGATTTGAACTCGCACCTTCGGGATACCAGTCCGCCGCTCTGCCTATTGAGCTATCGAGTCCACAGGGATTGGAGGCGAGTTTTTATCCAATCTAAGTGCACGAGATTTTCTCGCAACAACATAACGCTATTGATGAGGATGGATGTGTAGTGTTTCAATTCTATTTCAGAATCATCCTCAGGGTATTATGAAACGATAACTTTACAATTAACCTACACGGCCGAAGTCAACTGAAAAATGTTGACTCGAGCGAGATTTGAACTCGAACCTTCAGGATACCGGTCCGCCGCTCTACCTGTTGAGCTATAGAGTCCACAAGTATAGGAGGCGAGTTTTTATCCCATTTATGTGCGCGAGATATTCTTGCGACAACATAACGCTATCCATGAGGATGGATGTGCAGTGTTTCAATTCTATTTCAGAATCATCCTCAGGGTATTATGAAACGATAACTTCACAATTAACCTACACTGACGAAGTCAACTGAAAAATGTTGCCACGAGCGGGATTTGAACTCGCACCTTCGGGATACCAGTCCGCCGCTCTGCCTATTGAGTTATCGAGTCCACAGGGATTGGAGGCGAGTTTTTATCCTATTTAAATGACCGAGATATTCTCGCGACAACATAACGCTATCCATGAGGATGGATGTGCAATGTTTCAATTCTATTTCAGAATCATCCTCAGGGTATTATGAAACGATAACTTCACAATTAACCTACACTGCCGAAGTCAACTGAAAAATGTTGACTCGAACGGGATTTGAACTCGCACCTTCGGAATACCGGTCCGTCGCTCTACCTGTTGAGCTATCGAGTCCACAGGGAATGGAGGCGAGTTTTTATCCAATTTAAGTGCACGAGATATTCTCGCGACAACTTAACGCTATCCATGAGGATGGATGTGTAGTGTTTCAATTCTATTACAGAAATATCCCCGGGTATTATGAAACGATAACTTCACAATTAACCTACACAGCCGAAGTCAACAGATAAATGTTGACTGGAGCGGGATTTGAACTAGCACCTTCGCGATACCAGTCCGCCGCTCTACCTGTTGAGCTATCGAGTCCACAGGGATTGGAAGCGAGTTTTTATACATATTAATTGTACGAGATATTCTCGCGACAACTTAACGCTATCCATGAGGATGGATGTGCAGTGTTTCAATTCTATTTCAGAATCATCCTCAGGGTATTATTAAACGATAATTTCAAAATTAACCTACACTGCCGAAGTCAACTGAAAAATGTTGACTCGAGCGGGATTTGAACTCGCACCTTCGGGATACCGTTCCGCCGCTCTATCTGTTGAGCTATCGAGTTCACAGGGACTGGAGGCGAGTTTTTATCCAATTTAAGTGCACGAGATATTCTCGCGACCACTTAACGCTATCCATGAGGAAGGATGTGCAGTGTTTCAATTCTATTTCAGAATCATCTTCAGAGTATTATGAAACGATAACTTCACAATTAACCTACACTGCCGAAGTCAACTGAAAAATGTTGACTCGTGCGGGTTTTGAACTCGGACCTTCGGGATACCGGTCCGCCGCTCTATCTGTTGAGCTATCAAGTTCACAGGGAATGGAGGCGAGTTTTTATCCAATTTAAGTGCACGAGATATTCTCGCGACAACTTAACGCTATCCATGAGGATGGATGTGCAGTGTTTCAATTCTATTTCAGAATCATCGTCAGGGTATTATGAAACGATAACTTCACAATTAACCTACACTGCCGAAGTCAACTGAAAAATGTTCACTAGAGCGGGATTTGAACTCGCACCTTCGGGATACCGGTCCGCCGCTCTAACTGTTGAGCTATCGAGTCCACAGGGATAGGAGGCGAGTTTTTATCCCATTTAAGTGCGCGAGATATTCTCGCGACAACATAACGCTATCCATGAGGATGGATGTGCTGTGTTTCAATTCTATTTCAGAATCATCCTCAGGGTATTATGAAACGATAACTTCACAATTAACCTACACTGACGAAGTCAACTGAAAAATGTTGCCACGAGCGGGATTTGAACTCGCACCTTCGGGATACCAGTCCGCCGCTCTGCCTATTGAGTTATCGAGTCCACAGGGATTGGAGGCGAGTTTTTATCCTATTTAAATGACCGAGATATTCTCGCGACAACATAACGCTATCCATGAGGATGGATGTGCAATGTTTCAATTCTATTTCAGAATCATCCTCAGGGTATTATGAAACGATAACTTCACAATTAACCTACACTGCCGAAGTCAACTGAAAAATG
This sequence comes from Heliopora coerulea, assembly GCA_030142905.1. Classification (NCBI taxonomy): domain Eukaryota; kingdom Metazoa; phylum Cnidaria; class Anthozoa; order Scleralcyonacea; family Helioporidae; genus Heliopora; species Heliopora coerulea. The sequence goes on from JASJOG010000129.1 coordinate 317,334, forward strand.
TTGACTCGAACGGGATTTGAACTCGCACCTTCGGAATACCGGTCCGTCGCTCTACCTGTTGAGCTATCGAGTCCACAGGGAATGGAGGCGAGTTTTTATCCAATTTAAGTGCACGAGATATTCTCGCGACAACTTAACGCTATCCATGAGGATGGATGTGTAGTGTTTCAATTCTATTACAGAAATATCCCCGGGTATTATGAAACGATAACTTCACAATTAACCTACACAGCCGAAGTCAACAGATAAATGTTGACTGGAGCGGGATTTGAACTAGCACCTTCGCGATACCAGTCCGCCGCTCTACCTGTTGAGCTATCGAGTCCACAGGGATTGGAAGCGAGTTTTTATACATATTAATTGTACGAGATATTCTCGCGACAACTTAACGCTATCCATGAGGATGGATGTGCAGTGTTTCAATTCTATTTCAGAATCATCCTCAGGGTATTATTAAACGATAATTTCAAAATTAACCTACACTGCCGAAGTCAACTGAAAAATGTTGACTCGAGCGGGATTTGAACTCGCACCTTCGGGATACCGTTCCGCCGCTCTATCTGTTGAGCTATCGAGTTCACAGGGACTGGAGGCGAGTTTTTATCCAATTTAAGTGCACGAGATATTCTCGCGACCACTTAACGCTATCCATGAGGAAGGATGTGCAGTGTTTCAATTCTATTTCAGAATCATCTTCAGAGTATTATGAAACGATAACTTCACAATTAACCTACACTGCCGAAGTCAACTGAAAAATGTTGACTCGTGCGGGTTTTGAACTCGGACCTTCGGGATACCGGTCCGCCGCTCTATCTGTTGAGCTATCAAGTTCACAGGGAATGGAGGCGAGTTTTTATCCAATTTAAGTGCACGAGATATTCTCGCGACAACTTAACGCTATCCATGAGGATGGATGTGCAGTGTTTCAATTCTATTTCAGAATCATCGTCAGGGTATTATGAAACGATAACTTCACAATTAACCTACACTGCCGAAGTCAACTGAAAAATGTTCACTAGAGCGGGATTTGAACTCGCACCTTCGGGATACCGGTCCGCCGCTCTAACTGTTGAGCTATCGAGTCCACAGGGATAGGAGGCGAGTTTTTATCCCATTTAAGTGCGCGAGATATTCTCGCGACAACATAACGCTATCCATGAGGATGGATGTGCTGTGTTTCAATTCTATTTCAGAATCATCCTCAGGGTATTATGAAACGATAACTTCACAATTAACCTACACTGCCGAAGTCAACTGAAAAATGTTGACTCGAGCGGGATTTGAACTCGCACCTTCGGGATATCGGTCCGCCTCTCTACCTGTTGAGCTATCGAGTCCACAGGGATTGGAGGCGAGTTTTTATCCAATTTAAGTGCACGAGATATTCTCGCGACAACTTAACGCTATCCATGAGGATGGATGTGCAGTGTTTCAATTCTATTTCAGAATCATCCTCAGGGTATTATGAAACGATAACTTCCTAATAAACCTACACTGCTGAAGTCAACTGAAAAATGTTGACTCGAGCGGGATTTGAAATCGCACCTTCGGGATACCGGTCGCCGCTCTACCTGTTGAGCTTTCGAGTCCACAGGGATAGGAGGCGAGTTTTTATCCCATTTCAGTGCGCGAGATATTCTTGCGACAACATAACGCTATCCATGAGGATGGATGTGCAGTGTTTCAATTCTATTTCAGAATCATCCTCAGGGTATTATGAAACGATAACTTCACACTTAACCTACACTGCCGAAGTCAACTGGAAAATGTTCACTCGAGCGGGATTTGAACTCGCACCTTCGGGATACAGGTCCGCCGCTCTACCTGTTGAGTAATCGAGTCCAAAAGGATTGGAGGTGAGATTTTATCCAATTTAAGTGCACGAGATATTCTCGCGACAACTTAACGCTATCCATGAAGATGGATGTGCAGTGTTTCAATTCTATTTCAGAATCATCTTCAGAGTATTATGAAACGATAACTTCACAATAAAACTACACTGCCGAAGTCAACTGAAAAATGTTCACTCGAGCGGGATTTGAACTCGCACGTTCGGGATACTGGTCCGCCGCTCTACCTGTTGAGCTATCTGGTCCACAAGGATTCGAGGCGAGTTTTTATCCAATTTAAGTGAACGAGATATTATCGCGAAAACTTAACGCTATCCATAAGGATGTATGAGCATTGTTTCAATTCAATTTCAGAATCATCCTCACGGTATTATGAAACGATAACATCACACTTAACCTACACTGCCGAAGTCAACAGAAAAATGTTCACTCGAGCGGGATTTGAACTCGCACCTTCGGGATACCGGTCCGCCGCTCTACCTGTTGATCAATCGAGTCCACAGGGATAGGAGGCGAGTTTTTATCCCATTAAAGTGCGCTAGTTATTCTTGCGACAACATAACGCTATCCATGAGGATGGATGTGCATTGTTTCAATTCTATTTCAGAATCATCCTCAGGGTATTATGAAACGAAAACTTCACAATTAACTTACACTGCCGAAGTCAATTGAAAAATGTGGACTCGAGCGGGATTTGAACTCGCACCTTCGGGATACCGGTCCGCCTCTCTACTTGTTGAGCTATCGAGTCAACAGGGATTGGAGTCGGGTTTTTATCCAATTTAAGTGCACGAGATATACTCGCGACAACTTAACGCTATCCATGAGGATGGATGTGCAGTGTTTCAATTCTATTTCAGAATCATCCTCAGGGTATTATTAAACGATAACTTCACAATTAACCTACACTGCCGAAGTCAACAGAAAAATGTTCACTCGAGCGGGATTTGAACTCGCACCTACGGGATACCGATCCGCCGCTCTACCTGTTGAGCTATCGAGTTTACAAGGATTGGAGCGAGTTTTATCCAATCTAAGTGCACGAGATATACTCGCGCCAAATTAACGCTATCCATGAGAATGGATGTGCAGTGTTTCAATTCTATTTCAGAATCATCCTCAAGGTATTATTAAACGATAACTTCACAATTAACCTACACTGCCGAAGTCAACAGAAAAATGTTCACTCGAGCGGGATTTGAACTCGCACCTACGGGATACCGATCCGCCGCTCTACCTGTTGAGCTATCGAGTTTACAAGGATTGGAGCGAGTTTTATCCAATCTAAATGAACGAGATATTCTCGCGAAAAATTAACGCTATCCATGAGGATGGATGTGCTGTGTTTCAATTTAATTTCAGAATCATCCTCAGGGTATTATTAAACGATAACTTCACAATTAACCTACACTGCCGAAGTCAACTGAAAAATTTTGACTCGAGCGGGATTTGAACTCGCGCTATCGGGATACCGGTCCGCCGCTCTATCTGTTGAGCTATCGAGTTCACATGGAAAAGAGGCGAGTTTTTATCCAATTTAAGTGCACGAGATATTCTCGAAAGAACTTAACGCTATCCATGAGGATGGATGTGCAGTCTTTCAATTCTATTTCAGAATCATCCTCAGGGTATTATTAAACGATAACTTCACAATTAACTTACATTGCAGAAGTCAACTGAAAAATGTTGACTCGAGCGGGATTTGAACTCGCACCTTCGGGATACCGGTCCGCCGCTCTACCTGTTTAGCTATCGAGTCCACAGGGATTGGAGGCGAGTTTTTATCCAATTTAAGTGCACGAGTTATTTTCGCGACAACTTAACGCTATCCTTGAGGATGGATGTGCAGTGTTTCAATTCTATTTCAGAATCATCGTCAGGGTATTATGAAACGATAACTTCACAATTAACTTACACTGCCGAAGTCAACTGAAAAATGTTCACTCGAGCGGGATTTGAACTCGCACCTACGGGATACCGATCCGCCGCTCTACCTGTTGAGCTATCGAGTTTACAAGGATTGGAGCGAGTTTTATCCAATCTAAGTGCACGAGATATTCTCGCGAAAACTTAACGCTATCCATGAGGATGGATGTGCTGTGTTTCAATTCAATTTCAGAATCATCCTCAGGGTATTATTAAACGATAACTTCACAATTAACCTACACTGCCGAAGTCAACTGAAAAATTTTGACTCGAGCGGGATTTGAACTCGCACTATCGGGATACCGGTCCGCCGCTCTATCTGTTGAGCTATCGAGTTCACATGGAAAAGAGGCGAGTTTTTATCCAATTTAAGTGCACGAGATATTCTCGCGACAACTTAACGCTATCCATGAGGATGGATGTGCAGTGTTTCAATTCTATTTCAGAATCATCCTCAGGGTATTATGAAAACATAACTTCACAATTAACTTACATTGCAGAAGTCAACTGAAAAATGTTGACTCGAGCGGGATTTGAACTCGCACCTTCGGGATAACGGTCCGCCGCTCTACCTGTTTAGCTATCGAGTCCACAGGGATTGGAGGCGAGTTTTTATCCAATTTAAGTGCACGAGTTATTCTCGAAAGAACTTAACGCTGTCCATGAGGATGGATGTGCAGTGTTTCAATTCTATTTCAGAATCATCCTCATTGTATTATGAAACGATAAGTTCACAATTAACCTATGCTGCCGAAGTCAACTGGAAAATGTTGACTCGAGCGGGATTTCAACTCGCACCTTCGGGATACCGTTCCGCCGCTATACCTGTTGAGCTATCGAGTCCACAGGGATTGGAAGCGAGTTTTTATCCAATTTAAGTCACGAGTTATTCTCGAGACAACTTAACGCTATCCTTGAGGATGGATGTGCAGTGTTTCAATTCTATTTCAGAATCATCCTCAGGGTATTATGAAACGATAACTTCACAATTAACTTACACTGCCGAAGTCAACTGAAAAATGTTGACTCGAGCTGGATTTGAAGTCGCACCTTCGAAATACCGGTCCGCCGCACTACCTGTTGAGCTATCGAGTCCAAAGGGATTGGAGGCGAGTTTTTATCCAATTTAAGTGCACGAGATATTCTCGAAAGAACTTAACGCTATCCATGAGGATGGATGTGCAGTGTTTCAATTCTATTTCAGAATCATCTTCAGAGTATTATGAAACGATAACTTCACAATAAACCTACACTGCCGAAGTCAACTGAAAAATGTTCACTAGAGCGGGATTTGAACTCGCACCTTCGGGATACCGGTCCGCCGCTCTATCTGTTGAGCTATCAAGTTCACAGGGAATGGAGGCGAGTTTTTATCCAATTTAAGTGCACGAGATATTCTCGCGACAACTTAACGCTATCCATGAGGATGGATGTGCAGTGTTTCAATTCTATTTCAGAATCATCCTCAGGGTATTATGAAACGATAACTTCACAATTAACCTACACTGCCGAAGTCAACTGAAAAATGTTCACTAGAGCGGGATTTGAACTCGCACCTACGGGATACCGGTCCGCCGCTCTACCTGTTGAGCTATCGAGTCCACAGGGATAGGAGACAAGTTTTTATCCGATTTAAGTGCGCGAGATATTCTCGCGACAACATAACGCTATCCATAAGGATGGATGTGCTGTGTTTCAATTCTATTTCAGAATCATCCTCAGGGTATTATGAAACGATAACTTCACAATTAACCTACACTGCCGAAGTCAACTGAAAAATGTTGACTCGAGCGGGATTTGAACTCGCACCTTCGGGATATCGGTCCGCCTCTCTACCTGTTGAGCTATCGAGTGAAAAGGGATTGGAGGCGAGTTTTTATCCAATTTAAGTGCACGAGATATTCTCGCGACACTTAACGCTATCCATGAGGATGGATGTGCAATGTTTCAATTCTATTTCAGAATCATCCTCAGGGTATTATGAAACGATAACTTCCTAATAAACCTACACTGCCAAAGTCAACTGAAAAATGTTGACTCGAGCGGGATTTTAAATCGCACCTTCGGGATACCGGTCCGCCGCTCTACCTGTTGATCAATCGAGTCCACAGGGATAGGAGGCGAGTTTTTATCCCATTAAAGTGCGCTAGTTATTCTTGCGACAACATAACGCTATCCATGAGGATGGATGTGCATTGTTTCAATTCTATTTCAGAATCATCCTCAGGGTATTATGAAACGAAAACTTCACAATTAACCTACACTGCCGAAGTCAACTGAAAAATGTTGACTCGAGCGGGATTTGAACTCGCACCTTCGGGATACAGGTCCGCCGCTCTACCTGTTGAGTAATCGAGTCCAAAAGGATTGGAGGCGAGTTTTTATCCAATTTAAGTGCACGAGATATTCTCGCGACAACTTAACGCTATCCATGAGGATGTATGAGCATTGTTTCAATTCAATTTCAGAATCATCCTCACGGTATTATGAAACGATAACATCACTCTTAACCTACACTGCCGAAGTCAACAGAAAAATGTTCACTCGAGCGGGATTTGAACTCGCACCTTCGGGATACAGGTCCGCCGCTCTACCTGTTGAGTAATCGAGTCCAAAAGGATTGGAGCGAGTTTTTATCCAATTTAAGTGCACGAGATATACTCGCGACAACTTAACGCTATCCATGAGAATGGATGTGCAGTGTTTCAATTCTATTTCAGAATCATCCTCCGGGTATTATTAAACGATAACTTCACAATTAACCTACACTGCCGAAGTCAACTGAAAAATTTTGACTCGAGCGGGATTTGAACTCGCACTATCGGGATACCGGTCTGCCGCTCTATCTGTTGAGCTATCGAGTTCACATGGAAAAGAGGCGAGTTTTTATCCAATTTAAGTGCACGAGATATTCTCGCGACAACTTAACGCTATCCATGAGGATGGATGTGCAGTGTTTCAATTCTATTTCAGAATCATCCTCAGGGTATTATTAAACGATAACTTCACAATTAACCTACACTGCCGAAGTCAACTGAAAAATTTTGACTCGAGCGGGATTTGAACTCGCGCTATCGGGATACCGGTCCGCCGCTCTATCTGTTGAGCTATCGAGTTCACATGAAAAAGAGGCGAGTTTTTATCCAATTTAAGTGCACGAGATATTCTCGAAAGAACTTAACGCTATCCATGAGGATGGATGTGCAGTGTTTCAATTCTATTTCAGAATCATCCTCAGGGTATTATTAAACGATAACTTCACAATTAACTTACATTGCAGAAGTCAACTGAAAAATGTTGACTCGAGCGGGATTTGAACTCGCACCTTCGGGATACCGGTCCGCCGCTCTACCTGTTTAGCTATCGAGTCCACAGGGATTGGAGGCGAGTTTTTATCCAATTTAAGTGCACGAGTTATTCTCGCGACAACTTAACGCTATCCTTGAGATGGATGTGCAGTGTTTCAATTCTATTTCAGAATCATCGTCAGGGTATTATGAAACGATAACTTCACAATTAACTTACACTGCAGAAGTCAACTGAAAAATGTTGACTCGAGCGGGATTTGAACTCGCACCTTCGGGATACCGGTCTGCCGCTCTACCTGTTTAGCTATCGAGTCCACAGGGATTGGAGGCGAGTTTTTATCCAATTTAAGTGCACGAGATATACTCGCGACAACTTAACGCTATCCATGAGGATGGATGTGCAGTGTTTCAATTCTATTTCAGAATCATCCTCAGGGTATTATTAAACGATAACTTCACAATTAACCTACACTGCCGAAGTCAACAGAAAAATGTTGACTCGAGCGGGATTTGAACTCGCACCTACGGGATACCGATCCGCCGCTCTACCTCTTGAGCTATCGAGTTTACAAGGATTGGAGCGAGTTTTATCCAATCTAAGTGCACGAGATATTCTCGCGAAAACTTAACGCTATCCATGAGGATGGATGTGCTGTGTTTCAATTCAATTTCAGAATCATCCTCAGGGTATTATTAAACGATAACTTCACAATTAACCTACACTGCCGAAGTCAACTGAAAAATTTTGACTCGAGCGGGATTTGAACTCGCACTATCGGGATACCGGTCCGCCGCTCTATCTGTTGAGCTATCGAGTTCACATGGAAAAGAGGCGAGTTTTTATCCAATTTAAGTGCACGAGTTATTCTCGCGACAACTTAACGCTATCCTTGAGGATGGATGTGCAGTGTTTCAATTCTATTTCAGAATCATCGTCAGGGTATTATGAAACGATAACTTCACAATTAACTTACACTGCCGAAGTCAACTGAAAAATGTTGACTCGAGCGGGATTTGAACTCGCACCTTCGGGATACCGGTCCGCCGCTATACCTGTTGAGCTATCGAGTCCACAGGGATTGGAGGCGAGTTTTTATTCAATTTAAGTGCACAAGTTATTCTCGAGACAACTTAACGCTATCCTTGAGGATGGATGTGCAGTGTTTCAATTCTATTTCAGAATCATCGTCAGGGTATTATGAAACGATAACTTCACAATTAACTTACACTGCCGAAGTCAACTGAAAAATGTTGACTCGAGCGGGATTTGAAGTCGCACCTTCGGGATACCGGTCCGCCGCACTACCTGTTGAGCTATCGAGTCCAAAGAGATTGGAGGCGAGTTTTTATCCAATTTAAGTGCACGAGATATTCTCGAAAGAACTTAACGCTATCCATGAGGATGGATGTGCAGTGTTTCAATTCTATTTCAGAATCATCCTCAGGGGATTATGAAACGATAACTTCACAATTAACCTACACTGCCGAAGTCAACTGAAAAATGTTGACTCGCGCGGATTTTGAACTCGCACCTTCGGGATACCGGTCCGCCGCTCTACCTGTTGAGCTATCGAGTTCACAGGGAATGGAGTCGAGTTTTTATCCAATTTAAGTGCACGAGATATTCTCGCAACAACTTAACGCTATCCATGAGGATGGATGTGCAGTGTTTCAATTCTATTTCAGAATTATCCTCATTGTATTATGAAACGATAACTTCACAATTAACCTACACTGCCGAAGTCAACTGGAAAATGTTGATTCGAGCGAGATTTCAACTCGCACCTTCGGAATACCGGTTCGCCGCTCTACCTGTTGAGCTATCTAGTCCACAGGGATTGGAGGCGAGTTTCAAACCAATTTAAGTGCACGAGATATTCTCGAGACAACATAACGCTATCCATGAGGATGGATGTGCAGTGTTTCAATTCTATTTCAGAATCATCCTCAAGGTATTATGAAACAATAACTTCACAATTAACCTACATTGCCGAAGTCAACTGAAAAATGTAGACTATAGCGAGATTTGAACTCGCACATTCGGGAAACCGGTCCGCCTCTCTACCTGTAGAGCTATCGAGTCCACAGGGATTGGAGGCGAGTTTTTTTCCAATATAAGTCCACGAGATATTCTCGCGACAACATAACGCTATCCATGAGGATGGATGTGCAGTGTTTCAATTCTATTTCAGAATCATCCTCAGGGTATTATGAAACGATAACTTCACAATTAACCTACACTGCCGACGTCAACTGAAAAATGTTGACTAGAGCGGGATTTGAAATCGCACCTTAGTGAAACAGGTCCGCCGCTCTACCTGTTGAGCTATCGAGTCCACAGGGATTGGAGGCGAGTTTTTATCCTATATAAGTGCACGACATATTCTCGCGAAAACTTAACGCTATCCATGAGGATGGATGTGCAGTGTTTCAATTCTATTTCAGAATCATCCTCAGGGTATTATGAAACGATAACTTCACAATTAACCTACACTTTCGAAGTCAACTGAAAAATGTTTACTTGAGCGGGATTTGAACTCGCTACTTCGGGAGACCGGTCCGCAGCTCTACCTGTTGAGCTATCGAGTCCACAGGGATTGGAGGCGAGTTTTTTTCCAATCTAAGTGCAAAATATTTTCTCGCGACAACTTAACGCTATCCATGAAGATGGATGTGCAATGTTTCAATTCTATTTCAGAATCATCCTCAGGGGATTATGAAACGATAACTTCACAATTAACCTACACTGCCGAAGTCAACTGAAAAATGTTGACTCTCGCGGATTTTGAACTCGCACCTTCGGGATACAGGTCCGCCGCTCTACCTGTTGAGCTATCGAGTCCACAGGGATTGGAGGCGAGTTTTTATCCAATTTAAGTGCACGAGATATTTCCGCGACAACTAAACGCTATCCATAAGGTTGGATGTGCAATGTTTCAATTCAATTTCAGAATCATCCTCAGAGTATTATGAAACGATAACTTCACAATTAACCTACACTGCCGAAGTCAACTGAAAAATGTTGACTCAAGCGGGATTTGAACTCGCATATTCGGGATATCGGTTCGCCGTTCTACCTGTTGAGCTATCGAGTCCACAGGGATTGGAGGCGAGTTTTTATCCAATCTAAGTGCACGTGATATTCTCGCGACAACTAACGCTATCCATGAGGATGGATGTGCAGTATTTCAATTCTATTTCAGAATCATCGTCAGGGTATTATGAAACGATAACTTCACACTTAACTTACACTGCCGAAATCAACTGAAAAATGTTGACTCGAGTGGGATTTGAAATCGCACCTTCGGGATACGGTCCGCCGCTCTACCTGTTGAGCTATCGAGTCCACAGGGATTGGAGGCGAGTTTTTATCCCATTTAAGTGCACGAGATATTCTCGCAACAACATAACGCTACCCATGACGATGGATGTGCAGTATTTCAATTCTATTTCCGAATCATCCTCAGGGTATTATGAAACGATAACTTCACAATTAACCTACACTGCCGAAGTCAACTGAAAATGTTGACTGGAGCGTGATTTGAACTCGCAACTTCGGGATTCCTGTAACCCGCTCTAGCTGTTGAGCTATCGAATCCACAGGGATTGGAGGCGAGTTTTTATCCAAATTAAGTGCACGAGATATTCTCGCGACAACTTAACGCTATCCATGAGGATGGATGTGCAGTGTTTCAATTCTATTTCAGAATCATACTCAGGGTATTATGAAACGATAACTTCACAATTAACCTACACTGCCGAAGTCAACTGAAAAATGTTGACTCGAACGGGATTTGAACTCGCACCTTCGGGATACCGGTCCGCCGCTCTACCTGTTGAGCTATCGAGTCCACAGGGATTGGAGGCGAGTTTTTATCTTATTTAAATGCACGAGATATTCTCGCAACAACATAACGTTATCCATGAGGATGGATGTGCAGTGTTTCAATTCTATTTCAGAATCATCCTCAAGGTATTATGAAACGATAACTTCACAATTAACCTACACTGCCGAAGTCAACTGAAAAATGTTGAATCGAGCGGGATTTGAACTCGCACCTTCGGGATTCCGGTCCGCCGCTCTACCTGTTGAGCTATCGAGTCCACAGGGATTGGAGGCGAGTTTTTATCTTATTTAAATGCACGAGATATTCTCGCAACAACATAACGTTATCCATGAGGATGAATGTGCAGTGTTTCAATTCTATTTCAGAATCATCCTCAAGGTATTATGAAACGATAACTTCACAATTAACTTACACTGCCGAAGTCAACTGAAAAATGTTGACTCGAGCGGGATTTGAACTCGCACCTTCGGGATACCGGTCCGCCGCTCTACCTGTAAAGCTATCCAGTCCACAGGGATTGGAGACGAGTTTTTATCCAATCTAAGTGCACGAGATAATCTCGCGACAACTTAACGCTATCCATGAGTATGGATGTGCAGTGGTTCAATTCTATTTCAGAATCATCCTCACGATATTATGAAACGATAAATTCACAATTAACCTACACTTCCGAAGTCAACTGAAAAATGTTGACTCGAGCGGGATTCAAACTCGTACCTTCGGGATACCGGTCCGCCGCTCTACAGGGATTGGAGGGGAGTTTTTATCCAATTTAAGTGCATGAGATATTCTCGCGACAACTTAAGGCTAGTTGACTCGTGCTAATGTTGACTCGAGCGGGATTTGAACTCGCACCTTCGAGATTCTGGTCCGCCGCTCTACCTGTTGAGGTGTCGAGTCCAAGGGTTTGGAGGCGAGTTTTTCTCCAATTTAAGTGCACGAGATATTTTCGCGACAACTTATTAACGATTAGTGCACAGTGCATAGAGAGGTATAACGGTTGTGGCTTGAGTTATTCGCTTTTGTCGAAAGTTTGTTAAACGTCGCCAATGATTGTAAAAGGATCTATATGTTCCAGAGAAGTTGATAAAACCATAAGATCAATGATTCGAGCAATATTGTAAAATATATGGCAATGCTTTGAAATTGTCCCTTTAAGCCTTATACGTTAAAAGTCATAAGTATGGTTGGAAAGGGGTGAAAACCAAGTTGGTGTAAAAAATACTTCCTATGCTTCTAAAATGTTCTATTAAACCCAAACATTATAAAACAAATCGAATACCGTTGATTCGACGAGTTGATCTCAAAAATTTTCATTCACCTTAAAATCGCTTTATCTCCGCGAGATAAGACGATTTGTGCATAGAGAAGTACAACGGTTGTACCTTTAGTTAGTGGCGTTTGTCGAAAGTTGCCCAAACCTCGCCAATGATTGTAAAATGATCTATATGGGCCAGAGAAGTGGATAAAAGCATTAAATCAATGATTCGAGCAGTATTTCAAAATATATGGCAATGTGTTGAAATTGTCCCTTTAAGTCTTATACATTAAAAGTCATAGGTATGTTAAGAAATTTGTGTAAACCAAGCAGGTGTACAAAAAACTTCCTATGCTTCTAAAATGTTCTTTTAAACCCAAACATAAAACAAATCGAATTCCGTTGATTCGACGAGTTGCCCTAAAAAATTTTCATTCATCTCAAAATCGCTCTATCTCCGCGAGATAAGACGATTAGTGCTTAGAGAAGTTTAACGGTTGAGGCTTGAGTTAGTGGCGTTTGTCGAAAGTTGTCCAAACCTCGCCAATGATTATGAAATAATCTACATTGGCCAGAGAAGTGGATAAAAGCATTAGATCATTGATTCGAACAGTATTTTTAAATATATGGCAATGTGTTGAAATTGTCCCGTTACGCCTTATACGTTAAATGCCGTAAGTATGGCTAGATTTAGGTTAAAAGCAGAATAGTTAAGCAAAACCAAACCAATGCTTCTAAAATGATCTTTCCTACCAAAACAATTTAAAACAAATCGAATTCCGTTGATTAGACGAGTCGCTCTCAAAAATTTTCAATCTCCTCAAAATCGCTTTATCTGCGCAAGATAAGACGATTGGTGAATGGAGCTGTGTAACGGTTGTTGCTTGAGTTATTTGCGTTTGTCGAAAGTTGGCCAATCCACGCCAATGATTGTAAAATTATTTATATGGGCCAGAGAAGTGGATAAAAGCATTAGATCAATGATTCGAGCAGTATTTCATTATATATGGCAATGTGTTGAAATTGTCCCGTTACGCCTTATACGTCAAATGCCATAAGTATGGCTAGAATTGGGTGAAACCAGAACAGTTGTGCGAAACCAACCCAATGCTTCTAAAATGATCTTTCCTACCCAAACATTATAAAACAAATCGAATAACGTTGATTAGTCGAGTGTATCTCAAAAATTTTCAATCTCTTCAAAATCGCTTTATCGCCGCGAGATAAGACTATTGGTGAATGGAGCTGTGCAACGGTTGTGGCTTGATTTAGTCGCTTTTGTCGAAAGTTGGCCAAACCTCGCCAATGATTGTAAAATGATCTATATGGGCCAGAGAAGTGGATAAAAGCATTAGATCAATGATTCGAGCAGTATTTCAAAATATATGGCAATGTGTTGAAATTGTCTCATTACGCTTTATACGTTAAATGCCATAAGTATGGTTAGAATTCGGTGAAAGTAGAATAGTTGTGAGAAACCAACCCAATGCTTCTAAAATGATCTTTTCCAAGCAGACTTCATCAAACAAATCGAATACCGTTGATTAGACGAGTCGCTATCAAAAATTTCCAATCTCCTCAAAATCGCTTTATCTCCGCGAGATAAGACGATTAGTGCATGGAGAAGTGTAACGGTTGTGGCTTGAGTTAGTCGCTTTTGTCGAAAGTTGGCCAAACCTCTCCAATGATTGCAAAGTGATTTTTTCGCGTCACAGAATAGGATAAAAGTATTATTTCATTGATTGGAGCAGTATTTCTGAAAATTTGGCAATATCTTGAAATTGTCCGGTTACGCCTTATACATTAAAAGCCGTAAGTATGGTTAGAATTGGGTGAAAGCAAAATAGTTGTATGAAACCAACACAATGCTTCTAATATGATCTTTCCCACCCAAACATTATAAAACAAATCGAATTTCCTCGATTCCACGAGTTGCTCTCAAAAATTTTCAATCTCCTCAAAATCGCTCTATCTCCACGAGAAAAGACGAATGGTGAATGGAGCTTTGTAACGGTTGTGGCTTGACTTATTTGCGTTTGTCGAAAGTTGGCCAAACCTCGCCAATAATTGCAAAATGATCAATATGGGCCAGAGAAGTGGATAAAAGAATTAGATCAATGATTCGAGCAGTATTTCAACATATATCGCAATGTGTTGAAATTGCACCGTTACTCCTTATACGTTAAATGCCATAAGTATGGCAAGAATAGGGTGAAAGCAGAATAGTTGTGCGAAACTAACCCAATGCTTCTAAAATGATCTTTCCCACCCAAACATTATAAAAGAAATCGAATACCGTTGATTAGTCGAGTCGCTCTCAAAAATTTTCAATCTCCTCAAAATCGCTTTATCTCCGCGAGAAAAGACGATTGGTGAATGGAGCTGTGCAACGGTTGTAGCTTGAGTTAGTGGCGTTTGTCGAAAGTTTGCCAATCCTCGACAATGATTTTAAAATGATCTATATGGGCCAGAGAAGTGGATAAAAGGATTAGATCAATGATTCGAACAGTATTTCAAAATATATGGCAACGTGTTGAAATTGTCACTTTAAGTCTTATACGTTAAAAGTCATAAGTATGGTTAGAAATGGGTGAAAACCAAGTAAGTGTACAAAACACTTCCTATGCTTCTAAAATGTTCTTTTAAACCCAAACATTATAAAACAAATCGAATTCCGTTGATTCGACGAGTTGCTCTTAAAAATTTTCAATCTCCTCAAAATCGCTCTATCTCCGCGAGATAAGACGATTAGTGCATGGAGATGTGTAACCGTTGTGGCTTGAGTTATTTGCGTTTGTCGAAAGTTGTCCAAACCTCGCCAATGATTGTAAAATTATCTATATGGGTCAGAGAAGTGGATAAAAGGATTAGATCAATGATTCGAGCAGTATTTCAAAATATATGGCAATGTGTTGAAATTGTCTCTTTAAGTCTTATACGTTAAAAGTCATAAGTATGTTTAGAATAGGGTGAAAGCAGAATAGTTGGGCGAAACAAATCGAAAGCTTCTAAAATGATCTATCCCACCCAAACATTATAAAACAAATCGAATACCATTGATTAGTCGAGTCTATCTCAAAAATTTTCAATCACCTCAAATCGCTTTATCTGCGCGAGATAAGTCACTTGGTGAATGGAGCTGTGCAACGGTGGTGCTTTGAGTTATTTGCGTTTGTCGAAAGTTGGCCAAACCTCGCCAATGATTGTAAAATGATCTATATGGGCCAGAGAAGTGGATAAAAGCATTAGATCAATGATTCTAGCAGTATTTCAATATATATGGCAATGTGTTGAAATTGTCTCATTACGCTTTATACGTTAAAAGCCATAAGTATTGTTAGAATTGGGTGATAGCAAAATAGCTGTTCGAAACCAACCCAATGCTTCTAAAATTATCTTTCCTACACAAACATTATAAAACAAATCGAAATCCGTTGATTCGACGAGTTGCTCTCAAAAATTTTCAATCTCCTATAAGTCACTCTATTTCCGCGAGATAAGACGAATGGTGAATGGAGCTTCGTAAAGGTTGTAGCTTGTGTTATTTGCGTTTGTCGAAAGTTGGCCAAACCTAGCCAACGATTGTAAAATTATTTATATGGGCCAGAGAAGTGGATAAAAGCATTAGATCAATGATTCGAGCAGTATTTCAAAATATATGGCAATGTGTTGAAATTGTCCCGTTACGCCTTATACGTCAAATGCCATAAGTATGGCTAGAATTGGGTGAAACCAGAACAGTTGTGCGAAACCAACCCAATGCTTCTAAAATGATCTTTCCTACCCAAACATTATAAAACAAATCGAATAACGTTGATTAGACGAGTCGCTTTCAAAAATTTTCAATCTCCTCAAAATCGCTTTACCTCAGCGAGATAAGACGATTAGTGCATGGAGATGTGTAATGGTTGTGGCTTGATTTAGTCGCTTTTGTCGAAAGTTGGCCAAACCTCGCCAATGATTGTAAAATGATCTATATGGGCCACAGAAGTGTATAAAAGCATTAGATCAATGATTCTAGCAGTATTTCATAATATATGGCAATGTGTTGAAATTGTCTCATTACGCTTTATACGTTAAATGCCATAAGTATGGTTAGAATTGGGTGAAAGCAGAATAGTTGTGCGAAACTAACCCAATGCTTCTAAAATGATTTTTCCCACCCAAACATTATAAAACAAATCGAATACCGTTGATTCGACGAGTTGATCTCAAAAATTTTCAATCTCTTCGAAATCGCTTTATCCCGCGTGATAAGACTATTGGTGAATGGAGCTGTGCAACGGTTGTGGCTTGAGTTAGTCGCATTTGTCGAAAGTTGGCCAAACCTCGCCAATGATTGTAAAATGACCTATATGGGCCAGAGAAGTAAATAAAAGAATTAGATCAATGATTCGAGCAGTATTTCAAAATATATGGCAATGTGTTGAAATTGTCCTTTTAAGTCTTATACATTAAAAGTCATAGTTATGGTAAGAAATTTGTGTAAACCAAGCAGGTGTACAAAACACTTCCTATGCTTCTAAAATGTTCTTTTAAACCCAAACATTATAAAACAAATCGAATTCCGTTGATTCGACGAGTTGCATAAAAAATTTTCATTCATCTCAAAATCGCTCTATCTCCGCGAGATAAGACGATTAGTGCTTAGAGAAGTTTAACGGTTGAGGCTTGAGTTAGTGGCGTTTGTCGAAAGTTGTCCAAACCTCGCCAATGATTATGAAATAATCTACATTGGCCAGAGAAGTGGATAAAAGCATTAGATCATTGATTCGAACAGTATTTTTAAATATATGGCAATGTGTTGAAATTGTCCCGTTACGCCTTATACGTTAAATGCCGTAAGTATGGCTAGATTTAGGTTAAAAGCAGAATAGTTAAGCAAAACCAAACCAATGCTTCTAAAATGATCTTTCCTACCCAAACATTATAAAACAAATCGAATTCCGTTGATTAGACGAGTCGCTCTCAAACATTTTCAATCTCCTCAAAATCGCTTTATCTCCGCGAGATAAGACGATTAGTAAATAGAAAATTGTAACGGTTGTAGCTTGAGTTATTTTGCGTTTGTCGAAAGTTTGCCAAACCTAGCCAATGATTGTAAAATGATCTATACGGACCAGAGAAGTGGATAAAAGTATTAGATCAATGATTCTAGCAGTATTTCAATATATATGGCAATGTGTTGAAATTGTCCCTTTAAGCCTTATACGTTAAAAGCCATAAGTATTCTTAGAATAGGGTGAACGCAGAATAGTTGTTCGAAACCAACCCAATGCTTCTAAAATGATCTTTCCCACTCAAACATTATAAAACAAATCGAATTTCGTCGATTCGACGAGTTGCTCTAAAAGGATTTTCAATTTCCTCAAAACGATTTATCTCCGCGAGGTAAGACGATTAGTGAATAGAACATTGTAACGGTTGTAGCATAACGGTTATATGTTAAAAGCATAACTATGGTTAGACTTGGGTGAAAGCCGAATAGTTCTGCGTAACTCCACCGAATGCTTCGAAAATGATCTTTTCCACCCAAACACCATAAAACAAATCGAATACCGTTGATTAGACGAGTAACTCTCAAAAATTTTCAGTCTCCTCAAAATCGCTCTATCTCCGCGAGATAAGACGAATGGTGAATGGAGCTTTGTAACGGTTTTGGCTTGAGTTATTTGCGTTTGTCGAAAGTTTCCCAAACCTCGCCAATGATTCTAAAATTATCTATATGGGACAGAGAAGTGGATAAAAGCATTAGATCAATGATTCGAGCAGTATTTCAAAATATATGTCAATGTGTTGAAATTGTCCCGTTACGCCTTATACGTTAAAAGCCAAATACAAATACGTTAAATGCCAAACGCAAATAACTCAAGCCAAAACCGTTACACAGCTCCATTCACCAATCGTCTTATCTTGCGCAGATAAAGCGATTTTGAGGAGATTGAAAATTTTTGAGAGCAACTCGTCTAATCAACGGATTTCGATTTGTTTTATAATGTTTGGGTAGGAAAGATCATTTTAGAAGCATTGGTTTGGTTTTGCTTAACTACTCTGCTTTCACCAAATTCTAGCCATACTTATGGCATTTAACGTATAAGGCGTAACGGGACAATTTCAACACATTGCCATATATTATGAAATACTGCTCGAATCATTGATCTAATACTTTTTTCCACTTCTCTTGCACATATTCATCATTTTACATTCATTGGCGAGGTTTTGCCAACTTTCGACAAACGCCACTAACTCAAGCCACAATCGTTACACAGCTCCATTCACCAATCGTCTTATCTCGCGCAGATAAGGCGATTTTGAGGAGGTTGAAAATTTTTGAGATAGACTAGACTAATCAACGAATTTTGATTTGTTTTATAATGTTTGGGTAGGAAAGATCATTTTAGAAGCATAGGGTTGGTTTCGAAAAACTATTCTGTTTTACCCAATTCTAGCCATACATTTGGCATTTAACGTATAAGGCGTTACGGGACAATTTCAACACATTGACATATATTTTGAAATACTGCTCGAATCATTGATCTAATGCTTTTATCCACTTCTCTGGCCCATATAGATAATTTTAGAATCATTGGCGAGGTTTGGGAAACTTTCGACAAACGCAAATAACTCAAGCCAAAACCGTTACAAAGCTCCATTCACCATTCGTCTTATCTCGCGGAGATAGAGCGATTTTGAGGAGATTGAAAATTTTTGAGAGCAACTCGTCTAATCAACAGTATTCGATTTGTTTGTAGAAAATTGGGTTTAAAAGAACATCTTAGAAGCATAGAAAGTGTTTTGTACTCCTACTTTGTTTTCACCCATTTCTAACCATACTTATGACTTTTAACGTATAAGACTTAAAGGGACAATTTCAACACATTGCCATATATTTTGAAATACTGCTCGAATCATTGACTAATGCTTTTTTCCACTTCACTAGCCCATGTTCATCATTTTACAATCATTGGCGAGGATTAGCCAACTTTCGACTAACGCCACAAACTCAAGCCACAACCGTTACACAGCTCCATCCATCAATCGTCTTATCTCGCGCAGATAAAGCGATTTTGGGGAGATTGAAAATTTTTGAATTGACTCGACTAATCAACGGTATTTGATTTGTTTTATAATGTTTTGGTGGGAAAGATAATTTTAGAAGCTTTTAGTTGATAATATTATTTGAGAGCGACTCAACTAATCAACGGATTTCGATTTATTTTATAATGTTTGGGTGTAGAAGATAATTTTAGGGGAACTTGGTTGGTTTCCCACAGCTATTCTACTATCACACAATTCTAACCATACTTATGACTTTTAACGTATAAAGCATAATGAGACAATTTTAGGTGATTGAAACAACACATTTTAGGTGATTGAAAATTTTTGAGAGCTACTCGTCTAATCAACGGAATTCGATTTGTTTTATAATGTTTGAGTTTAGAAGAACATTTTAGAAGGAGAGGAAGTCTTTTGTTCACCTACTTTGTTTTCACCCATTTCTAACCATACTTATGACTTTTAACGTATAAGACTTAAAGAGACAATTTCAACACATTGCCATATATTTTGAAATACTGCTCGAATCATTGATCTAATCCTTTTATCCACTTCTCTGACCCATATAGATAATTTTACAATCATTGGCGAGGTTTGGACAACTTTCGACAAACGCAAATAACTCAAGCCACAACGGTTACACATCTCCATGCACTAATCGTCTTATCTCGCGGAGATAGAGCGATTTTGAGGAGATTGAAAATTTTTAAGAGCAACTCGTCGAATCAACGGAATTCGATTTGTTTTATAATGTTTGGGTTTAAAAGAACATTTTAGAAGCATAGGAAGTGTTTTGTACACTTACTTGGTTTTCACCCATTTCTAACCATACTTATGACTTTTAACGTATAAGACTTAAAGGGACAATTTCAACACGTTGCCATATATTTTGAAATACTGTTCGAATCATTGATCTAATCCTTTTATCCACTTCTCTGGCCCATATAGATCATTTTAAAATCATTGTCGAGGATTGGCAAACTTTCGACAAACGCCACTAACTCAAGCTACAACCGTTGCACAGCTCCATTCACCAATCGTCTTTTCTCGCGGAGATAAAGCGATTTTGAGGAGATTGAAAATTTTTGAGAGCGACTCGACTAATCAACGGTATTCGATTTCTTTTATAATGTTTGGGTGGGAAAGATCATTTTAGAAGCATTGGGTTAGTTTCGCACAACTATTCTGCTTTCACCCTATTCTTGCCATACTTATGGCATTTAACGTATAAGGAGTAACGGTGCAATTTCAACACATTGCGATATATGTTGAAATACTGCTCGAATCATTGATCTAATTCTTTTTTCCACTTCTCTGGCCCATATTGATCATTTTGCAATTATTGGCGAGGTTTGGCCAACTTTCGACAAACGCAAATAAGTCAAGCCACAACCGTTACAAAGCTCCATTCACCATTCGTCTTTTCTCGTGGAGATAGAGCGATTTTGAGGAGATTGAAAATTTTTGAGAGCAACTCGTGGAATCGAGGAAATTCGATTTGTTTTATAATGTTTGGGTGGGAAAGATCATATTAGAAGCATTGTGTTGGTTTCATACAACTATTTTGCTTTCACCCAATTCTAACCATACTTACGGCTTTTAATGTATAAGGCGTAACCGGACAATTTCAAGATATTGCCAAATTTTCAGAAATACTGCTCCAATCAATGAAATAATACTTTTATCCTATTCTGTGACGCGAAAAAATCACTTTGCAATCATTGGAGAGGTTTGGCCAACTTTCGACAAAAGCGACTAACTCAAGCCACAACCGTTACACTTCTCCATGCACTAATCGTCTTATCTCGCGGAGATAAAGCGATTTTGAGGAGATTGGAAATTTTTGATAGCGACTCGTCTAATCAACGGTATTCGATTTGTTTGATGAAGTCTGCTTGGAAAAGATCATTTTAGAAGCATTGGGTTGGTTTCTCACAACTATTCTACTTTCACCGAATTCTAACCATACTTATGGCATTTAACGTATAAAGCGTAATGAGACAATTTCAACACATTGCCATATATTTTGAAATACTGCTCGAATCATTGATCTAATCCTTTTATCCACTTCTCTGACCCATATAGATAATTTTACAATCATTGGCGAGGTTTGGACAACTTTCGACAAACGCAAATAACTCAAGCCACAACGGTTACACATCTCCATGCACTAATCGTCTTATCTCGCGGAGATAGAGCGATTTTGAGGAGATTGAAAATTTTTAAGAGCAACTCGTCGAATCAACGGAATTCGATTTGTTTTATAATGTTTGGGTTTAAAAGAACATTTTAGAAGCATAGGAAGTGTTTTGTACACTTACTTGGTTTTCACCCATTTCTAACCATACTTATGACTTTTAACGTATAAGACTTAAAGGGACAATTTCAACACGTTGCCATACATTTTGAAATACTGTTCGAATCATTGATCTAATCCTTTTATCCACTTCTCTGGCCCATATAAATAATTTTACAATTATTGGAGTGGATTGGCCAACTTTCGACAAACGCAAATAACACAAGCTACAACCTTTACGAAGCTCCATTCACCATTCGTCTTATCTCGCGGAAATAGAGCGATTTATAGGAGATTGAAAATTTTTGAGAGCAACTCGTCTAATCAACGGATTTCGATTTTTTTTTAATGTTTGGGTAGGAAAGATCATTTTAGAAGCATTGGTTTGGTTTTGCTTAACTACTCTGCTTTCACCAAATTCTAGCCATACTTATGGCATTTAACGTATAAAGCGTAATGAGACAATTTCAACACATTGCGATATATGTTGAAATACTGCTCGAATCATTGATCTAATACTTTTTTCCACTTCTCTTGCACATATTCATCATTTTACATTCATTGGCGAGGTTTTGCCAACTTTCGACAAACGCCACTAACTCAAGCCACAATCGTTACACAGTTCCATTCACCAATCGTCTTATCTCGCGCAGATAAGGCGATTTTGAGGAGGTTGAAAATTTTTGAGATAGACTAGACTA
The DNA here is from genome assembly GCA_030142905.1 of Heliopora coerulea. NCBI lineage: Eukaryota > Metazoa > Cnidaria > Anthozoa > Scleralcyonacea > Helioporidae > Heliopora > Heliopora coerulea. The sequence continues at coordinate 339,577 of JASJOG010000129.1, forward strand.
ATCAACGAATTTTGATTTGTTTTATAATGTTTGGGTAGGAAAGATCATTTTAGAAGCATAGGGTTGGTTTCGAAAAACTATTCTGTTTTACCCAATTCTAGCCATACATTTGGCATTTAACGTATAAGGCGTTACGGGACAATTTCAACACATTGACATATATTTTGAAATACTGCTCGAATCATTGATCTAATGCTTTTATCCACTTCTCTGGCCCATATAGATAATTTTAGAATCATTGGCGAGGTTTGGGAAACTTTCGACAAACGCAAATAACTCAAGCCAAAACCGTTACAAAGCTCCATTCACCATTCGTCTTATCTCGCGGAGATAGAGCGATTTTGAGGAGATTGAAAATTTTTGAGAGCAACTCGTCTAATCAACAGTATTCGATTTGTTTGTAGAAAATTGGGTTTAAAAGAACATCTTAGAAGCATAGAAAGTGTTTTGTACTCCTACTTTGTTTTCACCCATTTCTAACCATACTTATGACTTTTAACGTATAAGACTTAAAGGGACAATTTCAACACATTGCCATATATTTTGAAATACTGCTCGAATCATTGACTAATGCTTTTTTCCACTTCACTAGCCCATGTTCATCATTTTACAATCATTGGCGAGGATTAGCCAACTTTCGACTAACGCCACAAACTCAAGCCACAACCGTTACACAGCTCCATCCATCAATCGTCTTATCTCGCGCAGATAAAGCGATTTTGGGGAGATTGAAAATTTTTGAATTGACTCGACTAATCAACGGTATTTGATTTGTTTTATAATGTTTTGGTGGGAAAGATAATTTTAGAAGCTTTTAGTTGATAATATTAGTTGAGAGCGACTCAACTAATCAACGGATTTCGATTTGTTTTATAATGTTTGGGTGTAAAAGATAATTTTAGGGGAACTTGGTTGGTTTCCCACAGCTATTCTACTATCACACAATTCTAACCATACTTATGACTTTTAACGTATAAAGCATAGTGAGACAATTTCAACACATTGCCATATATTTTGAAATACTGCTCGAATCATTGATCTAATGCTTTTATCCACTTCTCTGGCCCATATAGATAATTTTACAATCATTGGCGAATTTTGGCGTACTTTCGACAAACGCAAATAACTAAAGCAACAACCGTTACACAGCTCCATTCACAAATCGTCTTAAACACATTGCCATATATTTTGAAATACTGCTCGAATCATTGATCTAATACTTTTATCCACTTCTCTGGTCCCTATAGATCATTTTACAATCATTGGCTAGGTTTGGCAAACTTTCGACAAACGCAAAATAACTCAAGCTACAACCGTTACAATTTTCTATTTACTAATCGTCTTATCTCGCGGAGATAAAGCGATTTTGAGGAGATTGAAAATGTTTGAGAGCGACTCGTCTAATCAACGGAATTCGATTTGTTTTAAATTGTTTTGGTAGGAAAGATCATTTTAGAAGCATTGGTTTGGTTTTGCTTAACTATTCTGCTTTTAACCTAAATCTAGCCATACTTACGGCATTTAACGTATAAGGCGTAACGGGACAATTTCAACACATTGCCATATATTTAAAAATACTGTTCGAATCAATGATCTAATGCTTTTATCCACTTCTCTGGCCAATGTAGATTATTTCATAATCATTGGCGAGGTTTGGACAACTTTCGACAAACGCCACTAACTCAAGCCTCAACCGTTAAACTTCTCTAAGCACTAATCGTCTTGTCTTATCTCGCGGAGATAGAGCGATTTTGAGATGAATGAAAATTTTTTAGGGCAACTCGTCGAATCAACGGAATTCGATTTGTTTTATAATGTTTGGGTTTAAAAGAACATTTTAGAAGCATAGGAAGTTTTTTGTACACCTGCTTGGTTTACACAAATTTCTTAACATACCTATGACTTTTAATGTATAAGACTTAAAGGGACAATTTCAACACATTGCCATATATTTTGAAATACTGCTCGAATCATTGATCTAATGCTTTTATCCACTTCTCTGGCCCATATAGATCATTTTACAATCATTGGCGAGGTTTGGGCAACTTTCGACAAACGCCACTAACTAAAGGTACAACCGTTGTACTTCTCTATGCACAAATCGTCTTATCTCGCGGAGATAAAGCGATTTTAAGGTGAATGAAAATTTTTGAGATCAACTCGTCGAATCAACGGTATTCGATTTGTTTTATAATGTTTGGGTTTAATAGAACATTTTAGAAGCATAGGAAGTATTTTTTACACCAACTTGGTTTTCACCCCTTTCCAACCATACTTATGACTTTTAACGTAAAAGGCTTAAAGGGATATTTTCAACGCATTGCCATATATTTTACAATATAGCTCGAATCATTGATCTTATGGTTTTATCAACTTCTCTGGACAATATAGATCCTTTTACATTCATTGGCGAGGTTTAACAAACTTTCGACAAAAGCGACTAACTATAGCCACAATCGTTATTAAATTGGATAAAATTTATTGTCACTTAAATTGGATAAAAACTCGCCGCCAATCCCTGTGGACTCGATATGCACTATGCACTAATCATTAATAAGTTGTCGCGAGAATATCTCGTGCACTTAAATTGGAAAAAAACTCGTCTCCAATCCATGTGGACTCGATACCGCAACTGGCAGAGCGGCGGGCCGGTATCCCGACGGTGTAAGTTCAAATCCCCCTCGAGTCAATATTAGCTCGAGTCAACTAGCGTTAAGTTGTCGCGAGAATATTTCATGCACTTAAATTGGATAAAAACTCGCCTCCAATCCCTCTGGAATCGATAGCTCAACGGGTAGACCGGCGGACCGGTATCCCGACGGTGTGAGTCCAAATACCCGTCGAGTCAACATTTTTCAATTGACTTCGGCAGTGTAGGTTAATTGTGAAGTTAACGTTTAATAATACCCTGAGGATGATTCTGAAATAGAATTGAAACACTGCACATCCATCCTCATGGATAGCGTTAAGTTGTCGCGAGAATATCTCGTGCACTTAAATTGGATAAAAACTCGCCGCCAATCCCTGTGGACTCGATATGCACTATGCACTAATCATTAATAAGTTGTCGCGAGAATATCTCGTGCACTTAAATTGGAAAAAAACTCGCCTCCAATCCATGTGGACTCGATACCGCAACTGGCAGAGCGGCGGGCCGGTATCCCGACGGTGTAAGTTCAAATCCCCCTCGAGTCAATATTAGCTCGAGTCAACTAGCGTTAAGTTGTCGCGAGAATATTTCATGCACTTAAATTGGATAAAAACTCGCCTCCAATCCCTCTGGAATCGATAGCTCAACGGGTAGACCGGCGGACCGGTATACCGACGGTGTGAGTCCAAATACCCCTCGAGTCAACATTTTTCAATTGACTTCGGCAGTGTAGGTTAATTGTGAAGTTATCGTTTAATAATACCCTGAGGATGATTCTGAAATAGAATTGAAACACTGCACATCCATCCTCATGGATAGCGTTAAGTTGTCGCGAGAATATCTCGTGCACTTAAATTGGATAAAAACTCGCCGCCAATCCCTGTGGACTCGATATGCACTATGCACTAATCATTAATAAGTTGTCGCGAGAATATCTCGTGCACTTAAATTGGAAAAAAACTCGCCTCCAATCCATGTGGACTCGATACCGCAACTGGCAGAGCGGCGGGCCGGTATCCCGACGGTGTAAGTTCAAATCCCCCTCGAGTCAATATTAGCTCGAGTCAACTAGCGTTAAGTTGTCGCGAGAATATTTCATGCACTTAAATTGGATAAAAACTCGCCTCCAATCCCTCTGGAATCGATAGCTCAACGGGTAGACCGGCGGACCGGTATCCCGACGGTGTGAGTCCAAATACCCCTCGAGTCAACATTTTTCAATTGACTTCGGCAGTGTAGGTTAATTGTGAAGTTATCGTTTAATAATACCCTGAGGATGATTCTGAAATAGAATTGAAACACTGCACATCCATCCTCATGGATAGCGTTAAGTTGTCGCGAGAATATCTAGTGCACTTAAATTAGATAAAAACTCGCCGCCAATCCCTGTGGAATCGATAGCTCAACAGGTAGAGCGGCGGACCGGTATCCCGAAGGTGCGAGTTCAAATCCCGCTCGAGTGAACATTTTTCAGTTGACTTCGGCAGTGTAGGTTAATTGTGAAGTTATCGTTTCATAATACCCTGACGTTGATTCTGAAATAGAATTGAAACATTGCACGTCCATCCTCATGGATAGCGTTAAGTTGTCGCGAGAATATCTCGTGCACTTAAATTGGATAAAAACTCGCCTCCAATCTCTGTGGACCCGATAGCTCAACAGGTAGAGGGGCGGACCGGTATACCGAAAGTGCGAGTTCAAATCCCGCTCGAGTCAACATTTTTAAGTTGACTTCGGCAGTGTAGGTTAATTGTGAAGTTATCGTTTCCTAATACCCAGACGATGATTCTGAAATAGAATTGAAACACTGCACATCCATCCTCACGGATAGCGTTAAGTTATCGCGAGGATATCTCGTGCACTTAAATTGGATAAAAACTCGCCTCCAATCCCTGTGGCCTCGATAGCTCTACAGGTAGAGCGGCGGACCGTTATCCCGAAGGTTCGAGTTCAAATCCCGCTCGAGTCAACATTTTTCAGTTGACTTCGGCAGTGTAGGTTAATTGTGAAGTTATCGTTTCATAATACCCTGATGATGATTCTGAAATAGAATTGAAACACTGCACATCCATCCTCATGGATAGCGTTAAGTTGTCGCGAGAATATCTCGTGCACTTAAATTCGATAAAAATTCGCCTCCAATCCCTGTGGACTCAATAGCTCAACAGGTAGAGCGGCGGACCGGTATCCCGAAGGTGCGATTTCAAATCCCGCTCGAGTCAACAATTTTCATTTGACTTCGGCAGTGTAGGTTAATTGTGAAGTTATCGTTTCCTAATACCCTGAGGATGATTCTGAAATAGAATTGAAACACTGCACATCCATCCTCACGGATAGCGTTAAGTTATCGCGAGGATATCTCGTGCACTTAAATTGGATAAAAACTCGCCTCCAATCCCTGTGGTCTCGATAGCTCAACAGGTAGAGCGGCGGACCGTTATCCCGAAGGTGCGAGTTCAAATCCCGCTCGAGTCAACATTTTTCAGTTGATATCGGCAGTGTAGGTTAATTGTGAAGTTATCTTTTCAAAATACCGTGAGGATGATTCTGAAATAGAATTGAAACACTGCACATCAATCCTCATGGATAGCGTTAAGTCGTCGCGAGAATATCTCGTGCCCTTAAATTCGATAAAAACTCGCCTCCTATCCCTGTGGACTCGATAGCTCAACAGGTAGAGCGGCCGACCGGTATCCCGAAGGTGCGAGTTCAAATCCCGCTCGAGTCAACATTTTTCAGTTGACTTCGGCAGTGTAGGTTAATTGTGAAGTTATCGTTTCTTAATACACTGAGTATGATTCTGAAATAGAATTGAAAAAGTGCACATCCATCCTCATGGATAGCGTTAAGTTGTCGCGAGAATATCTCCTGCAGTTAGATTGGATAAAAACTCGCCTCCAATCCCTGTGGACTCGATAGCTCAACAAGTAGAGCCGCGGATCGGTATCCCGAAATATCGAGATCAAATCCCGCTCGAGTCAACATTTTTAAGTTGACTTCGGCAGTGTAAATTAATTGTGAAGTTATCGTTTCATAATACCCTGACGATGATTCTGAAATAGAATTGAAACACTGCACATCCATCCTCACGGATAGCGTTAAATTATCGCGAGGATATCTCGTGCACTTAAATTGGATAAAAACTCGTCTCCAATCCCTGTGGTCTCGATAGCTCAACAGGTAGAGCGGCGGACCGTTATCCCGAAGGTGCGATTTCAAATCCCGCTCGAGTCAACATTTTTCAGTTGATATCGTCAGTGTAGGTTAATTGTGAAGTTATCGTTTCATAATACCCTGACGATGATTCTGAAATAGAATTTAAACACTGCATATCCATCCTCATAGATAGCGTTAAGTTATCGAGATGTTATCTCGTGCACTTAAATTGGATAAAAACTCGCCGCCAATCCATGTGGACTCGATACCGCAACTGGCAGAGCGGCGGGCAGGTATCCCGAAGGTGTAAGTTCAAATCCCCCTCGAGTCAATATTAGCTCGAGTCAACTAGCGTTAAGTTGTCGCGAGAATATTTCATGCACTTAAATTGGATAAAAACTCGCCTCCAATCCCTCTGGAATCGATAGCTCAACGGGTAGACCGGCGGACCGGTATCCCGACGGTGTGAGTCCAAATACCCCTCGAGTCAACATTTTTCAATTGACTTCGGCAGTGTAGGTTAATTGTGAAGTTATCGTTTAATAATACCCTGAGGATGATTCTGAAATAGAATTGAAACACTGCACATCCATCCTCATGGATAGCGTTAAGTTGTCGCGAGAATATCTCGTGCACTTAAATTGGATAAAAACTCGCCGCCAATCCCTGTGGACTCGATATGCACTATGCACTAATCATTAATAAGTTGTCGCGAGAATATCTCGTGCACTTAAATTGGAAAAAAACTCGCCTCCAATCCATGTGGACTCGATACCGCAACTGGCAGAGCGGCGGGCCGGTATCCCGACGGTGTAAGTTCAAATCCCCCTCGAGTCAATATTAGCTCGAGTCAACTAGCGTTAAGTTGTCGCGAGAATATTTCATGCACTTAAATTGGATAAAAACTCGCCTCCAATCCCTCTGGAATCGATAGCTCAACGGGTAGACCGGCGGACCGGTATCCCGACGGTGTGAGTCCAAATACCCCTCGAGTCAACATTTTTCAATTGACTTCGGCAGTGTAGGTTAATTGTGAAGTTATCGTTTAATAATACCCTGAGGATGATTCTGAAATAGAATTGAAACACTGCACATCCATCCTCATGGATAGCGTTAAGTTGTCGCGAGAATATCTAGTGCACTTAAATTGGATAAAAACTCGCCGCCAATCCCTGTGGAATCGATAGCTCAACAGGTAGAGCGGCGGACCGGTATCCCGAAGGTGCGAGTTCAAATCCCGCTCGAGTGAACATTTTTCAGTTGACTTCGGCAGTGTAGGTTAATTGTGAAGTTATCGTTTCATAATACCTTGACGTTGATTCTGAAATAGAATTGAAACATTGCACGTCCATCCTCATGGATAGCGTTAAGTTGTCGCGAGAATATCTCGTGCACTTAAATTGGATAAAAACTCGCCTCCAATCTCTGTGGACCCGATAGCTCAACAGGTAGAGGGGCGGACCGGTATACCGAAAGTGCGAGTTCAAATCCCGCTCGAGTCAACATTTTTAAGTTGACTTCGGCAGTGTAGGTTAATTGTGAAGTTATCGTTTCCTAATACCCAGACGATGATTCTTAAATAGAATTGAAACACTGCACATCCATCCTCACGGATAGCGTTAAGTTATCGCGAGGATATCTCGTGCACTTAAATTGGATAAAAACTCGCCTCCAATCCCTGTGGCCTCGATAGCTCTACAGGTAGAGCGGCGGACCGTTATCCCGAAGGTTCGAGTTCAAATCCCGCTCGAGTGAACATTTTTCAGTTGACTTCGGCAGTGTAGGTTAATTGTGAAGTTATCTTTTCAAAATACCGTGAGGATGATTCTGAAATAGAATTGAAACACTGCACATCAATCCTCATGGATAGCGTTAAGTCGTCGCGAGAATATCTCGTGCCCTTAAATTCGATAAAAACTCGCCTCCTATCCCTGTGGACTCGATAGCTCAACAGGTAGAGCGGCCGACCGGTATCCCGAAGGTGCGAGTTCAAATCCCGCTCGAGTCAACATTTTTCAGTTGACTTCGGCAGTGTAGGTTAATTGTGAAGTTATCGTTTCTTAATACACTGAGTATGATTCTGAAATAGAATTGAAAAAGTGCACATCCATCCTCATGGATAGCGTTAAGTTGTCGCGAGAATATCTCCTGCAGTTAGATTGGATAAAAACTCGCCTCCAATCCCTTTGGACTCGATAGCTCAACAAGTAGAGCCGCGGATCGGTATCCCGAAATATCGAGATCAAATCCCGCTCGAGTCAACATTTTTAAGTTGACTTCGGCAGTGTAAATTAATTGTGAAGTTATCGTTTCATAATACCCTGACGATGATTCTGAAATAGAATTGAAACACTGCACATCCATCCTCACGGATAGCGTTAAATTATCGCGAGGATATCTCGTGCACTTAAATTGGATAAAAACTCGTCTCCAATCCCTGTGGTCTCGATAGCTCAACAGGTAGAGCGGCGGACCGTTATCCCGAAGGTGCGATTTCAAATCCCGCTCGAGTCAACATTTTTCAGTTGATATCGTCAGTGTAGGTTAATTGTGAAGTTATCGTTTCATAATACCCTGACGATGATTCTGAAATAGAATTTAAACACTGCATATCCATCCTCATAGATAGCGTTAAGTTATCGAGATGATATCTCGTGCACTTAAATTGGATAAAAACTCGCCTCCAATCCCTGTTTCCTCGATAGCTCAACAGGTAGAGCGGCGGACCGGTATCCCGAAGGTGCGAGTTCAAATCCCGCTCGAGTGAACATTTTTCAGTTGACTTCGGCAGTGTAGGTTGATTTGTTTTATAATGTTTTGGTGGGAAAGATAATTTTAGAAGCTTTTAGTTGATAATATTATTTGAGAGCGACTCAACTAATCAACGGATTTTGATTTGTTTTATAATGTTTGGGTGTAGAAGATAATTTTAGGGGAACTTGGTTGGTTTCCCACAGCTATTCTACTATCACACAATTCTAACCATACTTATGACTTTTAACGTATAAAGCATAATGAGACAATTTTAGGTGATTGAAACAACACATTTTAGGTGATTGAAAATTTTTGAGAGCTACTCGTCTAATCAACGGAATTCGATTTGTTTTATAATGTTTGAGTTTAGAAGAACATTTTAGAAGGAGAGGAAGTCTTTTGTTCACCTACTTTGTTTTCACCCATTTCTAACCATACTTATGACTTTTAACGTATAAGACTTAAAGAGACAATTTCAACACATTGCCATATATTTTGAAATACTGCTCGAATCATTGATCTAATCCTTTTATCCACTTCTCTGACCCATATAGATAATTTTACAATCATTGGCGAGGTTTGGACAACTTTCGACAAACGCAAATAACTCAAGCCACAACGGTTACACATCTCCATGCACTAATCGTCTTATCTCGCGGAGATAGAGCGATTTTGAGGAGATTGAAAATTTTTAAGAGCAACTCGTCGAATCAACGGAATTCGATTTGTTTTATAATGTTTGGGTTTAAAAGAACATTTTAGAAGCATAGGAAGTGTTTTGTACACTTACTTGGTTTTCACCCATTTCTAACCATACTTATGACTTTTAACGTATAAGACTTAAAGGGACAATTTCAACACCTTGCCATATATTTTGAAATACTGTTCGAATCATTGATCTAATCCTTTTATCCACTTCTCTGGCCCATATAGATCATTTTAAAATCATTGTCGAGGATTGGCAAACTTTCGACAAACGCCACTAACTCAAGCTACAACCGTTGCACAGCTCCATTCACCAATCGTCTTTTCTCGCGGAGATAAAGCGATTTTGAGGAGATTGAAAATTTTTGAGAGCGACTCGACTAATCAACGGTATTCGATTTCTTTTATAATGTTTGGGTGGGAAAGATCATTTTAGAAGCATTGGGTTAGTTTCGCACAACTATTCTGCTTTCACCCTATTCTTGCCATACTTATGGCATTTAACGTATAAGGAGTAACGGTGCAATTTCAACACATTGCGATATATGTTGAAATACTGCTCGAATCATTGATCTAATTCTTTTATCCACTTCTCTGGCCCATATTGATCATTTTGCAATTATTGGCGAGGTTTGGCCAACTTTCGACAAACGCAAATAAGTCAAGCCACAACCGTTACAAAGCTCCATTCACCATTCGTCTTTTCTCGTGGAGATAGAGCGATTTTGAGGAGATTGAAAATTTTTGAGAGCAACTCGTGGAATCGAGGAAATTCGATTTGTTTTATAATGTTTGGGTGGGAAAGATCATATTAGAAGCATTGTGTTGGTTTCATACAACTATTTTGCTTTCACCCAATTCTAACCATACTTACGGCTTTTAATGTATAAGGCGTAACCGGACAATTTCAAGATATTGCCAAATTTTCAGAAATACTGCTCCAATCAATGAAATAATACTTTTATCCTATTCTGTGACGCGAAAAAATCACTTTGCAATCATTGGAGAGGTTTGGCCAACTTTCGACAAAAGCGACTAACTCAAGCCACAACCGTTACACTTCTCCATGCACTAATCGTCTTATCTCGCGGAGATAAAGCGATTTTGAGGAGATTGGAAATTTTTGATAGCGACTCGTCTAATCAACGGTATTCGATTTGTTTGATGAAGTCTGCTTGGAAAAGATCATTTTAGAAGCATTGGGTTGGTTTCTCACAACTATTCTACTTTCACCGAATTCTAACCATACTTATGGCATTTAACGTATAAAGCGTAATGAGACAATTTCAACACATTGCCATATATTTTGAAATACTGCTCGAATCATTGATCTAATGCTTTTATCCACTTCTCTGGCCCATATAGATCATTTTACAATCATTGGCGAGGTTTGGCCAACTTTCGACAAAAGCGACTAAATCAAGCCACAACCGTTGCACAGCTCCATTCACCAATAGTCTTATCTCGCGGCGATAAAGCGATTTTGAAGAGATTGAAAATTTTTGAGATACACTCGACTAATCAACGTTATTCGATTTGTTTTATAATGTTTGGGTAGGAAAGATCATTTTAGAAGCATTGGGTTGGTTTCGCACAACTGTTCTGGTTTCACCCAATTCTAGCCATACTTATGGCATTTGACGTATAAGGCGTAACGGGACAATTTCAACACATTGCCATATATTATGAAATACTGCTCGAATCATTGATCTAATGCTTTTATCCACTTCTCTGGCCCATATAAATAATTTTACAATTATTGGAGTGGATTGGCCAACTTTCGACAAACGCAAATAACACAAGCTACAACCTTTACGAAGCTCCATTCACCATTCGTCTTATCTCGCGGAAATAGAGCGATTTATAGGAGATTGAAAATTTTTGAGAGCAACTCGTCTAATCAACGGATTTCGATTTTTTTTTAATGTTTGGGTAGGAAAGATCATTTTAGAAGCATTGGTTTGGTTTTGCTTAACTACTCTGCTTTCACCAAATTCTAGCCATACTTATGGCATTTAACGTATAAAGCGTAATGAGACAATTTCAACACATTGCCATATATTTTGAAATACTGCTCGAATCATTGATCTAATACTTTTTTCCACTTCTCTTGCACATATTCATCATTTTACATTCATTGGCGAGGTTTTGCCAACTTTCGACAAACGCCACTAACTCAAGCCACAATCGTTACACAGTTCCATTCACCAATCGTCTTATCTCGCGCAGATAAGGCGATTTTGAGGAGGTTGAAAATTTTTGAGATAGACTAGACTAATCAACGAATTTTGATTTGTTTTATAATGTTTGGGTAGGAAAGATCATTTTAGAAGCATAGGGTTGGTTTCGAAAAACTATTCTGTTTTACCCAATTCTAGCCATACATTTGGCATTTAACGTATAAGGCGTTACGGGACAATTTCAACACATTGACATATATTTTGAAATACTGCTCGAATCATTGATCTAATGCTTTTATCCACTTCTCTGGCCCATATAGATAATTTTAGAATCATTGGCGAGGTTTGGGAAACTTTCGACAAACGCAAATAACTCAAGCCAAAACCGTTACAAAGCTCCATTCACCATTCGTCTTATCTCGCGGAGATAGAGCGATTTTGAGGAGATTGAAAATTTTTGAGAGCAACTCGTCTAATCAACAGTATTCGATTTGTTTGTAGAAAATTGGGTTTAAAAGAACATCTTAGAAGCATAGAAAGTGTTTTGTACTCCTACTTTGTTTTCACCCATTTCTAACCATACTTATGACTTTTAACGTATAAGACTTAAAGGGACAATTTCAACACATTGCCATATATTTTGAAATACTGCTCGAATCATTGACTAATGCTTTTTTCCACTTCACTAGCCCATATTCATCATTTTACAATCATTGGCGAGGATTAGCCAACTTTCGACTAACGCCACAAACTCAAGCCACAACCGTTACACAGCTCCATCCATCAATCGTCTTATCTCGCGCAGATAAAGCGATTTTGGGGAGATTGAAAATTTTTGAATTGACTCGACTAATCAACGGTATTTGATTTGTTTTATAATGTTTTGGTGGGAAAGATAATTTTAGAAGCTTTTAGTTGATAATATTAGTTGAGAGCGACTCAACTAATCAACGGATTTTGATTTGTTTTATAATGTTTGGGTGTAAAAGATAATTTTAGGGGAACTTGGTTGGTTTCCCACAGCTATTCTACTATCACACAATTCTAACCATACTTATGACTTTTAACGTATAGTGACTTTTTAAAGCATAGTGAGACAATTTCAACACATTGCCATATATTTTGAAATACTGCTCGAATCATTGATCTAATGCTTTTATCCACTTCTCTGGCCCATATAGATAATTTTACAATCATTGGCGAAGTTTGGCGTACTTTCGACAAACGCAAATAACTAAAGCAACAACCGTTACACAGCTCCATTCACAAATCGTCTTAAACACATTGCCATATATTTTGAAATACTGCTCGAATCATTGATCTAATACTTTTATCCACTTCTCTGGTCCCTATAGATCATTTTACAATCATTGGCTAGGTTTGGCAAACTTTCGACAAACGCAAAATAACTCAAGCTACAACCGTTACAATTTTCTATTTACTAATCGTCTTATCTCGCGGAGATAAAGCGATTTTGAGGAGATTGAAAATGTTTGAGAGCGACTCGTCTAATCAACGGAATTCGATTTGTTTTAAATTGTTTTGGTAGGAAAGATCATTTTAGAAGCATTGGTTTGGTTTTGCTTAACTATTCTGCTTTTAACCTAAATCTAGCCATACTTACGGCATTTAACGTATAAGGCGTAACGGGACAATTTCAACACATTGCCATATATTTAAAAATACTGTTCGAATCAATGATCTAATGCTTTTATCCACTTCTCTGGCCAATGTAGATTATTTCATAATCATTGGCGAGGTTTGGACAACTTTCGACAAACGCCACTAACTCAAGCCTCAACCGTTAAACTTCTCTAAGCACTAATCGTCTTGTCTTATCTCGCGGAGATAGAGCGATTTTGAGATGAATGAAAATTTTTTAGAGCAACTCGTCGAATCAATTGAATTCGATTTGTTTTATAATGTTTGGGTTTAAAAGAACATTTTAGAAGCATAGGAAGTTTTTTGTACACCTGCTTGGTTTACACAAATTTCTTAACATACCTATGACTTTTAATGTATAAGACTTAAAGGGACAATTTCAACACATTGCCATATATTTTGAAATACTGCTCGAATCATTGATCTAATGCTTTTATCCACTTCTCTGGCCCATATAGATCATTTTACAATCATTGGCGAGGTTTGGGCAACTTTCGACAAACGCCACTAACTAAAGGTACAACCGTTGAACTTCTCTATGCACAAATCGTCTTATCTCGCGGAGATAAAGCGATTTTAAGGTGAATGAAAATTTTTGAGATCAACTCGTCGAATCAACGGTATTCGATTTGTTTTATAATGTTTGGGTTTAATAGAACATTTTAGAAGCATAGGAAGTATTTTTTACACCAACTTGGTTTTCACCCCTTTCCAACCATACTTATGACTTTTAACGTAAAAGGCTTAAAGGGATATTTTCAACGCATTGCCATATATTTTACAATATTGCTCGAATCATTGATCTTATGGTTTTATCAACTTCTCTGGACAATATAGATTTTTTTACATTCATTGGCGAGGTTTAACAAACTTTCGACAAAAGCGACTAACTATAGCCACAACCGTTATACTACTCTATGCACTATGCACTAATCATTAATAAGTTGTCGCGAGAATATCTCGTGCACTTAAATTGGAAAAAAACTCGCCTCCAATCCATGTGGACTCGATACCGCAAGAGGGAGAACGGCGGGCCGGTATCCCGACGGTGTAATTTCAAATCCCCGTCGAGTCAATATTAGCTCGAGTCAACTAGCGTTCAGTTGTCGCGAGAATATTTCATGCACTTAAATTGGATAAAAACTCGCCTCCAATCCCTCTGGAATCGATAGCTCAACGGGTAGACCGGCGGACCGGTATCCCGACGGTGTGAGTCCAAATACCCCTCGAGTCAACATTTTTCAATTGACTTCGGCAGTGTAAGTTAATTGTGAAGTTATCGTTTCATAATACCCTAAGGATGATTCTGAAATAGAATTGAAACACTGCACATCCATCCTCATGGATAGCGTTAAGTTGTCGCGAGAATATCTCGTGCACTTAAATTTGATAAAAACTCGCCGCCAATCCCTATGGAATCGATAGCTCAACAGGTAGAGCGGCGGACCGGTATCCCGAAGGTGCGAGTTCAAATCCCGCTCGAGTGAACATTTTTCAGTGGACTTCGGATGTGTAGGTTAATTGTGAAGTTATCGTTTCATAATAATATGAGGATAATTCTGAAATAGAATTGAAACATTGCACGTCCATCCTCATGGATAGCGTTAAGTTGTCGCAAGAATATCTCGTGCACTTAAATTGGATAAAAACTCGCTTCCAATCTCTGTGGACCCGATAGCTCAACAGGTAGAGGGGCGGACCGGTATACCGAAAGTGCGAGTTCAAATCCCGCTCGAGTGAACATTTTTAAGTTGACTTCGGCAGTGTAGGTTAATTATGAAGTTATCGTTTCCTAATACCCTGAGGATGATTCTGAAATAGAATTGAAACACTGCAAATCCATCCTCACGGATAGCGTTAAGTTATCGCGAGGATATTTCGTGCACTTAAATTGGATAAAAACTCGCCTCCAATCCCTGCGGTCTCGATAGCTCAACAGGTAGAGCGGCGGACCGTTATCCCGAAGGTTCGAGTTCAAATCCTGCTCGAGTCAACATTTTTCAGTTGACTTCGGCAGTGTAGGTTAATTGTGAAGATATCGTTTCATAATACCCTGACGATGATTCTGAAATAGAATTGAAACACTGCACATCCATCCTCATGGATAGCGTTAAGTCGTCGCGAGAATATCTCGTGTACTTAAATTGGATAAAAACTCGCCTCCAATCCCTGTGGACTCGATAGCTCAACAGGTAGAGCGGAGGACCGGTATCCCGAAGGTGCGAGTTCAAATCCCGCTCGAGTCAACATTTTTAAGTTGACTTCGGCAGTGTAGGTTAATTGTGAAGTTATCGTTTCATAATACCCTGACGATGATTCTGAAATAGAATTGAAACACTGCACATCCATCCTCATGGATAGCGTTAAGTCGTCGCGAGAATATCTCGTGCCCTTAAATTGGATAAAAACTCGCCTCCAATCCCTGTGGACTCGATAGCTCAACAGGTAGAGCGGCGGACCGGTATCCCGAAGGATCGAGTTCAAATCCCGCTCGAGTCAACATTTTTCATTTGACTTCGGCAGTGTAGGTTAATTGTGAAGTTATCGTTTCATAATACCCTGACGATGGTTCTGAAATAGAAATGAAACACTGCATATCCATCTTCATAGATAGCGTTAAGTTATCGCGATGATATCTCGTGCACTTAAATTGGATAAAAACTCGCCTCCAATCCCTGTTGCCTCGATAGCTCAACAGGTAGAGCGGCGGACCGGTATCCCGAAGGTGCGAGTTCTAATCCCGTTCGAGTGAACATTTTTCAGTTAACTTTGGCAGTGTAGGTTAATTGTGAAGTTATCGTTTCATAATACCCTGAGGATGATTCTGAAATAGAATTGAAACACTGCACATCCATCCTCATGGATAGCGTTAAGTTGTCGCGAGAATATCTCGTGCACTTATTTTGGATAAAAACCCACCTCCAATCCTTGTGGACTCGATAGCTCAATAGGTAGAGCGGCGGACCGGAATCCCGAAGGTGCGAGTTCAAATCCCGCTCGAGTCAACATTTTACAATTGACTTCGGAAGTGTAGGTTAATTGTGAAGTTATCGTTTCATAATACCCTGAGGATGATTCTGAAATAGAATTGAAACACTACACATCCATCCTCATGGATAGCGTTAAGTTGTCGCGAGAATATCTCGTGCACTTAGATTGGATAAAAACTGTCCTCCAATCCCTGTGGACTCGATAGCTCAACAGGTAGAGCGGCGGACCGGTATCCCGAAGGTGCGAGTTCAAATCCCGCTCGAGTCAACATTTTTCAGTTAACTTCGGCAGTGTAGGTTAATTGTGAAGTTATCGTTTCATAATACCCTGACGATGATTCTGAAATAGAATTGAAACACTGCATATCCATCCTCACGGATAGCGTTAAGTTATCGCGAGAATATCTCGTGCACTTAAATTGGATAAAAACTCGTCTCCAATCCCTGTGGTCTCGATAGCTCAACAGGTAGAGCGGCGGACCGTTATCCCGAAGGTGCGAGTTCAAATCCCGCTCGAGTGAACATTTTCAGTTGATATCGGCAGTGTAGGTTAATTGTGAAGTTATCGTTTCATAATATCCTGAAGATGAATCTGAAATAGAATTGAAACACTGCACATCCATCCTCATGAATAGCGTTAAGTTGTCGCGAGAATATCTCGTGCACTTATTTTGGATAAAAACTCACCTCCAATCCCTGTGGACTCGATAGCTCAACAGGTAGAGAGGCGGACCGGTATCCCGAAGGTGCGAGTTCAAATCCCGCTCGAGTCAACATTTTTCAGTTAACTTCGGCAGTGTAGGTTAATTGTGAAGTTATCGTTTCATAATACCTTGAGGATGATTCTGAAATAGAATTGAAACACTGCACATCCATCCTCATGGATAGAGTTAAGATGTCGCGAGAATATCTCGTGCATTTAAATTGGATAAATACTCGCCTCCAATCCCGGTGAACTCGATTGCTCAACAGGTAGATCGGCGGATCGGTATCCCGAAGGTGCGAGTTCAAATCCCGCTCGAGTCAACATTTTTCAGTTGACTTCGGCAGTGTAGGTTAATTGTGAAGTTATCGTTTCATAATACCCTGACGATGATTCTGAAATAGAATTGAAACACTGCACATCCATCCTCACGGATAGCGTTAAGTTATTGCGAGGATATCTCGTGCTCTTAAATTGGATAAAAACTCGCCTCCAATCCCTGTTGACTCGATAGCTCAACAGGTAGAGCGACGGACCGGAATCCCGAAGGTGCGAGTTCAAATCCCGCTCGAGTCAACATTTTACAATTGACTTCGGAAGTGTAGGTTAATTGTGAAGTTATCGTTTCATAATACCCTGAGGATGATTCTGAAATAGAATTGAAACACTACACATCCATCCTCATGGATAGCGTTAAGTTGTCGCGAGAATATCTCGTGCACTTAGATTGGATAAAAACTGTCCTCCAATCCCTGTGGACTCGATAGCTCAACAGGTAGAGCGGCGGACCGGTATCCCGAAGGTGCGAGTTCAAATCCCGCTCGAGTCAACATTTTTCAGTTAACTTCGGCAGTGTAGGTTAATTGTGAAGTTATCGTTTCATAATACCCTGACGATGATTCTGAAATAGAATTGAAACACTGCATATCCATCCTCACGGATAGCGTTAAGTTATCGCGAGAATATCTCGTGCACTTAAATTGGATAAAAACTCGTCTCCAATCCCTGTGGTCTCGATAGCTCAACAGGTAGAGCGGCGGACCGTTATCCCGAAGGTGCGAGTTCAAATCCCGCTCGAGTGAACATTTTCAGTTGATATCGGCAGTGTAGGTTAATTGTGAAGTTATCGTTTCATAATATCCTGAAGATGAATCTGAAATAGAATTGAAACACTGCACATCCATCCTCATGAATAGCGTTAAGTTGTCGCGAGAATATCTCGTGCACTTATTTTGGATAAAAACTCACCTCCAATCCCTGTGGACTCGATAGCTCAACAGGTAGAGAGGCGGACCGGTATCCCGAAGGTGCGAGTTCAAATCCCGCTCGAGTCAACATTTTTCAGTTAACTTCGGCAGTGTAGGTTAATTGTGAAGTTATCGTTTCATAATACCTTGAGGATGATTCTGAAATAGAATTGAAACACTGCACATCCATCCTCATGGATAGAGTTAAGATGTCGCGAGAATATCTCGTGCATTTAAATTGGATAAATACTCGCCTCCAATCCCGGTGAACTCGATTGCTCAACAGGTAGATCGGCGGATCGGTATCCCGAAGGTGCGAGTTCAAATCCCGCTCGAGTCAACATTTTTCAGTTGACTTCGGCAGTGTAGGTTAATTGTGAAGTTATCGTTTCATAATACCCTGACGATGATTCTGAAATAGAATTGAAACACTGCACATCCATCCTCACGGATAGCGTTAAGTTATTGCGAGGATATCTCGTGCTCTTAAATTGGATAAAAACTCGCCTCCAATACCTGTGGGCTCGATAGCTCAACAGGTAGAGCGACGGACCGGTATCCCGAAGGTGCGAGTTCAAATCCCGCTGGAGTCAACATTTTTCAGGAGACTTCGGCAGTGTAGGTTAATTGTGAAGTTATCGTTTCTTAATACCCTGACGATGAATCTGAAATAGAATTGAAACACTGCACATCCATCCTCATGGATAGCGTTAAGTCGTAGTGAGAATATCTCGTGCACTTAAATGGGATAAAAACTCGCCTCCAATCCCTGTGGACTCGATAGCTCAACAGGTAGAGCGGCGGACCGGTATCCCGAAGGTGCGAGTTGAAATTCCGATCGAGTCAACAATTTTCATTTGACTTCGGCAGTGTAGGTTACTTGTGAAGTTATCGTTTTATAATACCCTGACGATGATTTTGAAATAGAATTGAAACTCTGCACATCCATCCGCATGGATAGCGTTAAATTATCGCGAGAATATCTCCTGCAGTTAGATTGGATAAAAACTCGCCTCCAATCATTGTGGACTCGATAGCTCAACAGGTAGAGCGGCGGACCGGTATCGCGACGGTGCGAGTTCAAATCCCATTCGAGTCATCATTTTTCAATTGACTTCGGCAGTGTATGTTAATTGTGAAGTTATCGTTTCATAATACCCTGAGGATGATTCTGAAATAGAATTGAAACACTTCACATCCATCCTCATGGATAGCGTTAAGTTGTCGCGAGAATATCTCGTGCACTTAAATTGGATAAAAACTCGCCTCCAATCTCTGTGGATTCGATAGCTCAACAGTTGGAGGGGCGGACCGATATCCCGAAGGTGCGAGTCCAAATCCCGCTCGAGTGAACATTTTTCAGTTGACTTCGGCAGTGTAGGTTAATTGTGAAGTTATCGTTTCATAATACCCTGAGGATGATTCTGAAATAGAATTGAAACACTGCACATCCATCCTCATGGATAGCGTTAAGTTGTCGCGAGAATATCCCGTGCATTTAAATTGGATAAAAACTCGCATCCAATCTCTGTGGACTCGATAGCTCAACAGGTAGAGCGGCGGACCGGTATCACGAAGGTGCGGGTTCAAATCCCGCTCGAGCGAATATTTTTCAGTTGACTACGGCAGTGTAGGTTAATTGTGAAGTTATCGTTTCATAATACCCTGACGATGATTCTGAAATAGAATTGAAACACTGCACATCCATCCTCATGGATAGCGTTAAGTTGTCGCGAGAATATCTCGTACACTTAAATTGGATAAAAGCTCGCCTCCAATCCCTGTGGACTCGATAGCTCAACAGGTAGAACGGCGGACCTGTATCCCGAAGTTGCGAGTTCAAATCCCATTCGAGTCATCATTTTTCAGTTGACTTCGGCAGTGTAGGTTAATTGTGAAGTTATCGTTTCATAATACCCTGAGGATGATTCTGAAATAGAATTGAAACACTGCACATCCATCCTCATGGATACCGTTAAGTTGTCGCGAGAATATCTCGTGCACTTAAATTGGATAAAAACTCGCCTCTAATCTCTGTGGATTCGATAGCTCAACAGGTAGAGGGGCGGAACGATATCCCGAAGGTGCGAGTTCAAATCCCGCTCGAGTGAACATTTTTCAGTTGATTTCGGCAGTGTAGGTTAATTGTGAAGTTATCGTTTCATAATACCCTGACGATGATTCTGAAATAGAATTGAAACACTGCACATCCATCCTCATGGATAGAGTTAAGATGTCGCGAGAATATCTCGTGCATTTAAATTGGATAAATACTCGCCTCCAATCCCGGTGAACTCGATTGCTCAACAGGTAGATCGGCGGATCGGTATCCCGAAGGTGCGAGTTCAAATCCCGCTCGAGTCAACATTTTTCAGTTGACTTCGGCAGTGTAGGTTAATTGTGAAGTTATCGTTTCATAATACCCTGACGATGATTCTGAAATAGAATTGAAACACTGCACATCCATCCTCACGGATAGCGTTAAGTTATTGCGAGGATATCTCGTGCTCTTAAATTGGATAAAAACTCGCCTCCAATCCCTGTTGACTCGATAGCTCAACAGGTAGAGCGACGGACCGGAATCCCGAAGGTGCGAGTTCAAATCCCGCTCGAGTCAACATTTTACAATTGACTTCGGAAGTGTAGGTTAATTGTGAAGTTATCGTTTCATAATACCCTGAGGATGATTCTGAAATAGAATTGAAACACTACACATCCATCCTCATGGATAGCGTTAAGTTGTCGCGAGAATATCTCGTGCACTTAGATTGGATAAAAACTGTCCTCCAATCCCTGTGGACTCGATAGCTCAACAGGTAGAGCGGCGGACCGGTATCCCGAAGGTGCGAGTTCAAATCCCGCTCGAGTCAACATTTTTCAGTTAACTTCGGCAGTGTAGGTTAATTGTGAAGTTATCGTTTCATAATACCCTGACGATGATTCTGAAATAGAATTGAAACACTGCATATCCATCCTCACGGATAGCGTTAAGTTATCGCGAGAATATCTCGTGCACTTAAATTGGATAAAAACTCGTCTCCAATCCCTGTGGTCTCGATAGCTCAACAGGTAGAGCGGCGGACCGTTATCCCGAAGGTGCGAGTTCAAATCCCGCTCGAGTGAACATTTTCAGTTGATATCGGCAGTGTAGGTTAATTGTGAAGTTATCGTTTCATAATATCCTGAAGATGAATCTGAAATAGAATTGAAACACTGCACATCCATCCTCATGAATAGCGTTAAGTTGTCGCGAGAATATCTCGTGCACTTAAATTGGATAAAAACTCGCCTCTAATCTCTGTGGATTCGATAGCTCAACAGGTAGAGGGGCGGAACGATATCCCGAAGGTGCGAGTTCAAATCCCGCTCGAGTGAACATTTTTCAGTTGATTTCGGCAGTGTAGGTTAATTGTGAAGTTATCGTTTCATAATACCCTGACGATGATTCTGAAATAGAATTGAAACAGTGCACATCCATCCTCATGGATAGCGTTAAGTTGTCGCGAGAATATCTCGTGCAATTAAATTGGATAAAAACTCGCCTCCAATCCCTGTGGACTCGATAGCTCAACAGGTAGAGCGGCGGACCTGTATCCCGAAATTGCGAGTTCAAATCCCGCACGAGTCATCATTTTCCTGTTGACTTCGACAATGTAGGTTAATTGTAAAGTTATCGTTTCATAATACCCTGAGGATGATTCTGAAATAGAATTGAAACACTGCACATCCATCCTCATGGATAGCGTTAAGTTGTCGAGAGAATATCTCGTGCACTTAAATTGGATAAAAACTCGTCTCCAATCCCTGTGGACTCGATAGCTCAACAGGTAGAGCGGCGGACCGGTATCCCGAAGGTCGCGAGTTCAAATCCCGCTCGAGTCAACATTTTTCAGTTGACTTCGGCAGTGTAGGTTAATTGTGAAGTTATCGTTTCATAATACCCTCAGGATGATTCTGAAATAGAATTGAAACACTGCACATCCATCCTTATGGATAGCGTTAAGTTATCGCGAGAATATCTCGTGCACTTAAATTGGATAAAAACTCGCCTCCAATCCCTATGGACTCGATAGCTGAACAGGTTAAGCGGCCGACCGGTATCATGAAGGTGCGAGTTCAAATCCCGCTCGAGTGAACATTTTTCAGTTGACGTCGGCAGTGTAGGTTAATTGTGAAGTTATCGTTTCATAATACCCTGACGATGATTCTGAAATAGAATTGAAACACTGCACATCCTTCCTCATGGATAGCGTTAAGTTATCGCGAGAATATCTCGTGCACTTAAATTGGATAAAAACTCGCCTCCAATCCCTGTGGACTCGATAGCTCAACAGGTAGAGCGGCGGACCGGTGTCCCGAAGGTGCGAATTCAAATCGCGCTCGAGTCAACAATTTTCAGTTGATTTCGGCAAATGTAGGTTACTTATTAAGTTATCGTTAATAATACCCTGACGTTGATTCTGAAATAGAATTGAAACACTGCACATCCATCCTCATGGATAGCGTTAAGTTGTCGCGAGAATATCTCGTGAACTTAAATTGGATAAAAACTCGCCTCCAATCCCTGTGGACTCGATAGCTCTACAGGTAGAGCGGCGGACCGGTATCCCGAAGGTGCGAGTTCAAATCCCGCTCGAGTCAACATTTTTCAGTTGACTTCGGATGTGTAGGTTAATTGTGAAGTTATCGTTTCATAATACCCTGACGATGATTCTGAAATAGAATTGAAACACTGCACATCCATCCTCATGGATAGCGTTAAGTTGTCGCGAGAATATCTCGTGCACTTAAATTGGATAAAAACTCGTCTCCAATCCCTGTGGACTCGATAGCTCAACAGGTATAGCGGCGGACCGGTATCCCGAAGGTGCGAGTTCAAATCCCGCTCGAGTCAACATTTTTCAGTTGACTTCGGCAGTGTAGGTTAATTGTGAAGTTATCGTTTCATAATACCCTGAGGATGATTCTGAAATAGAATTGAAACACTGCAAATTCATCTTTATGGATAGCGTTAAGTTATCGCGAGAATATCTCGTGCACTTAAATTGGATAAAAACTCGCCTCCAATCCCTATGGACTCGATAGCTCAACAGGTTAAGCGGCCGACCGGTATCATGAAGGTGCGAGTTCAAATCCCGCTCGAGTGAACATTTTTCAGTTGACGTCGGCAATGTAGGTTAATTGTGAAGTTATCGTTTCATAAAACCCTGAGGATGATTCTGAAATAGAATTGAAACACTGCACATCCTTCCTCATGGATAGCGTAAGTTGTCGCGAGAATATCTCGTGCACTTAAATTGGATAAAAACTCGTCTCCAATCCCTGTGGACTCGATAGCTCAACAGGTAGAACGGCGGACCGGAATCCCGAAGGTGCGAGTTCAAAACCCGCTCGAGTCAACATTTTTCAGTTGACTTCGGCAGTGTAGGTTAATTGTGAAGTTATCGTTTCATAATACCCTGACGATGATTCTGAAATAGAATTGAAACACTGCACATCCATCCTCATGGATAGCGTAAGTTGTCGCGAGAATATCTCGTGCACTTAAATTGGATAAAAACTCGCCTCCAACTCTGTGGACTCGATAGCTCTACAGGTAGAGCGGCGGACCGGTATCCCGAAGGTGCGAGTTCAAATCCCGCTCGAGTCAACATTTTTTAGTTGACTTCGGCAGTGTAGGTTAATTGTGAAGTTATCGTTTCATAATACCCTCAGGATGATTCTGAAATAGAATTGAAACACTGCACATCCATCCTCATGGATAGCGTTAAGTTGTCGCGAGAATATCTCGTGCACTTAAATTGGATAAAAACTCGCCTCCAATCCCTATGGACTCGATAGCTCAACAGGTTAAGCGGCCGACCGGTATCATGAAGGTGCGATTTCAAATCCCGCTCGAGTGAACATTTTTCAGTTGACGTCGGCAGTGTAGGTTAATTGTGAAGTTATCGTTTCATAATACCCTGACGATGATTCTGAAATAGAATTGAAACACTGCACATCCTTCCTCATGGATAGCGTTAAGTTATCGCGAGAATATCTCGTTCACTTAAATTGGATAAAAACTCGCCTCCAATCCCTGTTGACTCGATAGCTCAAAAGGTAGAGAGGCGGACCGGTATCCCGAAGGTGCGAGTTCAAATCGCGCTCGAGTCAACAATTTTCAGTTGATTTCGGCCGTGTAGGTTACTTATTAAGTTATCGTTTCATAATACCCTGACGATGATTCTGAAATAGAATTGAAACACTGCACATCCATCCTCATGGATAGCGTAAAGTTATCGCGAGAATATCTCGTGCACTTAAATTGGATAAAAACTCGCATCCAACTCTGTGGACTCGATAGCTCTACAGGTAGAGCGGCGGACCGGTATCTCGAAGGTGCGAGTTCAAATCCCATTCGAGTGAACATTTTTCAGTTGACTTCGGCAGTGTAGGTTAATTGTGAAGTTATCGTTTCATAATACCCTGAGGATGATTCTGAAATAGAATTGAAACACTGCACATCCATCCTCATGGATAGCGTTAAGTTGTCGCGAGAATATCTCGTGCACTTAAATTGGATAAAAACTCGTCTCCAATCCCTGTGGACTCGATAGCTCAACAGGTAGAGCGGCGGACCGGTATCCCGAAGGTGCGTGTTCAAATCCCGCTCGAGTCAACATTTTTCAGTTGACTTCGGCAGTGTAGGTTAATTGTGAAGTTATCGTTTCATAATACCCTGAGGATGATTCTGAAATAGAATTGAAACACTGCACATCCATCCTTATGGATAGCGTTAAGTTATCGCGAGAATATCTCGTGCACTTAAATTGGATAAAAACTCGCCTCCAATCACTATGGACACGATAGCTTAACAGGTTAAGCTGCCGACCGGTATCATGAAGGTGCGAGTTCAAATTCCGCTCGAGTGAACATTTTTCAGTTGACTTCGGCAGTGTAGGTTAATTGTGAAGTTATCGTTTCATAATACCCTGATGATGATTCTGAAATAGAATTGAAACACTGCATATCCATCCTCTCGGATAGCGTTAAGTTATCGCGATGATATCTCGTGCACTTAAATTGGATAAAAACTCACCTCCAATCCCTGTGGACTCGATAGCTCAACAGGTAGAGCGGCGGACCGGTATCCCGAAGGTTCGAGTTCAAATCCCGCTCGAGTCAACATTTTTCAGTTAACTTCGGCAGTGTAGGTTAATTGTGAAGTTATCGTTTCATAATACCCTGACGTTGATTCTGAAATAGAATTGAAACATTGCACATCCATCCTCATGGATAGCGTTAAGTTGTCGCGAGAATATCTCGTGCACTTAAATTGGATAAAAACTCGCCTCCAATCTCTGTGGCCTCGATAGCTCAACAGGTAGAGCGGCGGACCGGTATCCCGAAGGTGCGAGTTCAAATACCGCTCGAGTCAACATTTTTCAGTTGACTTCGGCAGTGTAGGTTAATTGTGAAGTTATCGTTTCATAACACCCTGACGATGATTCTGAAATAGAATTGAAACACTGCATATCCATCTTCTCGGATAGCGTTAAGTTATCGCGATGATATCTCGAGCACTTAAATTGGATAAAAACTCACCTCCAATCCCTGTGGACTCGATAGCTCAACAGGTAGAGCGGCGGACCGGTATCCCGAAGGTGCGAGTTCAAATCCCGCTCGAGTCAACATTTTTCAGTTGACTTCGGCAGTGTAGGTTAATTGAGAAGTTATCGTTTCATAATACCCTGACGATGATTCTGAAATAGAATTGAAACAGTGCACATCCATCCTAATGGATAGCGTTAAGTTGTCGCGAGAATAACTGTTGCACTTATTTTGGATAAAAACACACCTCCAATCCCTGTGGACTCGATAGCTCAACAGGTAGAGCGGCTGACCGGTATCCCGAAGGTGCGAGTTCAAATCCCACTCGAGTCAACATTTTTTAGTTAACTTCGGCAGTGTAGGTTAATTGTGAAGTTATCGTTTCATAATACCCTGAGGATGATTCTGAAATAGAATTGAAACACTGCACATCCATCCTCATGGATAGCGTTAAGTTGTCGCGAGAATATCTCGTGCATTTAAATTGGATAAATACTCGCCTCCAATCCCGGTGGGCTCGATTGCTCAACAGGTAGAGCGGCGGACCGGTATCCCGAAGGTGCGAGTTCAAATCCCGCTCGAGTCAAAATTTTTCAGTTGACGTCGGCAGTGTAGGTTAATTGTGAAGTTATCGTTTCATAATACCCTGACGATGATTCTGAAATAGAATTGAAAAACTGCATATCCATCCTCTCGGATAGCGTTAAGTTATCGCGATGATATCTCGTGCACTTAAATTGGATAAAAACTCACCTCCAATCCCTGTGGTCTCGATAGCTCAACAGGTAGAGCGGCGGACCGGTATCCCGAAGGTACGAGTTCAAATCCCCCTCGAGTCAACATTTTTCAGTTGACTTCGGCAGTGTAGATTAATTGTGAAGTTATCGTTTCATAATACCCTGACGAAGATTCTAAAATAGAATTGAAACACTGCACATCCAATCTCATGGATAGCGTTAAGTCGTCGCGAGAATATGTCGTGCACTTAAATTGGATAAAAACTCGCCTCCAATCCCTGTGGATTCGATAGCTCAACAGGTAGAGCGGCGGACCGGTATCCCGAAGGTGCGAGTTCAAATCCCGCTCGAGTCAACATTTTTCAGTTGACTTCGGCTGTGGAGGTTAATTGTGAAGTTATCGTTTCTTAATACCCTGACCATGATTCTGAAATAGAATTGAAACACTGCACATCCATCCTCATGGATAGCGTTAAGTCGTAGTGAGAATATCTCGTGCACATAAATTGGATAAAAGTCGCCTCCAATCCCTGTGGACTCGATAGCTCAACAGGTAGAGCGGCGGACCGTTATCCCGAAGGTGCGAGTTCAAATTCCGATCCAGTCAAAAATATTCATTTGACTTCGGCAGTGTAGGTTACTTGTGAAGTTATCGTTTTATAATACCCTGACGATGATTTAAAATAGAATTGAAACACTGCACATCTATCCACATGGATAGCGTAAGTTGTCGCGAGAATATCTGCTGCAGTTAGATTGGATAAAAACTCGCCTCCAATCCCTGTGGACTCGATAGCTCTACAGGTAGAGCGGCGGAACGGTATCCCGAAAGTGCGAGATCAAATCCCGCTCGAGTCAACATTTTTCAGTTGACTTCGGCAGTGTAGGTTAATTGTGAAGTTA
This sequence comes from Heliopora coerulea, assembly GCA_030142905.1. Lineage (NCBI taxonomy): Eukaryota > Metazoa > Cnidaria > Anthozoa > Scleralcyonacea > Helioporidae > Heliopora > Heliopora coerulea. The sequence goes on from JASJOG010000129.1 coordinate 366,857, forward strand.
TCGTTTCATAATACCCTGACGATGATTCTGAAATAGAATTGAAACACTGCACATCCAACCTCACGGATAGCGTTAAGTTATCGCGAGGATATCTCGTGCACTTAAATTGGATAAAAACTCGCCTCCAATCCCTGTGGACTCGATAGCTCAACAGGTAGAGCGGCGGACCGTTATCCCGAAGGTGCGAGTTCAAATCCCGCTCGAGTGAACATTTTTAGTTGATATCGGCAGTGTAGGTTAATTGTGAAGTTATCGTTTCATAATATCCTGAAGATGAATCTGAAATAGAATTGAAACACTGCACATCCATCCTTATGGATAGCGTTAAGTTATCGCGAGAATATCTCGTGCACTTAAATTGGATAAAAACTCGCCTCCAATCACTATGGACACGATAGCTTAACAGGTAGAGCGGCGGACCGGTATCCCGAAGGTGCGAGTTCAAATCCCGCTCGAGTCAACATTTTTCAGTTAACTTCGGCAGTGTAGGTTAATTGTGAAGTTATCGTTTCATAATACCTTGAGGATGATTCTGAAATAGAATTGAAACACTGCACATCCATCCTCATGGATAGAGTTAAGATGTCGCGAGAATATCTCGTGCATTTAAATTGGATAAATACTCGCCTCCAATCCCGGTGAACTCGATTGCTCAACAGGTAGAGCGGCGGACCGGTATCCCGAAGGTGCGAGTTCAAATCCCGCTCGAGTCAACATTTTTCAGTTGACTTCGGCAGTGTAGGTTAATTGTGAAGTTATCGTTTCATAATACCCTGACGATGATTCTGAAATAGAATTGAAACACTGCACATCCATCCTCTCGGATAGCGTTAAATTATCACGATGATATCTCGTGCACTTAAATTGGATAAAAACTCGCCTCCAATCCCTGTTGACTCGATAGCTCAACAGGTAGAGCGGCGGACCGGTATTCCAAAGGTGCGAGTTCAAATCTCGCTCAAGTCAACATTTTTCAGTTGACTTCGGCAGTGTAGGTTAATTGTGAAGTTATCGTTTCTTAATACCCTGACGATGATTCTGAAATAGAATTTAAACACTGCATATACATCCTCATGGATAGCGTTAAGTTGTCGCGAGAATATCTCGTGCACTTATTTTGGATAAAAACTCACCTCCAATCCCTGTGGACTCGATAGCTCAACAGGTAGATCGGCGGATCGGTATCCCGAAGGTGCGAGTTCAAATCCCGCTCGAGTCAACATTTTTCAGTTGACTTCGGCAGTGTAGGTTAATTGTGAAGTTATCGTTTCATAATACCCTGACGATGATTCTGAAATAGAATTGAAACACTGCACATCCATCCTCACGGATAGCGTTAAGTTATTGCGAGGATATCTCGTGCTCTTAAATTGGATAAAAACTCGCCTCCAATACCTGTGGGCTCGATAGCTCAACAGGTAGAGCGACGGACCGGTATCCCGAAGGTGCGAGTTCAAATCCCGCTGGAGTCAACATTTTTCAGGTGACTTCGGCAGTGTAGGTTAATTGTGAAGTTATCGTTTCTTAATACCCTGACGATGAATCTGAAATAGAATTGAAACACTGCACATCCATCCTCATGGATAGCGTTAAGTCGTAGTGAGAATATCTCGTGCACTTAAATTGGATAAAAACTCGCCTCCAATCCCTGTGGACTCGATAGCTCTACAGGTAGAGCGGCGGACCGGATTCCCGAAGGTGCGAGTTCAAATCCCGCTGGAGTCAACAATTTTCATTTGACTTCGGCAGTGTAGGTTACTTGTGAAGTTATCGTTTTATAATACCCTGACGATGATTTTGAAATAGAATTGAAACTCTGCACATCCATCCACATGGATAGCGTTAAATTATCGCGAGAATATCTCCTGCAGTTAGATTGGATAAAAACTCGCCTCCAATCCCTGTGGACTCGATAGCTCAACAGGTAGAGCGGCGGACCGGTATCGCGACGGTGCGAGTTCAAATCCCATTCGAGTCATCATTTTTCAGTTGACTTCGGCAGTGTATGTTAATTGTGAAGTTATCGTTTCATAATACCCTGAGGATGATTCTGAAATAGAATTGAAACACTGCACATCCATCCTCATGGATAGCGTTAAATTGTCGCGAGAATATCTCGTGCACTTAAATTGGATAAAAACTCGCCTCCAATCTCTGTGGATTCGATAGCTCAACAGTTGGAGGGGCGGACCGATATCCCGAAGGTGCGAGTTCAAATCCCGCTCGAGTGAACATTTTTCAGTTGACTTCGGCAGTGTAGGTTAATTGTGAAGTTATCGTTTCATAATACCCTGAGGATGATTCTGAAATAGAATTGAAACACTGCACATCCATCCTCATGGATAGCGTTAAGTTGTCGCGAGAATATCCCGTGCATTTAAATTGGATAAAAACTCGCCTCCAATCTCTGTGGACTCGATAGCTCAACAGGTAGAGCGGCGGACCGGTATCACGAAGGTGCGAGTTCAAATCCCGCTCGAGCGAATATTTTTCAGTTGACTACGGCAGTGTAGGTTAATTGTGAAGTTATCGTTTCATAATACCCTGACGATGATTCTGAAATAGAATTGAAACACTGCACATCCATCCTCATGGATAGCGTTAAGTTGTCGCGAGAATATCTCGTACACTTAAATTGGATAAAAGCTCGCCTCCAATCCCTGTGGACTCGATAGCTCAACAAGTAGAACGGCGGACCTGTATCCCGAAGTTGCGAGTTCAAATCCCATTCGAGTCATCATTTTTCAGTTGACTTCGGCAGTGTAGGTTAATTGTGAAGTTATCGTTTCATAATACCCTGAGGATGATTCTGAAATAGAATTGAAACACTGCACATCCATCCTCATGGATACCGTTAAGTTGTCGCGAGAATATCTCGTGCACTTAAATTGGATAAAAACTCGCCTCTAATCTCTGTGGATTCGATAGCTCAACAGGTAGAGGGGCGGACCGATATCCCGAAGGTGCGAGTTCAAATCCCGCTCGAGTGAACATTTTTCAGTTGATTTCGGCAGTGTAGGTTAATTGTGAAGTTATCGTTTCATAATACCCTGACGATGATTCTGAAATAGAATTGAAACAGTGCACATCCATCCTCATGGATAGCGTTAAGTTGTCGCGAGAATATCTCGTGCAATTAAATTGGATAAAAACTCGCCTCCAATCCCTGTGGACTCGATAGCTCAACAGGTAGAGCGGCGGACCTGTATCCCGAAATTGCGAGTTCAAATCCCGCACGAGTCATCATTTTCCTGTTGACTTCGACAATGTAGGTTAATTGTGAAGTTATCGTTTCATAATACCCTGAGGATGATTCTGAAATAGAATTGAAACACTGCACATCCATCCTCATGGATAGCGTTAAGTTGTCGAGAGAATATCTCGTGCACTTAAATTGGATAAAAACTCGTCTCCAATCCCTGTGGACTCGATAGCTCAACAGGTAGAGCGGCGGACCGGTATCCCGAAGGTCGCGAGTTCAAATCCCGCTCGAGTCAACATTTTTCAGTTGACTTCGGCAGTGTAGGTTAATTGTGAAGTTATCGTTTCATAATACCCTGAGGATGATTCTGAAATAGAATTGAAACACTGCACATCCTTCCTCATGGATAGCGTTAAGTTATCGCGAGAATATCTCGTGCACTTAAATTGGATAAAATCTCGCCTCCAATCCCTGTGGACTCGATAGCTCAACAGGTAGAGCGGCGGACCGGTGTCCCGAAGGTGCGAATTCAAATCGCGCTCGAGTCAACAATTTTCAGTTGATTTCGGCAAATGTAGGTTACTTATTAAGTTATCGTTTAATAATACCCTGATGTTGATTCTGAAATAGAATTGAAACACTGCACATCCATCCTCATGGATAGCGTTAAGTTATCGCGAGAATATCTCGTGAATTTAAATTGGATAAAAACTCGCCTCCAATCCCTGTGGACTCGATAGCTCTACAGGTAGAGCGGCGGACCGGTATCCCGAAGGTGCGATTTCAAATCCCGCTCGAGTCAACATTTTTCAGTTGACTTCGGATGTGTAGGTTAATTGTGAAGTTATCGTTTCATAATACCCTGACGATGATTCTGAAATAGAATTGAAACACTGCACATCCATCCTCATGGATAGCGTTAAGTTGTCGCGAGAATATCTCGTGCACTTAAATTGGATAAAAACTCGTCTCCAATCCCTGTGGACTCGATAGCTCAACAGGTATAGCGGCGGACCGGTATCCCGAAGGTGCGAGTTCAAATCCCGCTCGAGTCAACATTTTTCAGTTGACTTCGGCAGTGTAGGTTAATTGTGAAGTTATCGTTTCATAATACCCTGAGGATGATTCTGAAATAGAATTGAAACACTGCAAATCCATCTTTATGGATAGCGTTAAGTTATCGCGAGAATATCTCGTGCACTTAAATTGGATAAAAACTCGCCTCCAATCCCTATGGACTCGATAGCTCAACAGGTTAAGCGGCCGACCGGTATCATGAAGGTGCGAGTTCAAATCCCGCTCGAGTGAACATTTTTCAGTTGACGTCGGCAATGTAGGTTAATTGTGAAGTTATCGTTTCATAATACCCTGAGGATGATTCTGAAATAGAATTGAAACACTGCACATCCTTCCTCATGGATAGCGTTAAGTTATCGCGAGAATATCTCGTGCACTTAAATTGGATAAAAACTCGCCTCCAATCCCTGTGGACTCGATAGCTCAACAGGTAGAGCGGCGGACCGGTATCCCGAAGGTGCGAGTTCAAATCGCGCTCGAGTCAACAATTTTCAGTTGATTTCGGCCGTGTAGGTTACTTATTAAGTTATCGTTTCATAATACCCAGACGATGATTCTGAAATAGAATTGAAACACTGCACATCCATCCTCATGGATAGCGTTAAGTTATCGCGAGAATATCTCGTGCACTTAAATTGGATAAAAACTCGTCTCCAATCCCTGTGGACTCGATAGCTCAACAGGTAGAACGGCGGACCGGAATCCCGAAGGTGCGAGTTCAAATCCCGCTCGAGTCAACATTTTTCAGTTGACTTCGGCAGTGTAGGTTAATTGTGAAGTTATCGTTTCATAATACCCTGACGATGATTCTGAAATAGAATTGAAACACTGCACATCCATCCTCATGGATAGCGTAAGTTGTCGCGAGAATATCTCGTGCACTTAAATTGGATAAAAACTCGCCTCCAACTCTGTGGACTCGATAGCTCTACAGGTAGAGCGGCGGACCGTTATCCCGAAGGTGCGAGTTCAAATCCCGCTCAAGTCAACATTTTTCAGTTGACTTCGGCAGTGTAGGTTAATTGTGAAGTTATCGTTTCATAATACCCTCAGGATGATACTGAAATAGAATTGAAACACTGCACATCCATCCTCATGGATAGCGTTAAGTTGTCGCGAGAATATCTCGTGCACTTAAATTGGATAAAAACTCGCCTCCAATCCCTATGGACTCGATAGCTCAACAGGTTAAGCGGCCGACCGGTATCATGAAGGTGCGAGTTCAAATCCCGCTCGAGTGAACATTTTTCAGTTGACGTCGGCAGTGTAGGTTAATTGTGAAGTTATCGTTTCATAATACCCTGACGATGATTCTGAAATAGAATTGAAACACTGCACATCCTTCCTCATGGATAGCGTTAAGTTATCGCGAGAATATCTCGTGCACTTAAATTGGATAAAAACTCGCCTCCAATCCCTGTGGACTCGATAGATCAAAAGGTAGAGAGGCGGACCGGTATCCCGAAGGTGCGAGTTCAAATCGCGCTCGAGTCAACAATTTTCAGTTGATTTCGGCCGTGTAGGTTACTTATTAAGTTATCGTTTCATAATACCCTGACGATGATTCTGAAATAGAATTGAAACACTGCACATCCATCCTCATGGATAGCGTTAAGTTATCGCGAGAATATCTCGTGCACTTAAATTGGATAAAAACTCGCATCCAACTCTGTGGACTCGATAGCTCTACAGGTAGAGCGGCGGACCGGTATCTCGAAGGTGCGAGTTCAAATCCCGCTCGAGTGAACATTTTTCAGTTGACTTCGGCAGTGTACGTTAATTGTGAAGTTATCGTTTCATAATACCCAGATGATGATTCTGAAATAGAATTGAAACACTGCATATCCATCCTCTCGGATAGCGTTAAGTTATCGCGATGATATCTCGTGCACTTAAATTGGATAAAAACTCACCTCCAATCCCTGTGGACTCGATAGCTCAACAGGTAGAGCGGCGGACCGGTATCCCGAAGGTGCGAGTTCAAATCCCGCTCGAGTCAACATTTTTCAGTTAACTTCGGCAGTGTAGGTTAATTGTGAAGTTATCGTTTCATAATACCCTGACGTTGATTCTGAAATAGAATAGAAACATTGCACATCCATCCTCATGGATAGCGTTAAGTTGTCGCGAGAATATCTCGAGCACTTAAATTGGATAAAAACTCACCTCCAATCCCTGTGGACTCGATAGCTCAACAGGTAGATCGGCGGACCGGTATCCCGAAGGTGCGAGTTCAAATCCCGCTCGAGTCAACATTTTTCAGTTGACTTCGGCAGTGTAGGTTAATTGTGAAGTTATCGTTTCTTAATACCCTGAGGATGATTCTGAAATAGAATTGAAACAGTGCACAACCATCCTCATGGATAGCGTTAAGTCGTAGTGAGAATATCTCGTGCACATAAATTGGATAAAAACTCGCCTCCTATCCCTGTGGACTCGATAGCTCAACAGGTAGAGCGGCGGACCGTTATCCCGAAGGTGCGAGTTCAAATTCCGATCGAGTCAACAATTTTCATTTGACTTCGGCAGTGTAGGTTACTTGTGAAGTTATCGTTTTATAATACCCTGACGATGATTTTGAAATAGAATTGAAACACTGCACATCCATCCACATGGATAGCGTAAGTTGTCGCGAGAAAATCTGCTGCAGTTAGATTGGATAAAAACTCGCCTCCAATCCCTGTGGACTCGATAGCTCAACAGGTAGAGCGGCGGAACGGTATCCCGAAGGTGCGAGATCAAATCCCGCTCGAGTCAACATTTTTCAGTTGACTTCGGCAGTGTAGGTTAATTGTGAAGTTATCGTTTCATAATACCCTGACCATGATTCTGAAATAGAATTGAAACACTGCACATCCATCCTCACGGATAGCGTTAAGTTATCGCGAGGATATCTCGTGCACTTAAATTGGATAAAAACTCGCCTCCAATCCCTGTGGACTCGATAGCTCAACAGGTAGAGAGGCGGACCGGTATCCCGAAGGTGCGAGTTCAAATTCCACTCGAGTCAACATTTTCAGTTGATATCGGCAGTGTAGGTTAATTGTGAAGTTATCGTTTCATAATACCCTGACGATGAATCTGAAATAGAATTGAAACACTGCACATCCATCCTCATGAATAGCGTTAAGTCGTCGCGAGAATATCTCGTGCACTTAAATTGGTTATAAACTGTCCTCCAATCCCTGTGGACTCGATAGCTCACCAGGTAGAGCGGATAACCTGTATCCCGAAGGTGCGAGTTCAAATCCCGCTCGAGTCAACATTTTTCAGTTGACTTCGGCAGTGTAGGTTAATTGTGAAGTTATCGTTTCATAATACCCTGACGATGATTCTGAAATAGAATTGAAACACTGCATATCCATCCTCATGGATAGCGTTAAGTTATCGCGATGATATCTCGTGCATTTAAATTGGATAAAAACTCGCATCCAATCCCTGTTGACTCGATAGCTCAACAGGTAGAGCGGCGGACCGGTATCCCGAAGGTGCGAGTTCAAATCCCGCTCGAGTGAACATTTTTCAGTTGACTTCGGCAGTGTAGGTTAATTGTGAAGTTATCGTTTCTTAATACCCAGACGATGATTCTGAAATAGAATTGAAACAGTGCACATCCATTCTCATGTATAGCGTTAAGTTGTCGCGAGAATAACTGTTGAACTTATTTTGGATAAAAACTCACCTCCAATCCCTGTGGACTCGATAGCTCAACAGGTAGAGCGGCGGACCGGTATCCCGAAGGTGCGAGTTCAAATCCCGCTCGAGTAAACATTTTTCAGTTAACTTCGGCAGTGTAGGTTCATTGTGAAGTTATCGTTTCATAATACCCTGAGGATGATTCTGAAATAGAATTGAAACACTGCACATCCATCATCATGGATAGCGCTAAGTTGTCGCGAGAATATCTCGTGCATTTAAATTGGATAAATACTCGCCTCCAATCCCGGTGGACTCGATTGCTCAACAGGTAGAGCGGCGGACCGGTATCCCGAAGGTGCGAGTTCAAATCCCGCTCGAGTCAACATTTTTCAGTTGACTTCGGCAGTGTAGGTTAATTGTGAAGTTATCGTTTCATAATACCCTGACGATGATTCTGAAATAGAATTGAAACACTGCATATCCATCCTCTCGGATAGCGTTAAATTATCGCGATGATATCTCGTGCACTTAAATTGGATAAAAACTCGCCTCCAATCCCTGTTGACTCGATAGCTCAACAGGTAGAGCGGCGGACCGGTATTCCGAAGGTGCGAGTTCAAATCCCGCTCGAGTCAACATTTTTCAGTTGACTTCGGCAGTGTAGGTTACTTGTGAAGTTATCGTTTCATAATACCCTGACGATGATTCTGAAATAGAATTTAAACACTGCACATCCATCCTCATGGATAGCGTTAAGTTGTCGCGAGAATATCTCGTGCACTTATTTTGGATAAAAACTCACCTCCAATCCCTGTGGACTCGATAGCTCAACAGGTAGATCGGCGGATAGGTATCCCGAAGGTGCGAGTTCAAATCCCGCTCGAGTCAACATTTTTCAGTTGACTTCGGCAGTGTAGGTTAATTGTGAAGTTATCGTTTCATAATACCCTGACGATGATTCTGAAATAGAATTGAAACACTGCACATCCATCCTCACGGATAGCGTTAAGTTATCGCGAGGATATCTCGTGCTCTTAAATTGGATAAAAACTCGCCTCCAATACCTGTGCACTCGATAGCTCAACAGGTAGAGCGGCGGACCGGTATCCCGAAGGTGCGAGTTCAAATCCCGCTCGAGTCAACATTTTTCAGGTGACTTCGGCAGTGTAGGTTAATTGTGAAGTTATCGTTTCTTAATACCCTGAGGTTGAATCTGAAATAGAATTGAAACACTGCACATCCATCCTCATGGATAGCGTTAAGTCGTAGTGAGAATATCTCGTGCACTTAAATTGGATAAAAACTCGCCTCCAATCCCTGTGGACTCGATAGCTCAACAGGTAGAGCGGCGGACCGGTATCCCGAAGGTGCGAGTTCAAATCCCGCTCGAGTCAACATTTTTCAGTTGATATCGGCAGTGTAGGTTAATTGTGAAGTTATCGTTTCATAATACCCTGACGATGATTCTGAAATAGAATTGAAACACTGCACATCCATCCTCATGGATAGCGTTAAGTAGTCGGGAGAATATCTCGTGCCCTTAAATTGGATAAAAACTCGCCTCCAATCCCTGTGGACTCGATAGCTCAACAGGTAGAGCGGCGGACCGGTATCCCGAAGGTGCGAGTTCAAATCCCGCTCGAGTCAACATTTTTCATTTGACTTCGGCAGTGTAGGTTAATTGTGAAGTTATCGTTTCATAATACCCTGACGATGATTCTGAAATAGAATTGAAACACTGCATATCCATCCTCATAGATAGCGTTAAGTTATCGCGATGATATCTCGTGCACTTAAATTGGATAAAAACTCGCCTCCAATCCCTGTTGCCTCGATAGCTCAACAGGTAGAGCGGCGGACCGGTATCCCGAAGGTGCGAGTTCAAATCCCGCTCGAGTCAACATTTTTCAGTTGACTTCGGCAGTGTAGGTTAATTGTGAAGTTATCGTTTCATAATACCCTGAGGATGATTCTGAAATAGAATTGAAACAGTGCACATCCATTCTCATGGATAGCGTTAAGTTGTCGCGAGAATATCTCGGGCACTTAAATTGGATAAAAACTCGTCTCCAATCCCTGTGGATTCGATAGCTCAACAGGTAGAGCGGCGGAACGGTATCCCGAAGGTGCGAGTTCAAATCCCGCTCGAGTCAACATTTTTCAGTTGACTTCGGCAGTGTAGGTTAATTGTGAAGTTATCGTTTCATAATACCCTGACGATGATTCTGAAATAGAATTGAAACACTGCACATCCATCCTCATGGATAGCGTTAAGTTGTCGCGAGAATATCTCGTGCACTTATTTTGGATAAAAAGTCACCTCCAATCCCTGTGGACTCGATAGCTCAACAGGTAGCGCGGCGGACCGGTATCCCGAAGGTGCGAGTTCAAATCCCGCTCGAGTCAACATTTTTCAGTTAACTTCGGCAGTGTAGGTTAATTGTGAAGTTATCGTTTCATAATACCCTGAGGATGATTCTGAAATAGAATTGAAACACTGCACATCCATCCTCATGGATAGCGTTAAGTTGTCGCGAGAATATCTCGTGCATTTAAATTGGATAAATACTCGCCTCCAATCCCGGTGGACTCGATTGCTCAACAGGTAGAGCGGCGGACCGGTATCCCGAAGGTGCGAGTTCAAATCCCGCTCGAGTCAACATTTTTCAGTTGACTTCGGCAGTGTAGGTTAATTGTGAAGTTATCGTTTCATAATACCCTGACGATGATTCTGAAATAGAATTGAAACACTGCATATCCATCCTCTCGGATAGCGTTAAATTATCGCGATGATATCTCGTGCACTTAAATTGGATAAAAACTCGCCTCCAATCCCTGTTGACTCGATAGCTCAACAGGTAGAGCGGCGGACCGGTATTCCGAAGGTGCGACTTTAAATCCCGCTCGAGTCAACATTTTTCAGTTGACTTCGGCAGTGTAGGTTACTTGTGAAGTTATCGTTTTATAATTGCCTGACGATGATTCTGAAATAGAATTTAAACATAGCATATACATCCTCATGGATAGCGTTAAGTTGTCGCTAGAATATCTCGTGCACTTATTTTGGATAAAAACTCACCTCCAATCCCTGTGGACTCGATAGCTCAACAGGTAGATCGGCGGATCGGTATCCCGAAGGTGCGAGTTCAAATCCCGCTCGAGTCAACATTTTTCAGTTGACTTCGGCAGTGTAGGTTAATTGTGAAGTTATCGTTTCATAATACCCTGACGATGATTCTGAAATAGAATTGAAACACTGCACATCCATCCTCACGGATAGCGTTAAGTTATCGCGAGGATATCTCGTGCTCTTGAATTGGATAAAAACTCGCCTCCAATACCTGTGGACTCGATAGCTCAACAAGTAGAGCGGCGGACCGGTATCCCGAAGGTGCGAGTTCAAATCCCGCTCGAGTCAACATTTATCAGGTGACTTCGGCAGTGTAGGTTAATTGTGAAGTTATCGTTTCATAATACCCTGAGGATGATTCTGAAATAGAATTGAAACACTGCACATCCATCCTCATGGATAGCGTTAAGTCGTAGTGAGAATATCTCGTGCACTTAAATTGGATTAAAACTCGCCTCCAATCCCTGTGGACTCGATAGCTCAACAGGTAGAGCGGCGGACCGGTATCCCGAAGGTGCGAGTTGAAATTCCGATCGAGTCAACAATTTTCATTTGACTTCGGCAGTGTAGGTTACTTGTGAAGTTATCGTTTTATAATACCCTGACGATGATTTTGAAATAGAATTGAAACTCTGCACATCCATCCACATGGATGGCGTTAAGTTGTCGCGAGAATATCTCCTGCAGTTAGATTGGATAAAAACTCGCCTCCAATCCCTGAGGACTCGATAGCTCAACAGGTAGAGCGGCGGACCGGTATCCCGAAGGTGCGAGTTCAAATCCCGCTCGAGTCAACATTTTTCAGTTGACTTCGGCAGTGTAGGTTAATTATGAAGTTATCGTTTCATAATACCCTGACGATGATTCTGAAATAGAATTCAAACACTGAATATCCATCCTTATGGATAGCGTTAAGTTATCGCGAGAATATCTCGTGCACTTAAATTGGATAAAAACTCGCCTCCAATCCCTATGGACTCGATAGCTCAACAGGTTAAGATGCCGACCGGTATCATGAAGGTGCGAGTTCAAATCCCGCTCGAGTGAACATTTTTCAGTTGACGTCGGCAGTGTAGGTTAATTGTGAAGTTATCGTTTCATAATACCCTGACGATGATTCTGAAATTGAATTGAAACACTGCACATCCTTCCTCATGGATAGCGTTAAGTTATCGCGAGAATATCTCGTGCACTTAAATTGGATAAAAACTCGCCTCCAATCCCTGTGGACTCGATAGCTCAACAGGTAGAGCGGCGGACCGGTATCCCGAAGGTGCGAGTTCAAATCCCGCTCGAGTGAACATTTTTCAGTTGACTTCGGCAGTGTAGGTTACTTATTAAGTTATCGTTTCATAATACCCTGACGATGATTCTGAAATAGAATTGAAACACTGCACATCCATCCTCATGGATAGCGTTAAGTTATCGCGAGAATATCTCGTGCACTTAAATTGGATAAAAACTCTTCTCCAATCCCTGTGGACTGGATAGCTCAACAAGTAGAGCGGCGGACCTGTCTCCCGAAGTTGCGAGTTCAAATCCCGCTCGAGTCAACATTTTTCAGTTGACTTCGGCAGTGTAGGTTAATTGTGAAGTTATCGTTTCATAATACCCTGAGGATGATTCTGAAATAGAATTGAAACACTGCACATACATCCTCATGGATAGCGTTAAGTTGTCGCGGGAATATCTCGTGCACTTAAATTGGATAAAAACTCGTCTCCAATCCCTGTGGACTCGATAGCTCAACAGGTAGAGCGGCGGACCGGTATCCCGAAGGTGCGAGTTCAAATCCCGCTCGAGTCAACATTTTTCAGTTGACTTCGGCAGTGTAGGTTAATTGTGAAGTTATCGTTTCATAATACCCTGACGATGATTCTGAAATAGAATTGAAACACTGCACATCCATCCTCATGGATAGCGTTAAGTTATCGCGAGAATATCTCGTGCACTTAAATTGGATAAAAACTCGCATCCAATCTCTATGGACTCGATAGCTCAACAGGTAGAGCGACGGAGCGGTGTCCCGAAGGTGCGAGTTCAAATCCCGTTCGAGTCAACATTTTTCAGTTGACTTCGGCAGTGTAGGTTAATTGTGAAGTTATCGTTTCATAATACCCTGACGATGATTCTGAAATAGAATTGAAACAGTGCACATCCATCCTCAAGGATAGCTTTAAGTTGTCGCGAGAATATCTCGTGCACTTAAATTGGATAAAAACTCGCCTCCAATCCCTGTGGACTCGATAGCTCAACAGGTAGAGCGGCGGACCGGTATCCCGAAGATGCGTGTTCAAATCCAGCTTGAGTCAACATTTTTCAGTTCACATCGGCAGTGTAGGTTAATTGTGAAGTTATCGTTTCATAATACCCTGAGGATGATTCTGAAATAGAATTGAAACACTGCACATCCATCCTCATGGATAGCGTTAAGTTGTCGCGAGAATATCTCGTGCACTTAAATTGGATAAAAACTCTTCTCCAATCCCTGTGGACTCGATAGCTCAACAGGTAGAGCGGCGGACCGGTATCGCGACGGTGCGAATTCAAATCCCATTCGAGTCACCATTTTTCAGTTGACTTCGGCAGTGTAGGTTAATTGTGAAGTTATCGTTTCGTAATACCCTGAGGATGATTCTGTAATAGAATTGAAACACTGCACATCCATCCTCATGGATAGCGTTAAGTTGTCGCGAGAATATCTCGTGCACTTAAATTGGATAAAAACTCGTCTCCAATCTCTGTGGATTCGATAGCTCAACAGGTAGAGGGGGGGAACGATATCCCGAAGGTGCGAGTTCAAATCCCGCTCGAGTGAACATTTTTCAGTTGACTTCGGCAGTGTAGGTTAATTGTGAAGTTATCGTTTCATAATACCCTGACGATGATTCTGAAATAGAATTGAAACAGTGCACATCCATTCTCATGGATAGCGTTAAGTAATAGCGAGAATATCTCGTACACTTAAATTGGATAAAAGCTCGCCTCCAATCCCTGTGGACTCGATAGCTCAACAGGTAGAACGGGGGACCTGTATCCCGAAGTTGCGAGTTCAAATCCCGCTCGATTCAACATTTTTCAATTGACTTCGGCAGTGTAGGTTAATTGTGAAGTTATCATTTCATAATAATCTGACGATGATTCTGAAATAGAATTGAAACACTGCACATCCATCCTCATGGATAGCGTTAAGTTGTGGAGAGAATATCTCGTGCACTTAAATTGGATAAAAACTCGTCTCCAATCCCTGTGGACTCGATAGCTCAACAGGTAGAACGGCGGACCGGTATCCCGTAGGTCGCGAGTTCAAATCCCGCTCGAGTCAACATTTTTCAGTTGACTTCGGCAGTGTAGGTTAATTGTGAAGTTATCGTTTCATAATACCCTGAGGATGATTCTGAAATAGAATTGAAACACTGCACATCCATCCTTATGGATAGCGTTAAGTTATCGCGAGAATATCTCGTGCACTTAAATTGGATAAAAACTCGCCTCCAATCCCTATGGACTCGATAGCTCAACAGGTTAAACGGCCGACCGGTATCATGAAGGTGCGAGTTCAAATCCCGCTCGAGTGAACATTTTTCAGTTGACGTCGGCAGTGTAGGTTAATTGTGAAGTTATCGTTTCATAATACCCTGACGATGATTCTGAAATAGAATTGAAACACTGCACATCCTTCCTCATGGATAGCGTTAAGTTATCGCGAGAATATCTCGTGCACTTAAATTTGATAAAAACTCGCCTCCAATCCCTGTGGACTCGATAGCTCTACAGGTAGAGCGGCGAACAGGTATCCCGAAGGTGCGAATTCAAATCGCGGTCGAGTCAACAATTTTCAGTTGATTTCGGCCGTGTAGGTTACTTATTAAGTTATCGTTTCATAATACCCTGACGATGATTCTGAAATAGAATTGAAACACTGCACATCCATCCTCATGGATAGCGTTAAGTTATCGCGAGAATATCTCGTGCACTTAAATTGGATAAAAACTCGCCTCCAATCCCTATGGACTCGATAGCTCTACAGGTAGAGCGGCGGACCGGTATCCCGAAGGTGCGAGTAGAAATCCCGCTCGAGTGAACATTTTTCACTTGACTTCGGCAGTGTAGGTTAATTGTGAAGTTATCGTTTCATAATACCCTGACGATGATTCTGAAATAGAATTGAAACACTGCACATCCTTCCTCATGGATAGCGTTAAGTTATCGCGAGAATATCTCGTGCACTTAAATTGGATAAAAACTCGCCTCCAATCCCTGTGGACTCGATAACTCAACAGGTAGAGCGGCGGTCCGGTATCCCGAAGGTGCGAGTTCAAATCGCGCTCGAGTCAACAATTTTCAGTTGATTTCGGCCGTGTAGTTTACTTATTAAGTTATCGTTTCATAATACCCTGACGATGATTCTGAAATAGAATTGAAACACTGCACATCCATCCTCATGGATAGCGTTAAGTTGTTGCGAGAATATCTCGTGCACTTAAATTGGATAAAAACTCGTCTCCAATCCCTGTGGACTCGATAGCTCAACAGGTAGAACGGCGGACCGGAATCCCGAAGGTGCGAGTTTAAATCCCGCTCGAGTCAACATTTTTCAGTTGACTTCGGCAGTGTAGGTTAATTGTGAAGTTATCGTTTCATAATACCCTGACGATGATTCTGAAATAGAATTGAAACACTGCACATCCATCCTCATGGATAGCGTAAGTTGTCGCGAGAATATCTCGTGCAATTAAATTGGATAAAAACTCGCCTCCAACTCTGTGGACTCGATAGCTCTACAGGTAGAGCGGCGGACCGGTATCCCAAAGGTGCGAGTTCAAATCCCGCTCGAGTCAACATTTTTCAGTTGACTTCGGCAGTGTAGGTTAATTGTGAAGTTATCGTTTCATAATACCCTGAGGATGATTCTGAAATAGAATTGAAACAGTGCACATCCATCCTCATGGATAGCGTTAAGTTGTCGCGAGAATATCTCGTGCACTTAAATTGGATAAAAACTCGCCTCCAATCCCTATGGACTCGATAGCTCAACAGGTTAAGCGGCCGACTGGTATCATGAAGGTGCGAGTTCAAATCCCGCTCGAGTGAACATTTTTCAGTTGACGTCGGCAGTGTAGGTTAATTGTGAAGTTATCGTTTCATAATACCCTGACGATGATTCTGAAATAGAATTGAAACACTGCACATCCTTCCTCATGGATAGCGTTAAGTTATCGCGAGAATATCTCGTGCACTTAAATTGGATAAAAACTCGCCTCCAATCCCTGTGGACTCGATAGCTCAACAGGTAGAGAGGCGGACCGGTATCCCGAAGGTGCGAGTTCAAATCGCGCTCGAGTCAACAATTTTCAGTTGATTTCGGCCGTGTAGTTTACTTATTAAGTTATCGTTTCATAATACCCTGACGATGATTCTGAAATAGAATTGAAACACTGCACATCCATCCTCATGGATAGCGTAAAGTTATCGCGAGAATATCTCGTGCACTTAAATTGGATAAAAACTCGCATCCAACTCTGTGGACTCGATAGCTCTACAGGTAGAGCGGCGGCCGGTATCCCGAAGGTGCGAGTTCAAATCCCGCTCGAGTGAACATTTTTCAGTTGACTTCGGCAGTGTAGGTTAATTGTGAAGTTATCGTTTCATAATACCCTGACGATGATTCTGAAATAGAATTGAAACACTGCACATCCATCCTTATGGATAGCGTTATGTTATCGAGAGAATATCTCGTGCACTTAAATTGGATAAAAACTCGCCTCCAATCCCTATGGACACGATAGCTCAACAGGTTATGCGGCCGACCGGTATCATGAAGGTGCGAGTTCAAATCCCGCTCGAGTCAACATTTTTCAGTTGACGTCGGCAGTGTAGGTTAATTGTGAAGTTATCGTTTCATAATACCCTGACGATGATTCTGAAATAGAATTGAAACACTGCACATCCTTCCTCATGGATAGCGTTAAGTTATCGCGAGAATATCTCGTGCACTTAAATTGGATAAAAACTCGCCTCCAATCCCTGTGGACTCGATAGCTCAACAGGTAGAGATGCGGACCGGTATCACGAAGGTGCGAGTTCAAATCGCGCTCGAGTCAACAATTTTCAGTTGATTTCGGCCGTGTAGGTTACTTATTAAGTTATCGTTTCACAATACCCTGACGATGATTCTGAAATAGAATTGAAACACTGCACATCCATCCTCATGGATAGCGTTAAGTTGTCGAGAGAATATCTCGTGCACTTAAATTGGATAAAAACTTGTCTCCAATCCATGTGGACTCGATAGCTCAACAGGTAGAGCGGCGGACCGGTATCCCGAAGGTCGCGAGTTCAAATCCCGCTCGAGTGAACATTTTTCAGTTGACGTCGGCAGTGTAGGTTAATTGTGAAGTTATCGTTTCATAATACCCTGAGGATGATTCTGAAATAGAATTGAAACACTGCACATCCATCCTTATGGATAGCGTTAAGTTATCGCGAGAATATCTCGTGCACTTAAATTGGATAAAAACTCGCCTCCAATCCCTATGGACTCGATAGCTCAACAGGTTAAGCGGCCGACCGGTATCATGAAGGTGCGAGTTCAAATCCCGCTCGAGTGAACATTTTTCAGTTGACGTCGGCAGTGTAGGTTAATTGTGAAGTTATCGTTTCATAATACCCTGACGATGATTCTGAAATAGAATTGAAACACTGCACATCCTTCCTCATGGATAGCGTTAAGTTATCGCGAGAATATCTCGTGCACTTAAATTGGATAAAAACTCGCCTCCAATCCCTGTGGACTCGATAGCTCAACAGGTAGAGAGGCGGACCGGTATCCCGAAGGTGCGAGTTCAAATCGCGCTCGAGTCAACAATTTTCAGTTGATTTCGGCCGTGTAGGTTACTTATTAAGTTATCGTTTCATAATACCCTGACGATGATTCTGAAATAGAATTGAAACACTGCACATCCATCCTCATGGATAGCGTAAAGTTATCGCGAGAATATCTCGTGCACTTGAATTGGATAAAAACTCGCCTTCATTCCCTGTGGACTCGATAGGTCAACAGGTAGAGCGGCGGACCTGTATCCCGAAGGTGCGAGTTGAAATCCCGCTCGAGTCAACATTTTTCAGTTGACTTCGGCAGTGTAGGTTAATTGTGAAGTTATCGTTTCATAATACCCTGACGATGATTCTGAAATAGAATTGAAACACTGCACATCCATCCTCATGGATAGCGTTAAGTTGTCGCGAGAATATCTCGTGGACTTAAATTGGATAAAAACTCGTCTCCAATCGCTGTGGAATCGATAGCTCAACAGGTAGAGCGGCGGACCGGTATCCCGAAGGTGCGAGTTCAAATCCCGCTCGAGTCAACATTTTTCAGTTGACTTCGGCAGTGTAGGTTAATTGTGAAGTTATCGTTTCATAATACCCTGACGATGATTCTGAAATAGAATTGAAACACTGCACATCCATCCTCATGGATAGCGTTAAGTTGTCGCGAGAATATCTCGTGCACTTAAATTGGATAAAAACTCGTCTCCAATCCCTGTGGACTCGATAGCTCAACAGGTAGAGCGGATGACCGGTATCCCGAAGGTGCGAGTTCAAATCCCGCTCGTGTGAACATTTTTCAGTTGACTTCTGCGGTGTAGGTTAATTGTGAAGTTATCGTTTCATAATACCCTGATGATGATTCTGAAATAGAATTGAAACACTGCACATCCATCCTCATGGATAGCGTTAAGTTGTCGCGAGAATATCTCGTGCACTTAAATTGGATAAAAACTCGCCTCCAACTCTGTGCACTCGATAGCTCTACAGGTAGAGCGGGGGACCGGTATCCCGAAGGTGCGTGTTCAAATCCCGCTCGAGTCAACATTTTTCAGTTGACTTCGGCAGTGTAGGTTAATTGTGAAGTTATCGTTTCATAATACCCTGAGGATGATTCTGAAATAGAATTGAAACACTGCACATCCATCCTCATGGATAGCGTTAAGTTGTCGCGAGAATATCTCGTGCACTTAAATTGGATAAAAACTCGCCTCCAATCCCTATGGACTCGATAGCTCAACAGGTTAAGCGGCCGACCGGTATCATGAAGGTGCGAGTTCAAATCCCGCTCGAGTGAACATTTTTCAGTTGACTTCGGCAGTGTAGGTTAATTGTGAAGTTATCGTTTCATAATACCCTGACGATGATTCTGAAATAGAATTGAAACACTGCACATCCTTCCTCATGGATAGCGTTAAGTTATCGCGAGAATATCTCGTGCACTTAAATTGGATAAAAACTCGCCTCCAATCCCTGTGGACTCGATAGCTTAACAGGTAGAGAGGCGGACCGGTATCCCGAAGGTGCGAGTTCAAATCGCGCTCGAGTCAACAATTTTCAGTTGATTTCGGCCGTGTAGGTTACTTATTAAGTTATCGTTTCATAATACCCTGACGATGATTCTGAAATAGAATTGAAACACTGCACATCCATCCTCATGGATAGCGTAAGGTTATCGCGAGAATATCTCGTGCACTTAAATTGGATAAAAACTCGCATCCAACTCTGTGGACTCGATAGCTCGACAGGTAGAGCGGCGGACCGGTATCCCGAAGGTGCGAGTTCAAATCCCGCTCGAGTGAACATTTTTCAGTTGACTTCGGCAGTGTAGGTTAATTGTGAAGTTATCGTTTCATAATACCCTGACGATGATTCTGAAATAGAATTGAAACACTGCACATCCATCCTCATGGATAGCGTTAAGTTGTCGCGAGAATATCTCGTGCACTTAAATTGGATAAAAACTCGTCTCCAATCCCTGTGAACTCGATAGCTCAACAGGTAGAGCGGATGACCGGTATCCCGAAGGTACGAGTTCAAATCCCGCTCGTGTGAACATTTTTCAGTTGACTTCTGCGGTGTAGGTTAATTGTGAAGTTATCGTTTCATAATACCCTGACGATGATTCTGAAATAGAATTAAAACACTGCACATCCATCCTCATGGATAGCGTTAAGTTGTCGCGATAATATCTCGTGCACTTAAATTGGATAAAAACTCGCCTCCAACTCTGTGCACTCGATAGCTCTACAGGTAGAGCGGGGGACCGGTATCACGAAGGTGCGTGTTCAAATCCCGCTCGAGTCAACATTTTTCAGTTGACTTCGGCAGTGTAGGTTAATTGTGAAGTTATCGTTTCATAATACCCTGAGGATGATTCTGAAATAGAATTGAAACACTGCACATCCATCCTTATGGATAGCGTTAAGTTATCGCGAGAATATCTCGTGCACTTAAATTGGATAAAAACTCGCTTCCAATCCCTATGGACTCGATAGCTCAACAGGTTAAGCGGCCGACCGGTATCATGAAGGTGCGAGTTCAAATCCCGCTCGAGTGAACATTTTTCAGTTGACGTCGGCAGTGTAGGTTAATTGTGAAGTTATCGTTTCTAAATACCCTGACGATGATTCTGAAATAGAATTGAAACACTGCACATCCTTCCTCATGGATAGCGTTAAGTTATCGCGAGAATATCTCGTGCACTTAAATTGAATAAAAACTCGCCTCCAATCCCTGTGGACTCGATAGCTCAACAGGTAGAGAGGCGGACCGGTATCCCGAAGGTGCGAGTTCAAATGGCGCTCGAGTCAACAATTTTCAGTTGATTTCGGCCGTGTAGGTTACTTATTAAGTTATCGTTTCATAATACCCTGACGATGATTCTGAAATAGAATTGAAACACTGCACATCCATCCTCATGGATAGCGTAAAGTTATCGCGAGAATATCTCGTGCACTTAAATTGGATAAAAACTCGCATCCAACTCTGTGGACTCGATAGCTCTACAGGTAGAGCGGCGGACCGGTATCCCGAAGGTGCGAGTTCAAATCCCGCTCGAGTGAACATTTTTCAGTTGACTTCGGCAGTTTAGGTTAATTGTGAAGTTATCGTTTCATAATACCCTGACGATGATTCTGAAATAGAATTGAAACACTGCACATCCATCCTCATGGATAGCGTTAAGTTGTCGCGAGAATATCTCGTTCACTTAAATTGGATAAAAACTCGTCTCCAATCCCTGTGGACTCGATAGCTCAACAGGTAGAGCGGCGGACCGGTATCACGAAGGTGCGAGTTCAAATCCCGCTCGAGTCAACATTTTTCAGTTGACTTCGGCAGTGTAGGTTAATTGTGAAGTTATCGTTTCATAATACCCTGACGATGATTCTGAAATAGAATTGAAACACTGCACATCCATCCTTATGGATAGCGTTATGTTATCTCGAGAATATCTCGTGCACTTAAATTGGATAAAAACTCGCCTCCAATTCCTATCGACACGATAGCTCAACAGGTTATGCGGCCGACCGGTATCATGAAGGTGCGAGTTGAAATCCCGCTCGAGTGAACATTTTTCAGTTGACGTCGGCAGTGTAGGTTAATTGTGAAGTTATCGTTTCATAATACCCTGACGATGATTCTGAAATAGAATTGAAACACTGCACATCCATCCTCATGGATAGCGTTAAGTTGTCGCGAGAATATCTCGTGCACTTAAATTGGATAAAAACTCGCCTCCAACTCTGTGGACTCGATAGCTCTACAGGTAGAGCGGGGGACCGGTATCCCGAAGGTGCGTGTTCAAATCCCGCTCGAGTCAACATTTTTCAGTTGACTTCGGCAGTGTAGGTTAATTGTGAAGTTATCGTTTCATAATACCCTGAGGATGATTCTGAAATAGAATTGAAACACTGCACATCCATCCTTATGGATAGCGTTAAGTTATCGCGAGAATATCTCGTGCACTTAAATTGGATAAAAACTCGCTTCCAATCCCTATGGACTCGATAGCTCAACAGGTTAAGCGGCCGACCGGTATTATGAAGGTGCGAGTTCAAATCCCGCTCGAGTGACCATTTTTCAGTTAACGTCGGCAGTGTAGGTTAATTGTGAAGTTATCGTTTCATAATACCCTGACGATGATTCTGAAATAGAATTGAAACACTGGACATCCTTCCTCATGGATTGCGTTAAGTTATCGCGAGAATATCTCGTGCACTTAAATTGGATAAAAACTCTCCTTCATTCCCTGTGGACTCGATAGGTCAACAGGTAGAGCGGCGGACCTGTATCCCGAAGGTGCGAGTTGAAATCCCGCTCGAGTCAACATTTTTCAGTTGACTTCGGCAGTGTAGGTTAATTGTGAAGTTATCGTTTCATAATACCCTGACGATGATTCTGAAATAGAATTGAAACACTGCACATCCATCCTCATGGATAGCGTTAAGTTGTCGCGAGAATATCTCGTGGACTTAAATTGGATAAAAACTCGTCTCCAATCCCTGTGGAATCGATCGCTCAACAGGTAGAGCGGCGGACCGGTATCCCGAAGGTGCGAGTTCAAATCCCGCTCGAGTCAACATTTTTCAGTTGACTTCGGCAGTGTAGGTTAATTGTGAAGTTATCGTTTCATAATACCCTGACGATGATTCTGAAATAGAATTGAAACACTGCACATCCATCCTCATGGATAGCGTTAAGTTGTCGCGAGAATATCTCGTGCACTTAAATTGGATAAAAACTCGTCTCCAATCCCTGTGGACTCGATAGCTCAACAGGTACAGCGGATGACCGGTATCCCGAAGGTGCGAGTTCAAATCCCGCTCGTGTGAACATTTTTCAGTTGACTTCTGCGGTGTAGGTTAATTGTGAAGTTATCGTTTCATAATACCCTGATGATGATTCTGAAATAGAATTGAAACACTGCACATCCATCCTCATGGATAGCGTTAAGTTGTCGCGAGTATATCTCGTGCACTTAAATTGGATAAAAACTCGCCTCCAACTCTGTGCACTCGATAGCTCTACAGGTAGAGCGGGGGACCGGTATCCCGAAGGTGCGTGTTCAAATCCCGCTCGAGTCAACATTTTTCAGTTGACTTCGGCAGTGTAGGTTAATTGTGAAGTTATCGTTTCATAATACCCTGAGGATGATTCTGAAATAGAATTGAAACACTGCACATCCATCCTCATGGATAGCGTTAAGTTGTCGCGAGAATATATCGTGCACTTAAATTGGATAAAAACTCGCCTCCAATCCCTATGGACTCGATAGCTCAACAGGTTAAGCGGCCGACCGGTATCATGAAGGTGCGAGTTCAAATCCCGCTCGAGTGAACATTTTTCAGTTGACTTCGGCAGTGTAGGTTAATTGTGAAGTTATCGTTTCATAATACCCTGACGATGATTCTGAAATAGAATTGAAACACTGCACATCCTTCCTCATGGATAGCGTTAAGTTATCGCGAGAATATCTCGTGCACTTAAATTGGATAAAAACTCGCCTCCAATCCCTGTGGACTCGATAGCTTAACAGGTAGAGAGGCGGACCGGTATCCCGAAGGTGCGAGTTCAAATCGCGCTCGAGTCAACAATTTTCAGTTGATTTCGGCCGTGTAGGTTACTTATTAAGTTATCGTTTCATAATACCCTGACGATGATTCTGAAATAGAATTGAAACACTGCACATCCATCCTTATGGATAGCGTTAAGGTTATCGCGAGAATATCTCGTGCACTTAAATTGGATAAAAACTCGCTTCCAATCCCTATGGACTCGATAGCTCAACAGGTTAAGCGGCCGACCGGTATCATGAAGGTGCGAGTTCAAATCCCGCTCGAGTGAACATTTTTCAGTTGACGTCGGCAGTGTAGGTTAATTGTGAAGTTATCGTTTCTAAATACCCTGACGATGATTCTAAAATAGAATTGAAACACTGCACATCCTTCCTCATGGATAGCGTTAAGTTATCGCGAGAATATCTCGTGCACTTAAATTGAATAAAAACTCGCCTCCAATCCCTGTGGACTCGATAGCTCAACAGGTAGAGAGGCGGACCGGTATCCCGAAGGTGCGAGTTCAAATGGCGCTCGAGTTAACAATTTTCAGTTGATTTCGGCCGTGTAGGTTACTTATTAAGTTATCGTTTCATAATACCCTGACGATGATTCTGAAATAGAATTGAAACACTGCACATCCATCCTCATGGATAGCGTAAAGTTATCGCGAGAATATCTCGTGCACTTAAATTGGATAAAAACTCGCATCCAACTCTGTGGACTCGATAGCTCTACAGGTAGAGCGGCGGACCGGTATCCCGAAGGTGCGAGTTCAAATCCCGCTCGAGTGAACATTTTTCAGTTGACTTCGGCAGTGTAGGTTAATTGTGAAGTTATCGTTTCATAATACCCTGACGATGATTCTGAAATAGAATTGAAACACTGCACATCCATCCTTATGGATAGCGTTATGTTATCTCGAGAATATCTCGTGCACTTAAATTGGATAAAAACTCGCCTCCAATTCCTATCGACACGATAGCTCAACAGGTTATGCGGCCGACCGGTATCATGAAGGTGCGAGTTGAAATCCCGCTCGAGTGAACATTTTTCAGTTGACGTCGGCAGTGTAGGTTAATTGTGAAGTTATCGTTTCATAATACCCTGACGATGATTCTGAAATAGAATTGAAACACTGCACATCCATCCTCATGGATAGCGTTAAGTTGTCGCGAGAATATCTCGTGCACTTAAATTGGATAAAAACTCGCCTCCAACTCTGTGGACTCGATAGCTCTACAGGTAGAGCGGGGGACCGGTATCCCGAAGGTGCGTGTTCAAATCCCGCTCGAGTCAACATTTTTCAGTTGACTTCGGCAGTGTAGGTTAATTGTGAAGTTATCGTTTCATAATACCCTGAGGATGATTCTGAAATAGAATTGAAACACTGCACATCCATCCTTATGGATAGCGTTAAGTTATCGCGAGAATATCTCGTGCACTTAAATTGGATAAAAACTCGCTTCCAATCCCTATGGACTCGATAGCTCAACAGGTTAAGCGGCCGACCGGTATTATGAAGGTGCGAGTTCAAATCCCGCTCGAGTGAACATTTTTCAGTTAACGTCGGCAGTGTAGGTTAATTGTGAAGTTATCGTTTCATAATACCCTGACGATGATTCTGAAATAGAATTGAAACACTGGACATCCTTCCTCATGGATTGCGTTAAGTTATCGCGAGAATATCTCGTGCACTTAAATTGGATAAAAACTCGCCTCCAATCCCTGTGGACTCGATAGCTCAACAGGTAGAGCGGCGGACCGGTATCCCGAAGGTGCGAGTTCAAATCGCGCTCGAGTCAACAATTTTCAGTTGATTTCGGCCGTGTAGGTTACTTATTAAGTTATCGTTTCATAATACCCTGACGATGATTCTGAAATAGAATTGAAACACTGCACATCCATCCTCATGGATAGCATTAAGTTGTCGCGAGAATATCTCGTGCACTTAAATTGGATAAAAACTCGTCTCCAATCCCTGTGGACTCGATAGCTCAACAGGTAGAACGGCGGACCGGAATCCCGAAGGTGCGAGTTCAAATCCCGCTCGAGTCAACATTTTTCAGTTGACTTCGGCAGTGTAGGTTAATTGTGAAGTTATCGTTTCATAATACCCTGACGATGATTCTGAAATAGAATTGAAACACTGCACATCCATCCTCATGGATAGCGTAAGTTGTCGCGAGAATATCTCGTGCACTTAAATAGGATAAAAACTCGCCTCCAACTCTGTGGACTCGATAGCTCTACAGGTAGAGCGGCGGACCGGTATCCCGAAGGTGCGAGTTCAAATCCCGCTCGAGTAAACATTTTTCAGTTGACTTCGGCAGTGTAGGTTAATTGTGAAGTTATCGTTTCATAATACCCTGAGGATGATTCTGAAATAGAATTGAAACACTGCACATCCATCCTTATGGATAGCGTTATGTTTTCGCGAGAATATCTCGTGCACTTAAATTGGATAAAAACTCGCCTCCAATCCCTATGGACACGATAGCTCAACAGGTTATGCGGCCGACCGGTATCATGAAGGTGCGAGTTGAAATCCCACTCGAGTGAACATTTTTCAGTTGACGTCGGCAGTGTAGGTTAATTGTGAAGTTATCGTTTCATAATACCCTGACGATGATTCTGAAATAGAATTGAAACACTGCACATCCTTCCTCATGGATAGCGTTAAGTTATCGCGAGAATATCTCGTGCACTTAAATTGGATAAAAACTCGCCTCCAATCCCTGTGGACTCGATAGCTCAACAGGTAGAGAGGCGGACCGGTATCCCGAAGGTACGAATTCAAATCGCGCTCGAGTCAACAATTTTCAGTTGATTTCGGCCGTGTAGGTTACTTATTAAGTTATCGTTTCATAATACCCTGACGATGATTCTGAAATAGAATTGAAACACTGGACATCCTTCCTCATGGATAGCGTTAAGTTATCGCGAGAATATCTCGTGCACTTAAATTGGATAAAAACTCGCCTCCAATCTCTGTGGACTCGATAGCTCAACAGGTAGAGCGGATGACCGGTATCCCGAAGGTGCGAGTTCAAATCCCGCTCGAGTCAACATTTTTCAGTTGACTTCGGCAGTGTAGGTTAATTGTGAAGTTATCGTTTCATAATACCCTGACGATGATTCTGAAATAGAATTGAAACACTGCACATCCATCCTCATGGATAGCGTTAAGTTGTCGCGAGAATATCTCGTGCACTTAAATTGGATAAAAACTCGTCTCCAATCCCTGTGGACTCGATAGCTCAACAGGTAGAACGGCGGACCGGGATCCCGAAGGTGCGAGTTCAAATCCCGCTCGAGTCAACATTTTTCAGTTGACTTCGGCAGTGTAGGTTAATTGTGAAGTTATCGTTTCATAATACCCTGACGATGATTCTGAAATAGAATTGAAACACTGCACATCCTTCCTCATGGATAGCGTAAGTTGTCGCGAGAATATCTCGTGCACTTAAATTGGATAAAAACTCGCCTCCAACTCTGTGGACTCGATAGCTCTACAGGTAGAGCGGCGGACCGGTATCCCGAAGGTGCGAGTTCAAATCCCGCTCGAGTCAACATTTTTCAGTTGACTTCGGCAGTGTAGGTTAATTGTGAAGTTATCGTTTCATAATACCCTTAGGATGATTCTGAAATAGAATTGAAACACTGCACATCCATCCTCATGGATAGCGTTAAGTTGTCGCGAGAATATCTCGTGCACTTAAATTGGATAAAAACTCGCCTCCAATCCCTATGGACTCGATAGCTCAACAGGTTAAGCGGCCGACCGGTATCATGAAGGTGCGAGTTCAAATCCCGCTCGAGTGAACATTTTTCAGTTGACGTCGGCAGTGTAGGTTAATTGTGAAGTTATCGTTTCATAATACCCTGACGATGATTCTGAAATAGAATTGAAACACGGCACATCCTTCCTCATGGATAGCGTTAAGTTATTGCGAGAATATCTCGTGCACTTAAATTGGATAAAAACTCGCCTCCAATCCCTGTGGACTCGATAGCTCGAAAGGTAGAGAGGCGGACCGGTATCCCGAAGGTGCGAGTTCAAATCCCGCTCGAGTGAACATTTTTCAGTTGACTTCGACGGTGTAGGTTAATTGTGAAGTTATCGTTTCATAATATCCTGACGATGATTCTGAAATAGAATTGAAACACTGCACATCCATCCTCATGGATAGCGTTAAGTTGTCGCGAGAATATCTCGTGCACTTAAATTGGATAAAAACTCGCCTCCAACTCTGTGGACTCGATAGCTCTACAGGTAGAGCGGGGGACCGGTATCCCGAAGGTGCGTGTTCAAATCCCGCTCGGGTCAACATTTTTCAGTTGACTTCGGCAGTGTAGGTTAATTGTGAAGTTATCGTTTCATAATACCCTGAGGATGATTCTGAAATATAATTGAAACACTGCACATCCATCCTCATGGATAGCGTTAAGTTGTCGCGGGAATATCTCGTGCACTTAAATTGGATAAAAACTCGTCTCCAATCCCTGTGGACTCGATAGCTCAACAGGTAGAGCGGCGGACCGGTATCCCGAAGGTGCGAGTTCAAATCCCGCTCGAGTCAACATTTTTCAGTTGACTTCGGCAGTGTAGGTTAATTGTGAAGTTATCGTTTCATAATACCCTGAGGATGATTCTGAAATAGAATTGAAACACTGCACATCCATCCTTATGGATAGCGTTAAGTTATCGCGAGAATATCTCGTGCACTTAAATTGGATAAAAACTCGCTTCCAATCCCTATGGACTCGATAGCTCAACAGGTTAAGCGGCCGACCGGTATTATGAAGGTGCGAGTTCAAATCCCGCTCGAGTGAACATTTTTCAGTTAACGTCGGCAGTGTAGGTTAATTGTGAAGTTATCGTTTCATAATACCCTGACGATGATTCTGAAATAGAATTGAAACACTGGACATCCTTCCTCATGGATAGCGTTAAGTTATCGCGAGAATATCTCGTGCACTTAAATTTGATAAAAACTCGCCTCCAAACCCTGTGGACTCGATAGCTCAACAGGTAGAGCGGCGGACCGGTATCCCGAAGGTGCGAGTTCAAATCGCGCTCGAGTCAACAATTTTCAGTTGATTTCGGCCGTGTAGGTTACTTATTAAGTTATCGTTTCATAATACCCTGAGGATGATTCTGAAATAGAATTGAAACACTGCACATCCATTCTTATGGATAGAGTTAAGTTGTCGCGAGAATATCTCGTGCACTTAAATTGGATAAAAACTCGTCTCCAATCCCTGTGGACTCGATAGCTCAACAGGTAGAACGGCGGACCGGAATCCCGAAGGTGCGAGCACAAATCCCGCTCGAGTCAACATTTTTCAGTTGACTTCGGCAGTGTAGGTTAATTGTGAAGTTATCGTTTCATAATACCCTGACGATGATTCTGAAATAGAATTGAAACACTGCACATCCATCCTCATGGATAGCGTAAGTTGTCGCGAGAATATCTCGTGCACTTAAATTGGATAAAAACTCGCCTCCAACTCTGTGGACTCGATAGCTCTACAGGTAGAGCGGCGGACCGGTATCCCGAAGGTGCGAGTTCAAATCCCGCTCGAGTCAACATTTTTCAGTTGACTTCGGCAGTGTAGGTTAATTGTGAAGTTATCGTTTCATAATACCCTGAGGATGATTCTGAAATAGAATTGAAACACTGCACATCCATCCTCATGGATAGCGTTAAGTTGTCGCGAGAATATCTCGTGCACTTAAATTGGATAAAAACTCGCCTCCAATCCCTATGGACTCGATAGCTCAACAGGTTAAGCGGCCGACCGGTATCATGAAGGTGCGAGTTCAAATCCCGCTCGAGTGAACATTTTTCAGTTGACGTCGGCAGTGTAGGTTAATTGTGAAGTTATCGTTTCATAATACCCTGACGATGATTCTGAAATAGAATTGAAACACTGCACATCCTTCCTCATGGATAGCGTTAAGTTATCGCGAGAATATCTCGTGCACTTAAATTGGATAAAAACTCGCCTCCAATCCCTGTGGACTCGATAGCTCAACAGGTAGAGAGGCGGACCGGTATCCCGAAGGTGCGAGTTCAAATGGCGCTCGAGTCAACAATTTTCAGTTGATTTCGGCCGTGTAGGTTACTTATTAAGTTATCGTTTCATAATACCCTGACGATGATTCTGAAATAGAATTGAAACACTGCACATCCATCCTCATGGATAGCGTAAAGTTATCGCGAGAATATCTCGTGCACTTAAATTGGATAAAAACTCGCATCCAACTCTGTGGACTCGATAGCTCTACAGGTAGAGCGGCGGACCGGTATCCCGAAGGTGCGAGTTCAAATCCCGCTCGAGTGAACATTTTTAGTTGACTTCGGCAGTGTAGGTTAATTGTGAAGTTATCGTTTCATAATACCCTGACGATGATTCTGAAATAGAATTGAAACACTGCACATCCATCCTCATGGATAGCGTTAAGTTGTCGCGAGAATATCTCGTGCACTTAAATTGGATAAAAACTCGTCTCCAATCCCTGTGGACTCGATAGCTCAACAGGTAGAGCGGCGGACCGGTATCCCGAAGGTGCGAGTTCA
The DNA here is from genome assembly GCA_030142905.1 of Heliopora coerulea. Lineage (NCBI taxonomy): Eukaryota > Metazoa > Cnidaria > Anthozoa > Scleralcyonacea > Helioporidae > Heliopora > Heliopora coerulea. The sequence goes on from JASJOG010000129.1 coordinate 396,881, forward strand.
AATCCCGCTCGAGTCAACATTTTTCAGTTGACTTCGGCAGTGTAGGTTAATTGTGAAGTTATCGTTTCATAATACCCTGACGATGATTCTGAAATAGAATTGAAACACTGCACATCCATCCTTATGGATAGCGTTAAGTTATCGCGAGAATATCTCGTGCACTTAAATTGGATAAAAACTCGCTTCCAATCCCTATGGACTCGATAGCTCAACAGGTTAAGCGGCCGACCGGTATTATGAAGGTGCGAGTTCAAATCCCGCTCGAGTGAACATTTTTCAGTTAACGTCGGCAGTGTAGGTTAATTGTGAAGTTATCGTTTCATAATACCCTGAGGATGATTCTGAAATAGAATTGAAACACTGCACATCCTTCCTCATGGATAGCGTTAAGTTATAGCGAGAATATCTCGTGCACTTAAATTGGATAAAAACTCGCCTCCAAACCCTGTGGACTCGATAGCTCAACAGGTAGAGCGGCGGACCGGTATCCCGAAGGTGCGAGTTCAAATCGCGCTCGAGTCAACAATTTTCAGTTGATTTCGGCCGTGTAGGTTACTTATTAAGTTATCGTTTCATAATACTCTGACGATGATTCTGAAATAGAATTGAAACACTGCACATCCATCCTCATGGATAGCGTTAAGTTGTCGCGAGAATATCTCGTGCACTTAAATTGGATAAAAACTCGTCTCCAATCCCTGTGGACTCGATAGCTCAACAGGTAGAACGTCGGACCGGAATCCCGAAGGTGCGAGTTCAAATCCCGCTCGAGTCAACATTTTTCAGTTGACTTCGGCAGTGTAGGTTAATTGTGAAGTTATCGTTTCATAATACCCTGACGATGATTCTGAAATAGAATTGAAACACTGCACATCCATCCTCATGGATAGCGTAAGTTGTCGCGAGAATATCTCGTGCACTTAAATTGGATAAAAACTCGCCTCCAACTCTGTGGACTCGATAGCTCTACAGGTAGAGCGGCGGACCGGTATCCCGAAGGTGCGAGTTTAAATCCCGCTCGAGTCAACATTTTTCAGTTGACTTCGGCAGTGTAGGTTAATTGTGAAGTTATCGTTTCATAATACCCTGACGATGATTCTGAAATAGAATTGAAACACTGCACATCCATCCTTATGGATAGCGTTAAGTTATCGCGAGAATTTCTCGTGCACTTAAATTGGATAAAAACTCGCCTCCATGCCCTATGGACTCGATAGCTCAACAGGTTAAGCGGCCGACCGGTATCATGAAGGTGCGAGTTGAAATCCCGCTCGAGTCAACATTTTTCAGTTGACGTCGGCAGTGTAAGTTAATTGTGAAGTTATCGTTTCATAATACCCTGACGATGATTCTGAAATAGAATTGAAACACTGCACATCCTTCCTCCTGGATAGCGTTAAGTTATCGCGAGAATATCTCGTGCACTTAAATTGGATAAAAACTCGCCTCCAATCCCTGTGGACTCGATAGCTCAACAGGAAAAGCGGCGGACCGGGATCCCGAAGGTGCGAATTCAAATCGCGCTCGAGTCAACAATTTTCAGTTGATTTCGGCCGTGTAGGTTACTTATTAAGTTATCGTTTCATAATACCCTGACGATGATTCTGAAATAGAATTGAAACACTGCACATCCATCCTCATGGATAGCGTTAAGTTATCGCGAGAATATCTCGTGCACTTAAATTGGATAAAAACTCGCCTCCAATCCCTGTGGACTCGATAGCTCTACAGGTAGAGCGGCGGACCGGTATCCCGAAGATGCGAGTACAAATCCCGCTCGAGTGAACATTTTTCACTTGACTTCGGCAGTGTAGTATAATAGTGAAGTTATCGTTTCATAATACCCTGACGATGATTCTGAAATAGAATTGAAACACTGCACATCCATCCTCATGGATAGCGTTAAGTTGTCGCGGGAATATCTCGTGCACTTAAATTGGATAAAAACTCGTCTCCAATCCCTGTGGACTCGATAGCTCAACAGGTAGAGCGGCGGACCGGTATCCCGAAGGTGCGAGTTCAAATCCCGCTCGAGTCAACATTTTTCAGTTGACTTCGGCGGTGTAGGTTAATTGTGAAGTTATCGTTTCATAATACCCTGACGATGATTCTGAAATAGAATTGAAACACTGCACATCCATCCTCATGGATAGCGTTAAGTTATCGCGAGAATATCTCGTGCACTTGAATTGGATAAAAACTCGCATCCAACTCTGTTGACTCGATAGCTCTACAGGTAGAGCGGGGGACCGGTATCCCGAAGGTGCGAGTTCAAATCCCGCTCGAGTCAACATTTTTCAGTTGACTTCGGCAGTGTAGGTTAATTGTGAAGTTATCGTTTCATAATACCCTGACGATGATTCTGAAATAGAATTGTAACACTGCACATCCATCCTCATGGATAGCGTTAAGTTGTCGCGAGAATATCTCGTGCACTTAAATTGGATAAAAACTCGTCTCCAATCCCTGTGGACTCGATAGCTCAACAGGTAGAGCGGCGGACCGGTATCCCGAAGGTGCGAGTTCAAATCCCGCTCGAGTCAACATTTTTCAGTTGACTTCGGCAGTGTAGGTTAATTGTGAAGTTATCGTTTCATAATACCCTGAGGATGATTCTGAAATAGAATTGAAACACTGCACATCCATCCTTATGGATAGCGTTAAGTTATCGCGAGAATATCTCGTGCACTTAAATTGGATAAAAACTCGCCTCCAATCCCTATGGACTCGATAGCTCAACAGGTTAAGCGGCCGACCGGTATGATGAAGGTGCGAGTTCAAATCCCGCTCGAGTGAACATTTTTCAGTTAACGTCGGCAGTGTAAGTTAATTGTGAAGTTATCGTTTCATAATACCCTAACGATGATTCTGAAATAGAATTGAAACACTGGACATCCTTCCTCATGGATAGCGTTAAGTTATCGCGAGAATATCTCGTGCACTTAAATTGGATAAAAACTCGCCTCCAATCCCTGTGGACTCGATAGCTAAACAGGTAGAGCGGCGGACCGGTATCTTGAAGGTGCGAGTTCAAATCGCGCTCGAGTCAACAATTTTCAGTTGATTTCGGCCGTGTAGGTTACTTATTAAGTTATCGTTTCATAATACCCTGACGATGATTCTGAAATAGAATTGAAACACTGCACATCCATCCTCATGGATAGCGTTAAGTTATCGCGAGAATATCTCGTGCACTTAAATTGGATAAAAACTCTTCTCCAATCCCTGTGGACTCGATAGCTCAACAAGTAGAGCGGCGGACCTGTCTGCCGAAGTTGCGAGTTCAAATCCCGCTCAAGTGAACATTTTTCAGTTGATTTCGGCAGTGTAGGTTGATTGTGAAGTTATCGTTTCGTAATACCCTGAGGATGATTCTGAAATAGAATTGAAACACTGCACATCCATCCTTATGGATAGCGTTAAGTTATCGCGAGAATATCTCGTGCACTTAAATTGGATAAAAACTCGCTTCCAATCCCTATGGACTCGATAGCTCAACAGGTTAAGCGGCCGACCGGTATCATGAAGGTGCGAGTTCAAATCCCGCTCGAGTGAACATTTTTCAGTTGACGTCGGCAGTGTAGGTTAATTGTGAAGTTATCGTTTCATAATACCCTGACGATGATTCTGAAATAGAATTGAAACACTGCACATCCTTCCTCATGGATAGCGTTAAGTTATCGCGAGAATATCTCGTGCACTTAAATTGGATAAAAACTCGCCTCCAAACCCTGTGGACTCGATAGCTCAACAGGTAGAGCGGCGGACCGGTATCTTGAAGGTGCGAGTTCAAATCGCGCTCGAGTCAACAATTTTCAGTTGATTTCGGCCGTGTAGGTTACTTATTAAGTTATCGTTTCATAATACCCTGACGATGATTCTGAAATAGAATTGAAACACTGCACATCCATCCTCATGGATAGCGTTAAGTTATAGCGAGAATATCTCGTGCACTTAAATTGGATAAAAACTCTTCTCCAATCCCTGTGGACTCGATAGCTCAACAAGTAGAGCGGCGGACCTGTCTCCCGAAGTTTCGAGTTCAAATCCCGCTCGAGTGAACATTTTTCAGTTGACTTCGGCAGTGTAGGTTAATTGTGAAGTTATCGTTTCATAATACCTTGAGGATGATTCTGAAATAGAATTGAAACACTGCACATCCATCCTCATGGATAGCGTTAAGTTGTCGCGGGAATATCTCGTGCACTTAAATTGGATAAAAACTCGTCTCCAATCCCTGTGGACTCGATAGCTCAACAGGTAGAGCGGCGGACCTGTATCCCGAAGTTGCGAGTTCAAATCCCGCTTGAGTCAACATTTTTCAGTTGACTTCAGCAGTGTAGGTTAATTGTGAAGTTATCGTTTCATAATACCCTGACGATGATTCTGAAATAGAATTGAAACAGTGGACATCCATCCTCAAGGATAGCTTTAAGTTGTCGCGAGAATATCTCGTGCACTTAAATTGGATAAAAACTCATCTCCAATCCCTGTGGGCTCGATAGCTCAACAGGTAGAACGGCGGACCGGTATCCCGAAGGTGCGAGTTCAAATCCCGCTTGAGTCAACATTTTTCAGTTGACTTCAGCAGTGTAGGTTAATTGTGAAGTTATCGTTTCAAAATACCCTCAGGATGATTCTGAAATAGAAATTAAACAGTGCACATCCATCCTCATGGATAGCGTTAAATTGTCACGAGAATATCTCGTGCACTTAAATTGGATAAAAACTCGCCTCCAATCTCTGTGGACTCGATAGCTCAACAGGTAGAGCGGCGGACCGGTATCCCGAAGATGCGTGTTCAAATCCCGCTCGAGTGAACATTTTTCAGTTGACATCGGCAGTGTAGGTTAATTGTGAAGTTATCGTTTCATAATACCCTGAGGATGATTCTGAAATAGAATTGAAACACTGGACATCCTTCCTCATGGATAGCGTTAAGTTATCGCGAGAATATCTCGTGCACTTAAATTGGATAAAAACTCGCCTCCAATCTCTGTGGACTCGATAGCTCAACAGGTAGAGCGGATGACCGGTATCCCGAAGGTGCGAGTTCAAATCCCGCTCGAGTCAACATTTTTCAGTTGACTTCGGCAGTGTAGGTTAATTGTGAAGTTATCGTTTCATAATACCCTGACGATGATTCTGAAATAGAATTGAAACACTGCACATCCATCCTCATGGATAGCGTTAAGTTGTCGCGAGAATATCTCGTGCACTTAAATTGGATAAAAACTCGTCTCCAATCCCTGTGGACTCGATAGCTCAACAGGTAGAACGGCGGACCGGGATCCCGAAGGTGCGAGTTCAAATCCCGCTCGAGTCAACATTTTTCAGTTGACTTCGGCAGTGTAGGTTAATTGTGAAGTTATCGTTTCATAATACCCTGACGATGATTCTGAAATAGAATTGAAACACTGCACATCCTTCCTCATGGATAGCGTAAGTTGTCGCGAGAATATCTCGTGCACTTAAATTGGATAAAAACTCGCCTCCAACTCTGTGGACTCGATAGCTCTACAGGTAGAGCGGCGGACCGGTATCCCGAAGGTGCGAGTTCAAATCCCGCTCGAGTCAACATTTTTCAGTTGACTTCGGCAGTGTAGGTTAATTGTGAAGTTATCGTTTCATAATACCCTTAGGATGATTCTGAAATAGAATTGAAACACTGCACATCCATCCTCATGGATAGCGTTAAGTTGTCGCGAGAATATCTCGTGCACTTAAATTGGATAAAAACTCGCCTCCAATCCCTATGGACTCGATAGCTCAACAGGTTAAGCGGCCGACCGGTATCATGAAGGTGCGAGTTCAAATCCCGCTCGAGTGAACATTTTTCAGTTGACGTCGGCAGTGTAGGTTAATTGTGAAGTTATCGTTTCATAATACCCTGACGATGATTCTGAAATAGAATTGAAACACGGCACATCCTTCCTCATGGATAGCGTTAAGTTATTGCGAGAATATCTCGTGCACTTAAATTGGATAAAAACTCGCCTCCAATCCCTGTGGACTCGATAGCTCGAAAGGTAGAGAGGCGGACCGGTATCCCGAAGGTGCGAGTTCAAATCCCGCTCGAGTGAACATTTTTCAGTTGACTTCGACGGTGTAGGTTAATTGTGAAGTTATCGTTTCATAATATCCTGACGATGATTCTGAAATAGAATTGAAACACTGCACATCCATCCTCATGGATAGCGTTAAGTTGTCGCGAGAATATCTCGTGCACTTAAATTGTATAAAAACTCGCCTCCAACTCTGTGGACTCGATAGCTCTACAGGTAGAGCGGGGGACCGGTATCCCGAAGGTGCGTGTTCAAATCCCGCTCGGGTCAACATTTTTCAGTTGACTTCGGCAGTGTAGGTTAATTGTGAAGTTATCGTTTCATAATACCCTGAGGATGATTCTGAAATATAATTGAAACACTGCACATCCATCCTCATGGATAGCGTTAAGTTGTCGCGGGAATATCTCGTGCACTTAAATTGGATAAAAACTCGTCTCCAATCCCTGTGGACTCGATAGCTCAACAGGTAGAGCGGCGGACCGGTATCCCGAAGGTGCGAGTTCAAATCCCGCTCGAGTCAACATTTTTCAGTTGACTTCGGCAGTGTAGGTTAATTGTGAAGTTATCGTTTCATAATACCCTGAGGATGATTCTGAAATAGAATTGAAACACTGCACATCCATCCTTATGGATAGCGTTAAGTTATCGCGAGAATATCTCGTGCACTTAAATTGGATAAAAACTCGCTTCCAATCCCTATGGACTCGATAGCTCAACAGGTTAAGCGGCCGACCGGTATTATGAAGGTGCGAGTTCAAATCCCGCTCGAGTGAATATTTTTCAGTTAACGTCGGCAGTGTAGGTTAATTGTGAAGTTATCGTTTCATAATACCCTGACGATGATTCTGAAATAGAATTGAAACACTGGACATCCTTCCTCATGGATAGCGTTAAGTTATCGCGAGAATATCTCGTGCACTTAAATTTGATAAAAACTCGCCTCCAAACCCTGTGGACTCGATAGCTCAACAGGTAGAGCGGCGGACCGGTATCCCGAAGGTGCAAGTTCAAATCGCGCTCGAGTCAACAATTTTCAGTTGATTTCGGCCGTGTAGGTTACTTATTAAGTTATCGTTTCATAATACCCTGAGGATGATTCTGAAATAGAATTGAAACACTGCACATCCATCCTTATGGATAGAGTTAAGTTGTCGCGAGAATATCTCGTGCACTTAAATTGGATAAAAACTCGTCTCCAATCCCTGTGGACTCGATAGCTCAACAGGTAGAACGGCGGACCGGAATCCCGAAGGTGCGAGCACAAATCCCGCTCGAGTCAACATTTTTCAGTTGACTTCGGCAGTGTAGGTTAATTGTGAAATTATCGTTTCATAATACCCTGACGATGATTCTGAAATAGAATTGAAACACTGCACATCCATCCTCATGGATAGCGTAAGTTGTCGCGAGAATATCTCGTGCACTTAAATTGGATAAAAACTCGCCTCCAACTCTGTGGACTCGATAGCTCTACAGGTAGAGCGGCGGACCGGTATCCCGAAGGTGCGAGTTCAAATCCCGCTCGAGTCAACATTTTTCAGTTGACTTCGGCAGTGTAGGTTAATTGTGAAGTTATCGTTTCATAATACCCTGAGGATGATTCTGAAATAGAATTGAAACACTGCACATCCATCCTCATGGATAGCGTTAAGTTGTCGCGAGAATATCTCGTGCACTTAAATTGGATAAAAACTCGCCTCCAATCCCTATGGACTCGATAGCTCAACAGGTTAAGCGGCCGACCGGTATCATGAAGGTGCGAGTTCAAATCCCGCTCGAGTGAACATTTTTCAGTTGACGTCGGCAGTGTAGGTTAATTGTGAAGTTATCGTTTCATAATACCCTGACGATGATTCTGAAATAGAATTGAAACACTGCACATCCTTCCTCATGGATAGCGTTAAGTTATCGCGAGAATATCTCGTGCACTTAAATTGGATAAAAACTCGCCTCCAATCCCTGTGGACTCGATAGCTCAACAGGTAGAGAGGCGGACCGGTATCCCGAAGGTGCGAGTTCAAATGGCGCTCGAGTCAACAATTTTCAGTTGATTTCGGCCGTGTAGGTTACTTATTAAGTTATCGTTTCATAATACCCTGACGATGATTCTGAAATAGAATTGAAACACTGCACATCCATCCTCATGGATAGCGTAAAGTTATCGCGAGAATATCTCGTGCACTTAAATTGGATAAAAACTCGCATCCAACTCTGTGGACTCGATAGCTCTACAGGTAGAGCGGCGGACCGGTATCCCGAAGGTGCGAGTTCAAATCCCGCTCGAGTGAACATTTTTAGTTGACTTCGGCAGTGTAGGTTAATTGTGAAGTTATCGTTTCATAATACCCTGACGATGATTCTGAAATAGAATTGAAACACTGCACATCCATCCTCATGGATAGCGTTAAGTTGTCGCGAGAATATCTCGTGCACTTAAATTGGATAAAAACTCGTCTCCAATCCCTGTGGACTCGATAGCTCAACAGGTAGAGCGGCGGACCGGTATCCCGAAGGTGCGAGTTCAAATCCCGCTCGAGTCAACATTTTTCAGTTGACTTCGGCAGTGTAGGTTAATTGTGAAGTTATCGTTTCATAATACCCTGACGATGATTCTGAAATAGAATTGAAACACTGCACATCCATCCTTATGGATAGCGTTAAGTTATCGCGAGAATATCTCGTGCACTTAAATTGGATAAAAACTCGCCTCCAATCCCTATGGACTCGATAGCTCAACAGGTTAAGCGGCCGACCGGTATTATGAAGGTGCGAGTTCAAATCCCGCTCGAGTGAACATTTTTCAGTTAACGTCGGCAGTGTAGGTTAATTGTGAAGTTATCGTTTCATAATACCCTGAGGATGATTCTGAAATAGAATTGAAACACTGCACATCCTTCCTCATGGATAGCGTTAAGTTATAGCGAGAATATCTCGTGCACTTAAATTGGATAAAAACTCGCCTCCAAACCCTGTGGACTCGATAGCTCAACAGGTAGAGCGGCGGACCGGTATCCCGAAGGTGCGAGTTCAAATCGCGCTCGAGTCAACAATTTTCAGTTGATTTCGGCCGTGTAGGTTACTTATTAAGTTATCGTTTCATAATACTCTGACGATGATTCTGAAATAGAATTGAAACACTGCACATCCATCCTCATGGATAGCGTTAAGTTGTCGCGAGAATATCTCGTGCACTTAAATTGGATAAAAACTCGTCTCCAATCCCTGTGGACTCGATAGCTCAACAGGTAGAACGTCGGACCGGAATCCCGAAGGTGCGAGTTCAAATCCCGCTCGAGTCAACATTTTTCAGTTGACTTCGGCAGTGTAGGTTAATTGTGAAGTTATCGTTTCATAATACCCTGACGATGATTCTGAAATAGAATTGAAACACTGCACATCCATCCTCATGGATAGCGTAAGTTGTCGCGAGAATATCTCGTGCACTTAAATTGGATAAAAACTCGCCTCCAACTCTGTGGACTCGATAGCTCTACAGGTAGAGCGGCGGACCGGTATCCCGAAGGTGCGAGTTTAAATCCCGCTCGAGTCAACATTTTTCAGTTGACTTCGGCAGTGTAGGTTAATTGTGAAGTTATCGTTTCATAATACCCTGACGATGATTCTGAAATAGAATTGAAACACTGCACATCCATCCTTATGGATAGCGTTAAGTTATCGCGAGAATTTCTCGTGCACTTAAATTGGATAAAAACTCGCCTCCATGCCCTATTGACTCGATAGCTCAACAGGTTAAGCGGCCGACCGGTATCATGAAGGTGCGAGTTGAAATCCCGCTCGAGTCAACATTTTTCAGTTGACGTCGGCAGTGTAAGTTAATTGTGAAGTTATCGTTTCATAATACCCTGACGATGATTCTGAAATAGAATTGAAACACTGCACATCCTTCCTCCTGGATAGCGTTAAGTTATCGCGAGAATATCTCGTGCACTTAAATTGGATAAAAACTCGCCTCCAATCCCTGTGGACTCGATAGCTCAACAGGTAAAGCGGCGGACCGGGATCCCGAAGGTGCGAATTCAAATCGCGCTCGAGTCAACAATTTTCAGTTGATTTCGGCCGTGTAGGTTACTTATTAAGTTATCGTTTCATAATACCCTGACGATGATTCTGAAATAGAATTGAAACACTGCACATCCATCCTTATGGATAGCGTTAAGTTATCGCGAGAATATCTCGTGCACTTAAATTGGATAAAAACTCGCCTCCAATCCCTATGGACTCGATAGCTCAACAGGTTAAGCGGCCGACCGGTATGATGAAGGTGCGAGTTCAAATCCCGCTCGAGTGAACATTTTTCAGTTAACGTCGGCAGTGTAAGTTAATTGTGAAGTTATCGTTTCAAAATACCCTGACGATGATTCTGAAATAGAATTGAAACACTGGACATCCTTCCTCATGGATAGCGTTAAGTTATCGCGAGAATATCTCGTGCACTTAAATTGGATAAAAACTCGCCTCCAATCCCTGTGGACTCGATAGCTAAACAGGTAGAGCGGCGGACCGGTATCTTGAAGGTGCGAGTTCAAATCGCGCTCGAGTCAACAATTTTCAGTTGATTTCGGCCGTGTAGGTTACTTATTAAGTTATCGTTTCATAATACCCTGACGATGATTCTGAAATAGAATTGAAACACTGCACATCCATCCTCATGGATAGCGTTAAGTTATCGCGAGAATATCTCGTGCACTTAAATTGGATAAAAACTCTTCTCCAATCCCTGTGGACTCGATAGCTCAACAAGTAGAGCGGCGGACCTGTCTGCCGAAGTTGCGAGTTCAAATCCCGCTCAAGTGAACATTTTTCAGTTGATTTCGGCAGTGTAGGTTGATTGTGAAGTTATCGTTTCGTAATACCCTGAGGATGATTCTGAAATAGAATTGAAACACTGCACATCCATCCTTATGGATAGCGTTAAGTTATCGCGAGAATATCTCGTGCACTTAAATTGGATAAAAACTCGCTTCCAATCCCTATGGACTCGATAGCTCAACAGGTTAAGCGGCCGACCGGTATCATGAAGGTGCGAGTTCAAATCCCGCTCGAGTGAACATTTTTCAGTTGACGTCGGCAGTGTAGGTTAATTGTGAAGTTATCGTTTCATAATACCCTGACGATGATTCTGAAATAGAATTGAAACACTGCACATCCTTCCTCATGGATAGCGTTAAGTTATCGCGAGAATATCTCGTGCACTTAAATTGGATAAAAACTCGCCTCCAAACCCTGTGGACTCGATAGCTCAACAGGTAGAGCGGCGGACCGGTATCTTGAAGGTGCGAGTTCAAATCGCGCTCGAGTCAACAATTTTCAGTTGATTTCGGCCGTGTAGGTTACTTATTAAGTTATCGTTTCATAATACCCTGACGATGATTCTGAAATAGAATTGAAACACTGCACATCCATCCTCATGGATAGCGTTAAGTTATAGCGAGAATATCTCGTGCACTTAAATTGGATAAAAACTCTTCTCCAATCCCTGTGGACTCGATAGCTCAACAAGTAGAGCGGCGGACCTGTCTCCCGAAGTTTCGAGTTCAAATCCCGCTCGAGTGAACATTTTTCAGTTGACTTCGGCAGTGTAGGTTAATTGTGAAGTTATCGTTTCATAATACCTTGAGGATGATTCTGAAATAGAATTGAAACACTGCACATCCATCCTCATGGATAGCGTTAAGTTGTCGCGGGAATATCTCGTGCACTTAAATTGGATAAAAACTCGTCTCCAATCCCTGTGGACTCGATAGCTCAACAGGTAGAGCGGCGGACCTGTATCCCGAAGTTGCGAGTTCAAATCCCGCTTGAGTCAACATTTTTCAGTTGACTTCAGCAGTGTAGGTTAATTGTGAAGTTATCGTTTCATAATACCCTGACGATGATTCTGAAATAGAATTGAAACAGTGGACATCCATCCTCAAGGATAGCTTTAAGTTGTCGCGAGAATATCTCGTGCACTTAAATTGGATAAAAACTCATCTCCAATCCCTGTGGGCTCGATAGCTCAACAGGTAGAACGGCGGACCGGTATCCCGAAGGTGCGAGTTCAAATCCCGCTTGAGTCAACATTTTTCAGTTGACTTCAGCAGTGTAGGTTAATTGTGAAGTTATCGTTTCAAAATACCCTCAGGATGATTCTGAAATAGAAATTAAACAGTGCACATCCATCCTCATGGATAGCGTTAAATTGTCACGAGAATATCTCGTGCACTTAAATTGGATAAAAACTCGCCTCCAATCTCTGTGGACTCGATAGCTCAACAGGTAGAGCGGCGGACCGGTATCCCGAAGATGCGTGTTCAAATCCCGCTCGAGTGAACATTTTTCAGTTGACATCGGCAGTGTAGGTTAATTGTGAAGTTATCGTTTCATAATACCCTGAGGATGATTCTGAAATAGAATTGAAACACTGGACATCCTTCCTCATGGATAGCGTTAAGTTATCGCGAGAATATCTCGTGCACTTAAATTGGATAAAAACTCGCCTCCAATCTCTGTGGACTCGATAGCTCAACAGGTAGAGCGGATGACCGGTATCCCGAAGGTGCGAGTTCAAATCCCGCTCGAGTCAACATTTTTCAGTTGACTTCGGCAGTGTAGGTTAATTGTGAAGTTATCGTTTCATAATACCCTGACGATGATTCTGAAATAGAATTGAAACACTGCACATCCATCCTCATGGATAGCGTTAAGTTGTCGCGAGAATATCTCGTGCACTTAAATTGGATAAAAACTCGTCTCCAATCCCTGTGGACTCGATAGCTCAACAGGTAGAACGGCGGACCGGGATCCCGAAGGTGCGAGTTCAAATCCCGCTCGAGTCAACATTTTTCAGTTGACTTCGGCAGTGTAGGTTAATTGTGAAGTTATCGTTTCATAATACCCTGACGATGATTCTGAAATAGAATTGAAACACTGCACATCCTTCCTCATGGATAGCGTAAGTTGTCGCGAGAATATCTCGTGCACTTAAATTGGATAAAAACTCGCCTCCAACTCTGTGGACTCGATAGCTCTACAGGTAGAGCGGCGGACCGGTATCCCGAAGGTGCGAGTTCAAATCCCGCTCGAGTCAACATTTTTCAGTTGACTTCGGCAGTGTAGGTTAATTGTGAAGTTATCGTTTCATAATACCCTTAGGATGATTCTGAAATAGAATTGAAACACTGCACATCCATCCTCATGGATAGCGTTAAGTTGTCGCGAGAATATCTCGTGCACTTAAATTGGATAAAAACTCGCCTCCAATCCCTATGGACTCGATAGCTCAACAGGTTAAGCGGCCGACCGGTATCATGAAGGTGCGAGTTCAAATCCCGCTCGAGTGAACATTTTTCAGTTGACGTCGGCAGTGTAGGTTAATTGTGAAGTTATCGTTTCATAATACCCTGACGATGATTCTGAAATAGAATTGAAACACGGCACATCCTTCCTCATGGATAGCGTTAAGTTATTGCGAGAATATCTCGTGCACTTAAATTGGATAAAAACTCGCCTCCAATCCCTGTGGACTCGATAGCTCGAAAGGTAGAGAGGCGGACCGGTATCCCGAAGGTGCGAGTTCAAATCCCGCTCGAGTGAACATTTTTCAGTTGACTTCGACGGTGTAGGTTAATTGTGAAGTTATCGTTTCATAATATCCTGACGATGATTCTGAAATAGAATTGAAACACTGCACATCCATCCTCATGGATAGCGTTAAGTTGTCGCGAGAATATCTCGTGCACTTAAATTGTATAAAAACTCGCCTCCAACTCTGTGGACTCGATAGCTCTACAGGTAGAGCGGGGGACCGGTATCCCGAAGGTGCGTGTTCAAATCCCGCTCGGGTCAACATTTTTCAGTTGACTTCGGCAGTGTAGGTTAATTGTGAAGTTATCGTTTCATAATACCCTGAGGATGATTCTGAAATATAATTGAAACACTGCACATCCATCCTCATGGATAGCGTTAAGTTGTCGCGGGAATATCTCGTGCACTTAAATTGGATAAAAACTCGTCTCCAATCCCTGTGGACTCGATAGCTCAACAGGTAGAGCGGCGGACCGGTATCCCGAAGGTGCGAGTTCAAATCCCGCTCGAGTCAACATTTTTCAGTTGACTTCGGCAGTGTAGGTTAATTGTGAAGTTATCGTTTCATAATACCCTGAGGATGATTCTGAAATAGAATTGAAACACTGCACATCCATCCTTATGGATAGCGTTAAGTTATCGCGAGAATATCTCGTGCACTTAAATTGGATAAAAACTCGCTTCCAATCCCTATGGACTCGATAGCTCAACAGGTTAAGCGGCCGACCGGTATTATGAAGGTGCGAGTTCAAATCCCGCTCGAGTGAATATTTTTCAGTTAACGTCGGCAGTGTAGGTTAATTGTGAAGTTATCGTTTCATAATACCCTGACGATGATTCTGAAATAGAATTGAAACACTGGACATCCTTCCTCATGGATAGCGTTAAGTTATCGCGAGAATATCTCGTGCACTTAAATTTGATAAAAACTCGCCTCCAAACCCTGTGGACTCGATAGCTCAACAGGTAGAGCGGCGGACCGGTATCCCGAAGGTGCAAGTTCAAATCGCGCTCGAGTCAACAATTTTCAGTTGATTTCGGCCGTGTAGGTTACTTATTAAGTTATCGTTTCATAATACCCTGAGGATGATTCTGAAATAGAATTGAAACACTGCACATCCATCCTTATGGATAGAGTTAAGTTGTCGCGAGAATATCTCGTGCACTTGAATTGGATAAAAACTCGCCTTCATTCCCTGTGGACTCGATAGGTCAACAGGTAGAGCGGCGGACCTGTATCCCGAAGGTGCGAGTTGAAATCCCGCTCGAGTCAACATTTTTCAGTTGACTTCGGCAGTGTAGGTTAATTGTGAAGTTATCGTTTCATAATACCCTGACGATGGTTCTGAAATAGAATTGAAACAGTGCACATCCATCCTCATGGATAGCGTTAAGTTGTCGCGAGAATATGTCGTGCACTTAAATTGGATAAAAACTCGCCTCCAATCCCTGTGGACTCGATAGCTCAACAGGTAGAACGGCGGACCGGTATCCCGAAGGTGCGAGTTCAAATCCCGCTTGTGTCAACATTTTTCAGTTGACTTCGGCAGTGTAGGTTAATTGTGAAGTTATCGTTTCATAATACCCTAAGGATGATTCTGAAATAGAATTGAAACACTGCACAACCATCCTCATGGATAGCGTTAAGTTATCGCGAGAATATCTCGTGCACTTAAATTGGATAAAAACTCGCCTCCAATCCCTGTGGACTCGATAGCTCAACAGGTAGAGCGCCGGACCGGTATCCCGAAGATGCGAGTTCAAATCCCGCTCGAGTCAACAATTTTCAGTTGATTTCGGCCGTGTAGGTTACTTATTAAGTTATCGTTTCATAATACCCTGAAGATGATTTTGAAATAGAATTGAAACACTGCACATCCATCCTCATGGATAGCGTTAAGTTGTCGCGAGAATATCTCGGGGACTTAAATTGGATAAAAACTCGCCTCAAATCCCTGTGGACTCGATAGCTGAACAGGTAAACGGCGGACCGGTATCCCGAAGGTGCGAGTTTAAATCCCGCTCGAGTCAACATTTTTCAGTTGACTTCGGCATTGTAGGTTAATTGTGAAGTTATCGTTTCATAATACCCTGACGATGATTCTGAAATAGAATTGAAACACTGCACATCTATCCTCATGGATAGCGTTAAGTTGTCGCGGGAATATCTCGTGCACTTAAATTAGATAAAAACTCGTCTCCAATCCCTGTGGACTCGATAGCTCAACAGGTAGAGCGACGGACCGGTATCCCGAAGGTGCGAGTTCAAATCCCGCTTGTGTCAAAATTTTTCAGTTGACTTCGGCAGTGTAGGTTAATTGTGAAGTTATCGTTTCATAATACCCTGACGATGGTTCTTAAATAGAATTGAAACAGTGCACATCCATCCTCATGGATAGCGTTAAGTAGTCGCGAGAATATCTCGTGCACTTAAATTGGATAAAAACTCGCCTCCAATCCCTGTGGATTCGATAGCTCAACAGGTAGAGCGGCGGACCGGTATCCCGAAGGTGCGAGTTCAAATCCCGCTCGAGTCAACATTTTTCAGTTGACTTCGCCCGTGTAGGTTAATTGTGAAGTTATCGTTTCCTAATACCCTGACGATGATTCTGAAATAGAATTCAAACACTGCACATCCATCCTAATGGATAGCGTTAACTTATCGCGAGAATATCTCGTGCAATTAAATTGGATAAAAACTCGCCTCCAATCCCTGTGGACTAGATAGCTCAACAGGTAGAGGGGCGGACCGGTATCCCGAAGTTGCGAGTTCAAATCTCGCTCGAGTCAACATTTTTCAGTTGACTTCGGCAGTGTAGGTTAATTGTGAAGTTAACGTTTCATAATACCCTGACGATGATTCTGAAATAGAATTGAAACACTGCACATCCATCCTCATGGATTGCGTTAAGTTGTCGCGGGAATATCTCGTGCACTTAAATTGGATAAAAACTCGTCACCAATCCCTGTGGACTCGATAGCTCAACAGGTAGAGCGGCGGACCGGTATCCCGAAAGTGCGAGTTGAAATCCCGCTCGAGTCAACATTTTTCAGTTGACTTCGGCAGTGTAGGTTAATTGTGAAGTTATCGTTTCATAATACCCTGACGATGATTCTGAAATAGAATTGAAACACTGCACATCCATCCTCATGGATAGCGTTAAGTTATCGCGAGAATATCTCGTGCACTTAAATTGGATAAAAATTCGCCTCAAATCTCTGTGGACTCGATAGCTCAACAGGTAGAGCGGCGGACCGGTATCCCGAAGGTGCGAGTTCAAATCCCGCTTGTGTCAACATTTTTCAGTTTACTTCGGCAGTGTAGGTTAATTGTGAAGTTATCGTTTCATAATACTCTGACGATGGTTCTGAAATAGAATTGAAACAGTGCACATCCATCCTCATGGATAGCGTTAAGTTATCGCGAGAATATCTCGTGCACTTAAATTGGATAAAAACTCGCCTCCAATCTCTGTGGACTCGATAGCTCAACAGGTAGAGCGACTGACCGGTATCCCGAAGGTGCGAGTTCAAATCCCGCTCAAGTCAACATTTTTCAGTTGACTTCGGCAGTGTAGGTTAATTGTGAAGTTATCGTTTCATAATACCCTGACGATGGTTCTGAAATAGAATTGAAACAGTGCACATCCATCCTCATGGATAGCGTTAAGTTGTCGCGAGAATATCTCGTGCACTTAAATTGGATAAAAACTCGCCTCCAATCCCTGTGGACTCGATAGCTCAACAGGTAGAACGGCGGACCGGTATCCCGAAGGTGCGAGTTCAAATCCCGCTTGTGTCAACATTTTTCAGTTGACTTCGGCAGTGTAGGTTAATTGTGAAGTTATCGTTTCATAATACCCTAAGGATGATTCTGAAATAGAATTGAAACACTGCACAACCATCCTCATGGATAGCGTTAAGTTATCGCGAGAATATCTCGTGCACTTAAATTGGATAAAAACTCGCCTCCAATCCCTGTGGACTCGATAGCTCAACAGGTAGAGCGGCGGACCGGTATCCCGAAGGTGCGAGTTCAAATCCCGCTCGAGTCAACAATTTTCAGTTGATTTCGGCCGTGTAGGTTACTTATTAAGTTATCGTTTCATAATACCCTGAAGATGATTTTGAAATAGAATTGAAACACTGCACATCCATCCTCATGGATAGCGTTAAGTTGTCGCGAGAATATCTCGGGGACTTAAATTGGATAAAAACTCGCCTCAAATCCCTGTGGACTCGATAGCTGAACAGGTAAAGCGGCGGACCGGTATCCCGAAGGTGCGAGTTCAAATCCCGCTCGAGTCAACATTTTTCAGTTGACTTCGGCAGTGTAGGTTAATTGTGAAGTTATCGTTTCATAATACCCTGACGATGATTCTGAAATAGAATTGAAACACTGCACATCTATCCTCATGGATAGCGTTAACTTATCGCGAGAATATCTCGTTGTGTTAAATTGGATAAAAACTCGTCTCCAATCCCTGTGGACTCGATAGCTCAACAGGTAGAGCGGCGGACCGGTAACCCGAAGGTGCGAGTTCAAATCCCGCTCGAGTCAACATTTTTCAGTTGACTTCGGCAGTGTATGTTAATTGTGAAGTTATCGTTTCATAATACTGTGAGGAATATTCTGAAATAGTATTGAAACACTGCACATCCATCCTCATGGATAGCGTTAAGTTGTTGCGAGAATATCTCGTGCACTTAAATTGGATAAAAACTCGCCTCCAATCCCTGTGGACTCGATATCTCAACAGGTAGAACGGCGGACCGGTATCTCGAAGGTGCGAGTCAAATCCCGATTGTGTCAACATTTTTCAGTTGACTTCGGCAGTGTAGGTTAATTGTGAAGTTATCGTTTCATAATACCCTCAGGATGATTCTGAAATAGAATTGAAACGGTGCACATTCATCCTCATGGATAGCGTTAAGTTGTCGGGAGAATATCTCGTGCACTTAAATTAGATAAAAACACGCCTCCAATCTCTGTGGACTCGTTAGCTCAACAGGTAGAGCGGCGGACCGGTATCCCGAAGGTGCGAGTTCAAATCTCGCTCGAGTCAACATTTTTTAGTTGACTTCGGCAGTGTAGGTTAATTGTGAAGTTATCGTTTAATAATACCTTGACGATGATTCTGAAATAGAATTGAAACACTGCACATCCATCCTCATGGATAGCGTTAAGTTATCGCGAGAATATCTCGTGCACTTAAATTGGATAAAAACTCGCCTCCAATCTCTGTGGACTCGATAGCTCAACAGGTAGAGCGGCGGACCGGTATCCCGAAGGTACGAGTCAAATCCCGCTTGTGTCAACATTTTTCAGTTGACTTCGGCAGTGTAGGTTAATTGTGAAGTTATCGTTTCATAATACACTCAGGATGATTCTGAAATAGAATTGAAACGGTGCACATTCATCCTCATGGATAGCGTTAAGTTGTCGCGAGAATATCTCGTGCACTTAAATTAGATAAAAACACGCCTCCAATCTCTGTGGACTCGTTAGCTCAACAGGTAGAGCGGATGACCGGTATCCCGAAGGTGCGAGTTCAAATCTCGCTCGAGTCAACATTTTTCAGTTGACTTCGGCAGTGTATGTTAATTGTGAAGTTATCGTTTCATAATACCGTGAGGAATATTCTGAAATAGTATTGAAACACTGCACATCCATCCTCATGGATAGCGTTAAGTTATCGCGAGAATATCTCGTGCACTTAAATTGGATAAAAACTCGCCTCCAATCCCTGTGGACTCGATAGCTCAACAGGTAGAGCGGCGGACCTGTATCCCGAAGTTAAGAGTTGAAATCCCGGTCGAGTCATCATTTTCCTGTTGACTTCGACAGTGTAGGTTAATTGTGAAGTTATCGTTTCATAATACCCTGAGGATGATTCTGAAATAGAATTGAAACACTGCACATCTATCCTCATGGATATCGTTAAGTTGTCGCGAGAATATCATGTGCACTTAAATTGGATAAAAACTCGCCTCCAATCTCTGTGGCCTCGATAGCTCAACCGGTAGAGCGACGGACCGGAATCCCGAAGGTGCGAGTTCAAATCCCGCTCGAGTCAACATTTTTCAGTTGACTTCGGCCGTGTAGGTTAATTGTGAAGTTATCGTTTCATAATACCCTGACGATGATTCTGAAATAGAATTGAAACACTGCACATCCATCCTCATGGATAGCGTTAAGTTGTCGCGAGAATATCTCGTGCACTTAAATTGGATAAAAACTCGCCTCCAATCCCTGTGGACTCGATAGCTCAACAGGTAGAGCGGCGGACCGGTATCCCGAAAGTGCGAGTTCAAATCCCGCTCGAGTCAACATTTTTCTTTGACTTCGGCATTGTAGGTTAATTGTGAAGTTATCGTTTCATAATACCCTCAGGATGATTTTGAAATAGAATTGAAACAGTGCACATCCATCCTCATGGATAGCGTTAAGTTGTCGCGAGAATATCTCGTGGACTTAAATTGGATAAAAACTCGCCTCCAATCTCTGTGGACTCGATAGCTCAACAGGTAGAGCGGCGGACCGGTATCCCGAAGATGCGTGTTCAAATCCCGCTTGAGTCAAGGGTTAATTGTAGGTTATTTGTGAAGTTATCGTTTCATAATACCCTGAGGATGATTCTGAAATAGAATTGAAACACTGCACATCCATCCTCATGGATATCGTTAAGTTGTCGCGAGAATATCATGTGCACTTAAATTGGATAAAAATTCGCCTCCAAGCCCTGTGGACTCGATAGCTCAACAGGTAGAGCGGCGGACCGGTATCCCGAAGGTGCGAGTTCAAATCCCGCTCGAGTCAACATTTTTCAGTTGACTTCGGCCGTGTAGGTTAATTGTGAAGTTATCGTTTCATAATACCCTGACGATGATTCTGAAATAGAATTGAAACAGTGCACATCCATCCTCATGGATAGCGTTAAGTCGTCGCGAGAATATCTCGTGCACTTTAATTGGATAAAAACTCGCCTCCAATCCCTGTGGACTCGATATCTCAACAGGTAGAGCGGCGGACCGGTATCCCGAAGGTGCGAGTTCAAATCCCGCTCGAGTCAACATTTTTCAGTTGACTTCGGCAGTGTAGGTTAATTGTGAAGTTATCGTTTCATAATAACTTGACGATGATTCTGAAATAGAATTGAAACACTGCACATCCATCCTCATGGATAGCGTTAAGTTGTCGAGAGAATATCTCGTGGACTTCAATTGGATAAAAACTCGCCTCCAATCCCTGTGGACTCGATAGCTCAACAGGTAGAGCGGCGGACCGGTATCCCGAAAGTGCGAGTTCAAATCCCGCTCGAGTCAACATTTTTCAGTTGACTTCGGCATTGTAGGTTAATTGTGAAGTTATCGTTTCATAATACCCTCAGGATGATTCTGAAATAGAATTGAAACAGTGCACATCCATCCTCATGGATAGCGTTAAGTTGTCGCGAGAATATCTCGTGGACTTCAATTGGATAAAAACTCGCCTCCAATCTCTGTGGACTCGATAGCTCAACAGGAAGAGCGGCGGACCGGTATCCCGAAGATGCGTGTTCAAATCCCGCTTGAGTCAACATTTTTCAGTTGTCTTCGGCAGTGTTGGTTAATTGTGAAGTTATCGTTTCATAATACCCTGAGGATGATTCTGAAATAGAATTAAAACACTGCACATCCATCCTCATGGATAGCGTTAAGTTAGCGCGAGAATATCTCGTGCACTTATATTGGATAAAAACTCGCCTCCAATCCCTGTGGACTCGATAGCTCAACAGGTAGAGCGGCGGACCGGTATCCCGAAAGTGCGAGTTCAAATCCCGCTCGAGTCAACATTTTTCAGTTGACTTCGGCAGTGTAGATTAATTGTGAAGTTATCGTTTCATAATACCCTGAGGATGATTCTGAAATAGAATTGAAACACTGCACATCCATCCTCATGGATAGCGTTAAGTCGTCGCGAGAATATCTCGTGCACTTTAATTGGATAAAAACTCGCCTCCAATCCCTGTGGACTCGATAGCTCAACAGGTAGAACGGCGGACCGGAATCCCGAAGGTGCGAGTTCAAATCCCGCTCGAGTCAACATTTTTCAGTTGACTTCGGCAGTGTAGGTTAATTGTGAAGTTATCGTTTCATAATAACTTGACGATGATTCTGAAATAGAATTGAAACACTGCACATCCATCCTCATGGATAGCGTTATGTTGTCGCGAGAATATCTCGTGCACTTAAATAGAATAAAAACTCGCCTCCAGACTCTGTGGACTCGATAGCTCAACAGGTAAAGCAGCGGACCGATATCCCGAAAGTGCGAGTTCAAATCCCGCTCGAGTCAACATTTTTCAGTTGACTTCGGCAGTGTAGGTTAATTGTGAAGTTATCGTTTCATAATACCCTGACGATGATTCTGAAATAGAATTGAAACACTGCACATCCATCCTCATGGATAGCGTTAAGTTGTCGCGAGAATATCTCGTGCACTTAAATTGGATAAAAACTCGCCTCCAATCCCTGTGGACTCGATAGCTCAACAGGTAGAGCGGCGGACCGGTATCCCGAAAGTGCGAGTTCAAATCCCGCTCGAGTCAACATTTTTCTTTGACTTCGGCATTGTAGGTTAATTGTGAAGTTATCGTTTCATAATACCCTCAGGATGATTTTGAAATAGAATTGAAACAGTGCACATCCATCCTCATGGATAGCGTTAAGTTGTCGCGAGAATATCTCGTGGACTTAAATTGGATAAAAACTCGCCTCCAATCTCTGTGGACTCGATAGCTCAACAGGTAGAGCGGCGGACCGGTATCCCGAAGATGCGTGTTCAAATCCCGCTTGAGTCAAGGGTTAATTGTAGGTTATTTGTGAAGTTATCGTTTCATAATACCCTGAGGATGATTCTGAAATAGAATTGAAACACTGCACATCCATCCTCATGGATATCGTTAAGTTGTCGCGAGAATATCATGTGCACTTAAATTGGATAAAAATTCGCCTCCAAGCCCTGTGGACTCGATAGCTCAACAGGTAGAGCGGCGGACCGGTATCCCGAAGGTGCGAGTTCAAATCCCGCTCGAGTCAACATTTTTCAGTTGACTTCGGCCGTGTAGGTTAATTGTGAAGTTATCGTTTCATAATACCCTGACGATGATTCTGAAATAGAATTGAAACAGTGCACATCCATCCTCATGGATAGCGTTAAGTCGTCGCGAGAATATCTCGTGCACTTTAATTGGATAAAAACTCGCCTCCAATCCCTGTGGACTCGATATCTCAACAGGTAGAGCGGCGGACCGGTATCCCGAAGGTGCGAGTTCAAATCCCGCTCGAGTCAACATTTTTCAGTTGACTTCGGCAGTGTAGGTTAATTGTGAAGTTATCGTTTCATAATAACTTGACGATGATTCTGAAATAGAATTGAAACACTGCACATCCATCCTCATGGATAGCGTTAAGTTGTCGAGAGAATATCTCGTGGACTTCAATTGGATAAAAACTCGCCTCCAATCCCTGTGGACTCGATAGCTCAACAGGTAGAGCGGCGGACCGGTATCCCGAAAGTGCGAGTTCAAATCCCGCTCGAGTCAACATTTTTCAGTTGACTTCGGCATTGTAGGTTAATTGTGAAGTTATCGTTTCATAATACCCTCAGGATGATTCTGAAATAGAATTGAAACAGTGCACATCCATCCTCATGGATAGCGTTAAGTTGTCGCGAGAATATCTCGTGGACTTCAATTGGATAAAAACTCGCCTCCAATCTCTGTGGACTCGATAGCTCAACAGGAAGAGCGGCGGACCGGTATCCCGAAGATGCGTGTTCAAATCCCGCTTGAGTCAACATTTTTCAGTTGTCTTCGGCAGTGTTGGTTAATTGTGAAGTTATCGTTTCATAATACCCTGAGGATGATTCTGAAATAGAATTAAAACACTGCACATCCATCCTCATGGATAGCGTTAAGTTAGCGCGAGAATATCTCGTGCACTTATATTGGATAAAAACTCGCCTCCAATCCCTGTGGACTCGATAGCTCAACAGGTAGAGCGGCGGACCGGTATCCCGAAAGTGCGAGTTCAAATCCCGCTCGAGTCAACATTTTTCAGTTGACTTCGGCAGTGTAGATTAATTGTGAAGTTATCGTTTCATAATACCCTGAGGATGATTCTGAAATAGAATTGAAACACTGCACATCCATCCTCATGGATAGCGTTAAGTCGTCGCGAGAATATCTCGTGCACTTTAATTGGATAAAAACTCGCCTCCAATCCCTGTGGACTCGATAGCTCAACAGGTAGAACGGCGGACCGGAATCCCGAAGGTGCGAGTTCAAATCCCGCTCGAGTCAACATTTTTCAGTTGACTTCGGCAGTGTAGGTTAATTGTGAAGTTATCGTTTCATAATAACTTGACGATGATTCTGAAATAGAATTGAAACACTGCACATCCATCCTCATGGATAGCGTTATGTTGTCGCGAGAATATCTCGTGCACTTAAATAGAATAAAAACTCGCCTCCAGACTCTGTGGACTCGATAGCTCAACAGGTAAAGCAGCGGACCGATATCCCGAAAGTGCGAGTTCAAATCCCGCTCGAGTCAACATTTTTCAGTTGACTTCGGCAGTGTAGGTTAATTGTGAAGTTATCGTTTCATAATACCCTGACGATGATTCTGAAATAGAATTGAAACACTGCACATCCATTCTCATGGATAGCGTTAAGTTATCGCGAGAATATCTCGTGGACTTAAATTGGATAAAAACTCGTCTCCAATCTGTGTGGACTCGATAGCTCAACAGGTAGAACGGCGGACCGGTATCCCGAAGGTGCGAGTTCAAATCCGGCTTGAGTCAACATTTTTCAGTTGACTTCGGCCGTGTAGGTTAATTGTGAAGTTATCGTTTCATAATACCCTGAGGATGATTCTGAAATAGAATTGAAATACTGCACATCCATTCTCATGGATAGCGTTAAGTTGTCGCGAGAATATCTCGTGTACTTAAATTGGATAAAAACTCGCCTCCAATCTCTGTGGACTCGGTAGCTCAACAGGTATAGCGGCGGACCGGTATCCCGAAGATGCGAGTTCAAATCCCGCTCGAGTCAACATTTTTCAGTTGACTTCGGCAGTGTAGGTTAATTGTGAAGTTATCGTTTCATAATACCCTGACGATGGTTCTGAAATAGAATTGAAACAGTGCACATCCATCCTCATGGATAGCGTTAAGTTGTCGCGAGAATATCTCGTGCACTTAAATTGGATAAAAACTCGCCTCCAATCCCTGTGGACTCGATAGCTCAACAGGTAGAACGGCGGACCGGTATCCCGAAGGTGCGAGTTCAAATCCCGCTTGTGTCAACATTTTTCAGTTGACTTCGGCAGTGTAGGTTAATTGTGAAGTTATCGTTTCATAATACCCTGAGGATGATTCTGAAATAGAATTGAAACACTGCACAACCATCCTCATGGATAGCGTTAAGTTATCGCGAGAATATCTCGTGCACTTAAATTGGATAAAAACTCGCCTCCAATCCCTGTGGACTCGATAGCTCAACAGGTAGAGCGGCGGACCGGTATCCCGAAGATGCGAGTTCAAATCCCGCTCGAGTCAACAATTTTCAGTTGATTTCGGCCGTGTAAGTTACTTATTAAGTTATCGTTTCATAATACCCTGAAGATGATTTTGAAATAGAATTGAAACACTGCACATCCATCCTCATGGATAGCGTTAAGTTGTCGCGAGAATATCTCGGGGACTTAAATTGGATAAAAACTCGCCTCAAATCCCTGTGGACTCGATAGCTCAACAGGTAGAGCGGCGTACCTTTATCCCGAAGTTGCGAGTTCAAATCCCGATCGAGTCAATATTTTTCAGTTGACTTCGGCCGTGTAGGTTAATTGTGAAGTTATCGTTTCATAATACCCTGACGATGATTCTGAAATAGAATTGAAACACTGCACATCCATCCTCATGGATAGCGTTAAGTTGTCGCGGGAATATCTCGTGCACTTAAATTAGATAAAAACTCGTCTCCAATCCCTGTGGACTCGATAGCTCAACAGGTAGAGCGACGGACCGGTATCCCGAAGGTGCGAGTTCAAATCCCGCTTGTGTCAACATTTTTCAGTTGACTTCGGCAGTGTAGGTTAATTGTGAAGTTATCGTTTCATAATACCCTGACGATGGTTCTGAAATAGAATTGAAACAGTGCACATCCATCCTCATGGATAGCGTTAAGTTGTAGCGAGAATATCTCGTGCACTTAAATTGGATAAAAACTCGCCTCCAATCCCTGTGGATTCGATAGCTCAACAGGTAGAGCGGCGGACCGGTATCCCGAAGGTGCGAGTTCAAATCCCGCTCGAGTCAACATTTTTCAGTTGACTTCGGCCGTGTAGGTTAATTGTGAAGTTATCGTTTCCTAATACCCTGACGATGATTCTGAAATAGAATTGAAACACTGCACATCCATCCTCATGGATAGCGTTAACTTATCGGGAGAATATCTCGTGCAATTAAATTGGATAAAAACTCGCCTCCAATCCCTGTGGACTAGATAGCTCAACAGGTAAAGGGGCGGACCGGTATCCCGAAAGTGCGAGTTCAAATCCCGCTCGAGTCAACATTTTTCAGTTGACTTCGGCAGTGTAGGTTAATTGTGAAGTTATCGTTTCATAATACCCTGACGATGATTCTGAAATAGAATTGAAACACTGCACATCCATCCTCATGGATAGCGTTAAGTTATCGCGAGAATATCTCGTGCACTTAAATTGGATAAAAATTCGCCTCCAATCTCTGTGGACTCGATAGCTCAACAGGTAGAGCGGCGGACCGGTATCCCGAAGGTGCGAGTTCAAATCCCGCTTGAGTCAACATTTTTCAGTTGACTTCGGCAGTGTAGATTAATTGTGAAGTTATCGTTTCATAATACCCTGACGATGATTCTGAAATAGAATTGAAACAGTGCACATCCATCCTCATGGATAGCGTTAAGTCGTCGCGAGAATATCTCGTGCACTTTAATAGGATAAAAACTCGCCTCCAATCCCTGTGGACTCGATAGCTCAACAGGTAGAACGGCGGACCGGAATCCCGAAGGTGCGAGTTCAAATCCCGCTCGAGTCAACATTTTTCAGTTGACTTCGGCAGTGTAGGTTAATTGTGAAGTTATCGTTTCATAATAACTTGACGATGATTCTGAAATAGAATTGAAACACTGCACATCCATCATCATGGATAGCGTTAAGTTATCGCGAGAATATCTCGTGCACTTAAATTGGATAAAAACTCGCCTCCAATCTCTGTGGACTCGATAGCTCAACAGGTAGAGCGGCGGACCGGTATCCCGAAGGTGCGAGTTCAAATCCCTCTCGAGTCAACATTTTTCAGTTGACTTCGGCAGTGTAGGTTAATTGTGAAGTTATCGTTTCATAATACCTTGACGATGATTCTGAAATAGAATTGAAACACTGCACATACATCCTCATGGATAGCGTTAAGTTATCGCGAGAATATCTCGTGGACTTAAATTGGATAAAAACTCGTCTCCAATCTGTGTGGACTCGATAGCTCAACAGGTAGAGCGGCGGACCGGTATCCCGAAAGTGCGAGTTCAAATCCCGCTCGAGTCAACATTTTTCAGTTGACTTCGGCAGTGTAGATTAATTGTGAAGTTATCGTTTCATAATACCCTGACGATGATTCTGAAATAGAATTGAAACACTGCACATCCATCCTCATGGATAGCGTTAAGTTGTCGCGAGAATATCTCGTGCACTTAAATTGGATAAAAACTCGCCTCCAATCCCTGTGGATTCGATAGCTCAACAGGTAGAGCGGCGGACCGGTATCCCGAAGGTGCGAGTTCAAATCCCGCTCGAGTCAACATTTTTCAGTTGACTTCGGCCGTGTAGGTTAATTGTGAAGTTATCGTTTCCTAATACCCTGACGATGATTCTGAAATAGAATTGAAACACTGCACATCCATCCTCATGCTTAGCGTTAACTTATCGCGAGATTATCTCGTGCAATTAAATTGGATAAAAACTCGCCTCCAATCCCTGTGGACTAGATAGCTCAACAGGTAAAGGGGCGGACCGGTATCCCGAAAGTGCGAGTTCAAATCCCGCTCGAGTCAACATTTTTCAGTTGACTTCGGCAGTGTAGGTTAATTGTGAAGTTATCGTTTCATAATACCCTGACGATGATTCTGAAATAGAATTGAAACACTGCACATCCATCCTCATGGATAGCGTTAAGTTATCGCGAGAATATCTCGTGCACTTAAATTGGATAAAAATTCGCCTCCAATCTCTGTGAACTCGATAGCTCAACAGGTAGAGCGGCGGACCGGTATCCCGAAGGTGCGAGTTCAAATCCCGCTTGTGTCAACATTTTTCAGTTGACTTCGGCAGTGTAGATTAATTGTGAAGTTATCGTTTCATAATACCCTGACGATGATTCTGAAATAGAATTGAAACAGTGCACATCCATCCTCATGGATAGCGTTAAGTCGTCGCGAGAATATCTCGTGCACTTTAATTGGATAAAAACTCGCCTCCAATCCCTGTGGACTCGATAGCTCAACAAGTAGAACGGCGGACCGGAATCCCGAAGGTGCGAGTTCAAATCCCGCTCGAGTCAACATTTTTCAGTTGACTTCGGCAGTGTAGGTTAATTGTGAAGTTATCGTTTCATAATAACTTGACGATGATTCTGAAATAGAATTGAAACACTGCACATCCATCATCATGGATAGCGTTAAGTTATCGCGAGAATATCTCGTGCACTTAAATTGGATAAAACTTCGCCTCCAATTTCTGTGGACTCGATAGCTCAACAGGTAGAGCGGCGGACCGGTATCCCGAAGGTGCGAGTTCAAATCCCGCTCGAGTTAACATTTTTCAGTTGACTTCGGCAGTGTAGGTTAATTGTGAAGTTATCGTTTCATAATACCCAGACGATGATTCTGAAATAGAATTGAAACACTGCATATACATCCTCATGGATAGCGTTAAGTTATCGCGAGAATATCTCGTGCACTTAAATTGGATAAAAACTCGCCTCCAATCCCTGTGGACTCGATAGCTCAACAGGTAGAACGGCAGACCGGTATCCCGAAGGTGCGAGTTCAAATCCCGCTTGAGTCAACATTTTTCAGTTGACTTCGGCAGTGTAGATTAATTGTGAAGTTATCGTTTCATAATACCCTGACGATGATTCTGAAATAGAATTGAAACAGTGCACATCAATCCTCATGGATAGCGTTAAGTCGTCGCGAGAATATCTCGTGCACTTTAATTGGATAAAAACTCGCCTCCAATCCCTGTGGACTCGATAGCTCAACAGGTAGAACGGCGGACCGGAATCCCGAAGGTGCGAGTCCAAATCCCGCTCGAGTCAACATTTTTCAGTTGACTTCGGCAGTGTAGGTTAATTGTGAAGTTATCGTTTCATAATAACTTGACGATGATTCTGAAATAGAATTGAAACACTGCACATCCATCATCATGGATAGCGTTAAGTTATCGCGAGAATATCTCGTGGACTTAAATTGGATAAAAACTCGCCTCCAATCTGTGTGGACTCGATAGCTCAACAGGTAGAGCGGCGGACCGGTATCCCGAAAGTGCGAGTTCAAATCCCGCTCGAGTCAACATTTTTCAGTTGACTTCGGCAGTGTAGATTAATTGTGAAGTTATCGTTTCATAATACCCTGACGATGATTCTGATATAGAATTGAAACACTGCTCATCCATCCTCATGGATAGCGTTAAGTTATTGCGAGAATATCTCGTGCACTTAAATTGGATAAAAACTCGCCTCCAATCCCTGTGGACTCGATAGCTCAACAGGTAGAGCGTTGGACCGGTATCCCGAAGGTGCGAGTTCAAATCCCGCTCGAGTCAACATTTTTCAGTTGACTTCGGCAGTTTAGGTTAATTGTGAAGTTATCGTTTCATAATACCCTGACGATGATTCTGAAATAGAATTGAAACAGTGCACATCCATCCTCATGGATAGCGTTAAGTTGTCGCGAGAATATCTCGTGGACTTAAATTGGATAAAAACTCGCCTCCAATCCTTGTGGACTCGATAGCTCAACAGGTAGAGCGGCGTACCGGTATCCCGAAGGTGCGAGTTCAAATCCCGCTCGAGTCAACATTTTTCAGTTGACTTCGGCAGTGTAGGTTAATTGTGAAGTTATCGTTTCATAATACCCTGACGATGATTCTGAAATAGAATTGAAACACTGCACATCCATCCTCATGGATAGCGTTAAGTTGTCGCGAGAATATCTCGTGCACTTAAATTGGATAAAAACTCGTCTCCAATCCCTGTGGACTCGATAGCTGAACAGGTAGAGCGGCGGACCGGTATCCCGAAAGTGCGAGTTCAAATCCCTCTCGAGTCAACATTTTTCAGTTGACTTCGGCAGTGTAGGTTAATTGTGATGTTATCGTTTCATAATACTCTGAGGATGATTCTGAAATAGAATTGAAACAGTGCACATCCATCCTCATGGATAGCGTTAAGTTGTCGCGAGAATATCTCGAGCACTTAAATTGGATAAAAACTCGCCTCCAATCCCTGTGGACTCGATAGCTCAACAGGTAGAGCGGCGGACCGGTATCGGGAAGGTGCAAGTTCAAATCTAATTCGAGTCATCATTTTTCAGTTGACTTCGGCAGTGTAGGTTAATTGTGAAGTTATCGCTTCATAATACCCAGAGGAAGATTCTGAAATAGAATTGAAACACTGCACATCCATCCTCATGGATAGCGTTAAGTTATCGCGAGAATATCTCGTGCACTTAAATTGGATAAAAACTCGTCTCCAATCTTTGTGGACTCGATAGCTCAACAGGTAGAGCGGCGGACCGGTATCCCGAAGGTGCGAGTTCAAATCCCGCTCGAGTCAACATTTTTCAGTTGAATTCGGCCGTGTAGGTTAATTGTGAAGTTATCGTTTCATAATACCCTGAGGATGATTCTGAAATAGAATTGAAACACTGCACATCCATCCTCATGGATAGCGTTAAGTTGTCGCGAGAATATCTCGTGCACTTAAATTGGATAAAAACTCGCCTCCAATCCCTGTGGACTCGATAGCTCAACAGGTAAAGCGGCGGACAGGTATCCCGAAGGTGCGAGTACAAATCCCGCTCGAGTCAACATTTTTCAGTTGACTTCGGCAGTTTAGGTTAATTGTGAAGTTATCGTTTCATAATACCCTGACGATGATTCTGAAATAGAATTGAAACACTGCACATCCATCCTCATGGATAGCGTTAAGTTGTCGCGAGAATATCTCGAGCACTTAATTTGGTAAAAACTCGCTTCCAATCCCTGTGGACTCGATAGGTCAACAGGTAGAGCGGCGGACCGGTATCCCGAAGGTGCGAGTTCAAATCCCGCTCGAGTCAACATTTTTCAGTTGACTTCGGCACTGTAGGTTAATTGTGAAGTTATCGTTTCATAATACCCTGACGATGATTCTGAAATAGAATTGAAACACTGCACATCCATCCTCATGGATAGCGTTAAGTTGTCGCGAGAATATCTCGAGCACTTAAATTGGATAAAAACTCGCCTCCAATCTCTGTGGACTCGATAGCTCAACAGGTAGAGCGGCGGACCGGTATCCCGAAGGTGCGAGTTCAAATCCCGCTCGAGTCAAAATTTTTCAGTTGACTTCGGCAGTGTAGGTTAATTGTGAAGTTATCGTTACATAATACCGTAACGATGATTCTGAAATAGAATTGAAACACTGCACATCCATACTCATGGATAGCGTTAAGTTGTCGCAATAATATCTCGTGCACTTAATTTGGATAAAAACTCGCCTCCAATCCCTGTGGACTCAATAGCTCAACAGTTAGAGCGGCGGACCGGTATCCCGAAGGTGCGAGATCAAATCCCGCTCGAGTCAACATTTTTCAGTTGACTTCGGCCGTGTAGGTTAATTGTGAAGTTATCGTTTCATAATACCATGACGATGATTCTGAAATAGAATTGAAACAGTGCACATCCATCCTCATGGATAGCGTTAAGTCGTCGCGAGAATATCTCGTGCAGTTAAATTGGATAAAAACTCGCCTCCAACCTCTGTGGACTCGATAGCTCAACAGGTAGAGCGGCGGACCGGTATCCCGAAGGTGCGAGTACAAATCCCGCTCGAGTCAACATTTTTCAGTTGACTTCGGCAGTGTAGGTTAATTGTGAAGTTATCGTTTCATAATACCCTGACGATGATTCTGAAATAGAATTGAAACACTGCACATCCATCCTCATGGATAGCGTTAAGTTGTCGCGAGAATATCTCGTGCACTTAAATTGGATAAAAACTCGCCTCCAATCCCTGTGGACTCGATAGCTCAACAGGTAGAGCGGAGGACCGGTATCCCGAAGGTGCGAGTTCAAATCCCGCTCGAGTCAAAATTTTTCAGTTGACTTCGGCCGTGTAGGTTAATTGTGAAGTTATCGTTACATAATACCGTAACGATGATTCTGAAATAGAATTGAAACACTGGACATCCATACTCATGGATAGCGTTAAGTTGTCGCAATAATATCTCGTGCACTTAAATTGGATAAAAACTCGCCTCCAATCCCAGTGGACTCGATAGTTCAACAGGTAGAGCGGCGGACCGGTATCCCGAAGGTGCGAGTTCAAATAACGCTCGAGTCAACATTTTTATGTTGACTTCGGCAGTGTAGGTTAATTGTGAAGTTATCGTTTCATAATACCCTGACGATGATTCTGAAATAGAATTGAAACACTGCACATCCATCCTCATGGATAGCGTTAAGTTGTCGCGAGAATATCTCGTGCACTTAAATTGGATAAAAACTCGCCTCCAATCCCTGTGGACTCGATAGCTCAACAGGTAGAGCGGAGGACCGGTATCCCGAAGGTGCGAGTTCAAATCCCGCTCGAGTCAAAATTTTTCAGTTGACTTCGGCAGTGTAGGTTAATTGTGAAGTTATCGTTACATAATACCGTAACGATGATTCTGAAATAGAATTGAAACACTGGACATCCATACTCATGGATAGCGTTAAGTTGTCGCAATAATATCTCGTGCACTTAAATTGGATAAAAACTCGCCTCCAATCCCAGTGGACTCGATAGTTCAACAGGTAGAGCGGCGGACCGGTATCCCGAAGGTGCGAGTTCAAATAACGCTCGAGTCAACATTTTTCAGTTGACTTCGGCAGTGTAGGTTAATTGTGAAGTTATCGTTTCATAATAACTTGACGATGATTCTGAAATAGAATTGAAACACTGCACATCCATCATCATGGATAGCGTTAAGTTATCGCGAGAATATCTCGTGCACTTAAATTGGATAAAAACTCGCCTCCAATCTCTGTGGACTCGATAGCTCAACAGGTAGAGCGGCGGACCGGTATCCCGAAGGTGCGAGTTCAAATCCCGCTCGAGTCAACATTTTTCAGTTGACTTCGGCAGTGTAGGTTAATTGTGAAGTTATCGTTTCATAATACCCTGACGATGATTCTGAAATAGAATTGAAACACTGCACATACATCCTCATGGATAGCGTTAAGTTATCGCGAGAATATCTCGTGGACTTAAATTGGATAAAAACTCGCCTCCAATCTGTGTGGACTCGATAGCTCAACAGGTAGAGCGGCGGACCGGTATCCCGAAAGTGCGAGTTCAAATCCCGCTCGAGTCAACATTTTTCAGTTGACTTCGGCAGTGTAGATTAATTGTGAAGTTATCGTTTCATAATACCCTGACGATGATTCTGAAATAGAATTGAAACACTGCACATCCATCTTCATGGATAGCGTTAAGTTGTCGCGAGAATATCTCGTGCACTTAAATTGGATAAAAACTCGCCTCCAATCCCTGTGGCTTCGATAGCTCAACAGGTAGAGCGGCGGACCGGTATCGCGATGGCGCGAGTTCAAATCTCATTCGAGTCATCATTTTTCAGTTGACATCGGCAGTGTAGGTTAATTGTGAAGTTATCGTTTCATAATACACTGAGGATGATTCTGAAATAGAATTGAAACACTGCACATCCATCCTCATGGATAGCGTTAAGTTGTCGCGAGAATATCTCGTGCACTTAAATAGAATAAAAACTCGCCTCCAGACTCTGTGGACTCGATAGCTCAACAGGTAAAGCAGCGGACCGATATCCCGAAGGTGCGAGTTCAAATCCCGCTCGAGTGAACATTTTTCAGTTGACTTCGGCAGTGTAGTTAATTGTGAAGTTATCGTTTCATAATACCCTGACGATGATTCTGATATAGAATTGAAACACTGCTCATCCATCCTCATGGATAGCGTTAAGTTATCGCGAGAATATCTCGTGCTCTTAAATTGGATAAAAACTCGCCTCCAATCCCTGTGGACTCGATAGCTCAACAGGTAAAGCGGCGGACAGGTATCCCGAAAGTGCGAGTACAAATCCCGCTCGAGTCAACATTTTTCAGTTGACTTCGGCAGTGTAGGTTAATTGTGAAGTTAACGTTTCATAATACCCTGACGATGATTCTGAAATAGAATTGAAACACTGCACATCCATCCTCATGGATAGCGTTAAGTTTTCGCGAGAATATTTCGAGCACTTAAATTGGATAAAAACTCGTCTCCAATCCCTGTGGACTCGATAGCTCAACAGGTAGAGCGGCGGACCGGTATCCCGAAGGTGCGAGATCAAATCCCGCTCGAGTCAACATTTTTCAGTTGAATTCGGCCGTGTAGGTTAATTGTGAAGTTATCGTTTCATAATACCCTGAGGATGATTCTGAAATAGAATTGAAACACTGCACATCCATCCTCATGGATAGCGTTAAGTTATCGCGAGAATATCTCGTGCACTTAAATTGGATAAAAACTCGCCTCCAATCCCTGTGGACTCGATAGCTCAACAGGTAAAGCGGCGGACAGGTATCCCGAAGGTGCGAGTACAATTCCCGCTCGAGTCAACATTTTTCAGTTGACTTCGGCAGTTTAGGTTAATTGTGAAGTTATCGTTTCATAATACCCTGACGATGATTCTGAAATAGAATTGAAACACTGCACATCCATCCTCATGGATAGCGTTAAGTTGTCGCGAGAATATCTCGAGCACTTAATTTGGATAAAAACTCGCCTCCAATCCTTGTGGACTCGATAGCTCAACAGGTAGAGCGGCGGACCGGTATCCCGAAGGTGCGAGTTCAAATCCCGCTCGAGTGAACATTTTTCAGTTGACTTCGGCAGTGTAGGTTAATTGTGAAGTTATCGTTTCATAATACCCTGAGGATGATTCTGAAATAGAATTGAAACACTGCATATCCATCCTCATGGATAGCGTGAAGTTGTCGCGAGAATATCTCGTGGACTTAAATTGGATAAAAACTCGCCTCCAATCCCTGTGGACTCAATAGCTCAACAGTTAGAGCGGCGGACCGGTATCCCGAAGGTGCGAGATCAAATCCCGCTCGAGTCAACATTTTTCAGTTGACTTCGGCCGTGTAGGTTAATTGTGAAGTTATCGTTTCATAATACCCTGACGATGATTCTGAAATAGAATTGAAACAGTGCACATCCATCCTCATGGATAGCGTTAAGTCGTCGCGAGAATATCTGGTGCAGTTAAATTGGATAAAAACTCGCCTCCAACCTCTGTGGACTCGATAGCTCAGCAGGTAGAGCGGCGGACCGGTATCCCGAAGGTGCGAGTACAAATCCCGCTCGAGTCAACATTTTTCAGTTGACTTCGGCAGTGTAGGTGAATTGTGAAGTTATCGTTTCATAATACCCTGACGATGATTCTGAAATAGAATTGAAACACTGCACATCCATCCTCATGGATAGCGTTAAGTTGTCGCGAGAATATCTCGTGCACTTAAATTGGATAAAAACTCGGCTCCAATCCCTGTGGACTCGATAGCTCAACAGGTAGAGCGGAGGACCGGTATCCCGAAGGTGCGAGTTCAAATCCCGCTCGAGTCAACATTTTTCTGTTGACTTCGGCAGTGTAGGTTAATTGTGAAGTTATCGTTACATAATACCGTAACGATGATTCTGAAATAGAATTGAAACACTGCACATCCATACTCATGGATAGCGTTAAGTTGTCGCAATAATATCTCGTGCACTTAAATTGGATAAAAACTCGCCTCCAATCCCAGTGGACTCGATAGTTCAACAGGTAGAGCGGCGGACCGGTATCCCAAAGGTGCGAGTTCAAATAACGCTCGAGTCAACATTTTTCTGTTGACTTCGGCAGTGTAGGTTAATTGTGAAGTTATCGTTTCATAATACCCTGACGATGATTCTGAAATAGAATTGAAACACTGCACATCCATTATCATGGATAGCGTTAAGTTGTCGCGAGAATATCTCGCGCACTTAAATTGGATAAAAACTCGCCTCCAATCCCTGCGGACTCGATAGCTCAAAAGGTAGAGCGGCGGACCGGTATCCCGAAGGTGCGAGTTCAAATCTCGCTAGAGTCAACATTTTTCAGTTGACTTCGGCAGTGTAAGTTAATTGTGAAGTTATCGTTTCATAATACCCTGACGATGATTCTGAAATAGAATTGAAACACTGCACATCCATCCTCATGGATAGCGTTAAGTTGTCGCGAGAATATCTCGTGCACTTAAATTGGATAAAAACTCGCCTCCAATCCCAGTGGACTCGATAGCTCAACAAGTAGAGCGGCGGACCGGTATCCCGAAGGTGCGAGTTCAAATCCCGCTCGAGTCAACATTTTTCAGTTGACTTCGGCAGTGTAGGTTAATTGTGAAGTTATTGTTTCATAATACCCTGACGATGATTCTGAAATAGAATTGAAATACTGCTCATCCATCCTCATGGATAGCGTTAAGTTGTCGCGAGAATATCTCGTGCATTTAAATTGGATAAAAACTCGCCTCCAATCCCTGTGGACTCGATAGCTCAACAGGTAGAGCGGCGGATCGGTATCCCGAATGTGCGAGTTCAAATCCCGCTCGAGTCAACATTTTTCAGTT
Organism: Heliopora coerulea; assembly: GCA_030142905.1. NCBI lineage: Eukaryota > Metazoa > Cnidaria > Anthozoa > Scleralcyonacea > Helioporidae > Heliopora > Heliopora coerulea. The sequence continues at coordinate 433,543 of JASJOG010000129.1, forward strand.
GACTTCGGCAGTGTAGGTTAATTGTGAAGTTATCGTTTCGTAATACCCTGACGATGATTCTGAAATAGAATTGAAATACTGCACATCTGTCCTGATGTATAGCGTTAAGTTATCGCGAGAATATCTCATGCACTTAAATTGGATAAAAACTCGCCTCCAATCCCTGTGGACTCGATAGCTCAACAGGTAGAGCGGCGGACCGGTATCCCGAATGTGCGAGTTCAAATCCCGCTCGAGTCAACATTTTTCAGTTGACTTCGGCAGTGTAGGTTAATTGTGAAGTTATCGTTTCATTATACCATGAGGATGATTCTGAAATAGAATTGAAACACTGCACTTCCATTTTCATGGATAGCGTTAAGTTGTCGCGAGAATATCTTGTGCACTTAAATTGGATAAAAACTCGCCTCCAATCCCTGTGGACTCGATAGCTCAACAGGAAGAGCGGTGGACCTATATCCAGAAGGTGCGAGTTCAAATCCCGCTCGTGTCAACATTTTTCAGTTGATTTCGGCAGTGTAGGTTAATTGTGATGTTATCGTTTCATAATACCCTGACGATGATTCTGAAATAGAATTGAAACACTGCACATACATCATCGTGGATAGCGTTAAGTTATCGCGAGAATATCTCGTGTACTTAAATTGGATAAAAACTCGCCTCCAATCCCTGTGGACTCGATAGCTCAACTGGTAGATCGGCGGACCGGTATCCCGAAAGTGCGAGTTCAAATCCCTCTCGAGTCAACATTTTTCAGTTGACTTCGGCAGTGTAGGTTAATTGTGAAGTTATCGTTTCGTAATACCCTGACGATGATTCTGAAATAAAATTGAATACTGCACATCCGTCCTGATGTGTAGCGTTAAGTTATCGCGAGAATATCTCGTGCACTTAAATTGGATTAAAAATCGCCTTCAATCCCTGTGGACTCGATAGCTCAACAGGTAGAGCGGCGGACCGGTATCCCGAAGGTGCGAGTTCAAATACCGATCAAGTCAACATTTTTCAGTTGACTTCGGCAGTGTAGGCTAATTGTGAAGTTATCGTTTCATAATACCCTGAGGATGATTCTGAAATAGAATTGAAACACTGCACATCCATTATCATGGATAGCGTTAAGTTGTCGCGAGAATATCTCGTGCACTTAAATAGGATAAAAACTCGCCTCCAATCTCTGTGGACTCGATAGCTCAACAGGTAGAGCGGCGGACCGGTATCCCGAAGGTGCGAGTTCAAATCCCGCTCGAGTGAACATTTTTCAGTTGACTTCGGCAGTGTAGGTTAATTGTGAAGTTATCGTTTCATAATACCCTGAGGATGATTCTGAAATAGAATTGAAACACTGCATATCCATCCTCATGGATAGCGTGAAGTTGTCGCGAGAATATCTCGTGCACTTAAATTGGATAAAAACTCGCCTCCAATCCCTGTGGACTCAATAGCTCAACAGTTAGAGCGGCGGACCGGTATCCCGAAGGTGCGAGATCAAATCCCGCTCGAGTCAACATTTTTCAGTTGACTTCGGCCGTGTAGGTTAATTGTGAAGTTATCGTTTCATAATACCCTGACGATGATTCTGAAATAGAATTGAAACAGTGCACATCCATCCTCATGGATAGTGTTAAGTCGTCGCGAGAATATCTCGTGCAGTTAAATTGGATAAAAACTCGCCTCCAACCTCTGTGGACTCGATAGCTCAGCAGGTAGAGCGGCGGACCGGTATCCCGAAGGTGCGAGTACAAATCCCGCTCGAGTCAACATTTTTCAGTTGACTTCGGCAGTGTAGGTGAATTGTGAAGTTATCGTTTCATAATACCCTGACGATGATTCTGAAATAGAATTGAAACACTGCACATCCATCCTCATGGATAGCGTTAAGTTGTCGCGAGAATATCTCGTGCACTTAAATTGGATAAAAACTCGTCTCCAATCCCTGTGGACTCGATAGCTCAACATGTAGAGCGGAGGACCGGTATCCCGAAGGTGCGAGTTCAAATCCCGCTCGAGTCAAAATTTTTCAGTTGACTTCGGCAGTGTAGGTTAATTGTGAAGTTATCGTTACATAATACCGTAACGATGATTCTGAAATAGAATTGAAACACTGCACATCCATACTCATGGATAGCGTTAAGTTGTCGCAATAATATCTCGTGCACTTAATTTGGATAAAAACTCGCCTCCAATCCCAGTGGACTCGATAGTTCAACAGGTAGAGCGGCGGACCGGTATCCCGAAGGTGCGAGTTCAAATAACGCTCGAGTCAACATTTTTCTGTTGACTTCGGCAGTGTAGGTTAATTGTGAAGTTATCGTTTCATAATACCCTGACGATGATTCTGAAATAGAATTGAAACACTGCACATCCATTATCATGGATAGCGTTAAGTTGTCGCGAGAATATCTCGCGCACTTAAATTGGATAAAAACTCGCCTCCAATCCCTGCGGACTCGATAGCTCAAAAGGTAGAGCGGCGGACCGGTATCCCGAAGGTGCGAGTTCAAATCCCGCTCGAGTCAACATTTTTCAGTTGACTTCGGCAGTGTAGGTTAATTGTGAAGTTATCGTTTCATAATACCCTGACGATGATTCTGAAATAGAATTGAAACACTGCACATCCATCCTCATGGATAGCGTTAAGTTGTCGCGAGAATATCTCGTGCACTTAAATTGGATAAAAACTCGCCTCCAATCCCTGTGGACTCGATAGCTCAAATGGTAGAGCGGCGGACCGGTATCCCGAAGGTGCGAGTTCAAATCCCGCTCGAGTCAACATTTTTCAGTTGACTTCGGCAGTGTAGGTTAATTGTGAAGTTATTGTTTCATAATACCCTGACGATGATTCTGAAATAGAATTGAAATACTGCTCATCCATCCTCATGGATAGCGTTAAGTTGTCGCGAGAATATCTCGTGCATTTAAATTGGATAAAAACTCGCCTCCAATCCCTGTGGACTCGATAGCTCAACAGGTAGAGCGGCGGATCGGTATCCCGAATGTGCGAGTTCAAATCCCGCTCGAGTCAACATTTTTCAGTTGACTTCGGCAGTGTAGGTTAATTGTGAAGTTATCGTTTCATTATACCATGAGGATGATTCTGAAATAGAATTGAAACACTGCACTTCCATTTTCATGGATAGCGTTAAGTTGTCGCGAGAATATCTCGTGCACTTAAATTGGATAAAAACTCGCCTCCAATCCCTGTGGACTCGATAGCTCAACAGGAAGAGCGGTGGACCTATATCCAGAAGGTGCGAGTTCAAATCCCGCTCGTGTCAACATTTTTCAGTTGATTTCGGCAGTGTAGGTTAATTGTGATGTTATCGTTTCATAATACCCTGACGATGATTCTGAAATAGAATTGAAACACTGCACATACATCATCGTGGATAGCGTTAAGTTATCGCGAGAATATCTCGTGTACTTAAATTGGATAAAAACTCGCCTCCAATCCCTGTGGACTCGATAGCTCAACTGGTAGATCGGCGGACCGGTATCCCGAAAGTGCGAGTTCAAATCCCGCTCGAGTCAACATTTTTCAGTTGACTTCGGCAGTGTAGGTTAATTGTGAAGTTATCGTTTCGTAATACCCTGACGATGATTCTGAAATAAAATTGAATACTGCACATCCGTCCTGATGTGTAGCGTTAAGTTATCGCGAGAATATCTCGTGCACTTAAATTGGATTAAAAATCGCCTTCAATCCCTGTGGACTCGATAGCTCAACAGGTAGAGCGGCGGACCGGTATCCCGAAGGTGCGAGTTCAAATACCGCTCGAGTCAACATTTTTCAGTTGACTTCGGCAGTGTAGGCTAATTGTGAAGTTATCGTTTCATAATACCCTGACGATGATTCTGAAATAGAATTGAAACACTGCACATCCATTATCATGGATAGCGATAAGTTGTCGCGAGAATATCTCGCGCACTTAAATAGGATAAAAACTCGCCTCCAATCTCTGTGGACTCGATAGCCCAACAGGTAGAGCGGCGGACCGGTATCCCGAAGGTGCGAGTTCAAATCCCGCTCGAGTCAACATTTTTCAGTTGACTTCGGCAGTGTAGGTTAATTGTGAAGTTATCGTTTCATAATACCCTGACGATGATTCTGAAATAGAATTGAAACAGTGCACATCCATTCTCATGGATAGCGTTAAGTTGTCGCGAGAATATCTCGTGCATTCAAATAGGATAAAAACTCGGCTCCAATCCCTGTGGACTCGATAGCTCAACAGGTAGAGCGGCGGACCTGTATCCCGAAGGTGCGAGTTCAAATCCCGCTCGAGTGAACATTTTTCAGTTGACTTCGGCAGTGTAGGTTAATTGTGAAGTTATCGTTTCATAATACCCTGAGGATGATTCTGAAATAGAATTGAAACAGTGCACATCCATCCTCATGGATAGCGTTAAGTTGTCGCGAGAATATCTCGTGCAATTAAATTGGATAAAAACTCGCCTCCAATCCCTGTGGACTCGATAGCTCAACAGGTATAGCGGCGGACCGGTATCCCGAAGGTGCGAGTTCAAATACCGCTCGAGTCAACATTTTTCAGTTGACTTCGGCAATGTAGGTTAATTGTGAAGTTATCGTTTCATAATACCCTGACGATGATTCTGAAATAGAATTGAAACACTGCACATCCATCCTCATGGATAGCGTTAAGTTATCTCGAGAATATCTCGTGCACTTAAATTGGATAAAAACTCGCCATCCAATCCCTGTGGACTCGATAGCTCAACAGGTAGAGCGGAGGACCGGTATCCCGAAGGTGCGAGTTCAAATCCCGCTCGAGTCAACATTTTTCAGTTGACTTCGGCAGTGTAGGTTAATTGTGAAGTTACCGTTTCGTAATAACCTGATGATGATTCTGAAATAGAATTGAAACACTGCACTTCCATCCTCATGGATAGCGTTAAGTTGTCGCGAGAATATCTCGTGCACTTAAATTGGATAAAAACTCGCCTCCAATCCCTGTAGACTCGATAGCTCAACAGGTAGAGCGGCAGACCGGTATCCCGAAGGTGCGAGTTCAAATCCCGTTCGAGTCAACATTTTTCAGTTGACTTCGGGAGTGTAGGTTAATTGTAAAGTTATCGTTTCATAATACCCTGTCGAAGATTCTGAAATAGAATTAAAACACTGCACATCCATCCTCATGGATAGCGTTAAGTTGTCGCGAGAATATCTCGTGCACTTAAATAGGATAAGATATAGCCTCCAATTCCTGTGGACTCGATAGCTCAACTGGTAGAGCGGCGGACCGGTATCCCGAAGGTGCGAGTTCAAATCCCGCTCGAGTCAACATTTTTCAGTTGACTTCGGCAGTGTAGGTTAATTGTTAAGTTATCATTTCATAATACCCTGAGGATGATTCTGAAATAGAATTGAAACACTGCATATCCATCCTCATGGATTGCGTTAAGTTGTCGCGAGAATATCTCGTGTACTTAAATTGGATAAAAACTCGCCTCCAATCCGTGTGGACTCGATAGCTCATCAGGTAGAGCGGCGGACCGTTATCCCGAAGGTGCGAGTTCAAATCCCGCACGAGTCAAAATTTTTTTTAGTTGACTTCGGCAGTGTAGGTTAATTGTGAAGTTATCGTTTCATAATACCGTGACGATGATTCTGAAATAGAATTGAAACACTGCACATCCATCCTCATGGATAGCGTTAAGTTGTCGCGAGAATATCTCGTGCACTTAAATTGGATAAAAACTCGCCTCCAATCCCAGTGGACTCGATAGTTCAACAGGTAGAGAGGCGGACCGGTATCCTTAAGGTGCGAGTTCAAATAACGCTCGAGTCAACATTTTTCAGTTGACTTCGGCAGTGTAGGTTAATTGTGAAGTTATCGTTTCATAATACCCTGACGATGATTCTGAAATAGAATTGAAACACTGCAGATCCATCCTCATGGATAGGGTTAAGTTGTCGCGAGAATATCTCGTGCACTTAAATTGGATAAAAACTCGCCTCCAATCCGTGTGGACTCGATAGCTCATCAGGTAGAGCGGCGAACCGGTATCCCGAAGGTGCGAGTTCAAATCCCGCTCGAGTCAACATTTTTCAGTTGACTTCGGCAGTGTAGGTTAATTGTGAAGTTATCGTCTCTTAATACCCTGACGATGATTCTGAAATAGAATTGAAATACTGCACATCCATCCTCATGGATAGCGTTAAGTTGTCGCGAGAATATCTCGTGCACTTAAATGGGATAAAAACTCGCCATCCAATCCCTGTGGACTCGATAGCTCAACAGGTAGAGCGGCGGACCGGTATCCCGAAGGTGCGAGTTCAAATCCCGCTCGAGTCAACATTTTTCAGTTGACTTCGGCAGTGTAGGTTAATTGTGAAGTTATCGTTTCATAATACCATGAGGATGATTCTGAAATAGAATTGAAACACTGCACTTCCATTTTCATGGATAGCGTTAAGTTGTCGCGAGAATATCTCGTGCACTTAAATTGGATAAAAACTCGCCTCCAATCCCTGTCGACTCGATAGCTCAACAGGTAGAGCGGCAGACCGGTATCCCGAAGGTGCGAGTTCAAATCCCTTTCGAGTCAACATTTTTCAGTTGACTTCGGCAGTGTAGGTTAATTGTGAAGTTATCGTTTCATAATACCCTGTGTATGATTCTGAAATAGAATTGAAACACTGCTTATTCATCCTCATGGATAGCGTTAAGTTGTCGCGAGAATATCTCGTGCACTTAAATTGCATAGAAACTCGCCTCCAATCCCTGTGGACTCGATAGCTCAACAGGTAGAGCGGCGGACCGGTATCACGAAGGTGCGAGTTCAAATCCCGCTCGAGTCAACATTTTTCAGTTGACTTCGGCAGTGTAGGTTAATTGTGAAGTTATCGTTTCATAATACCCTGAGGATGATTCTGAAATAGAATTGAAACACTGCACATCCATCCTCATGGATAGCGTTAAGTTGTCGCGAGAATATCTCGTGCACTTAAATTGGATAAAAACTCGCCTCCAATCCCCGTGGACTCGATAGCTCAACTGGTAGAGCGGCGGACCGGTATCCCGAAGGTGCGAGTTCAAATCCCGCTCGAGTCAACATTTTTCAGTTGACTTCGGCAGTGTAGGTTAATTGTGAAGTTATCGTTTCATAGTACCCTGAGGATGATTCTGAATTAGAATTGAAACAGTGCACATCCATCCTCTTGGATAGCGTTAAGTTGTCGCGAGAATATCTCGTGCACTTAAATTGGATAAAAACTCTCCTCCAATCCCTGTGGACTCGATAGCTCAACAGGTAGAGCGGCGGACCGGTATCCCGAAGGTGCGAGTTCAAATAGCGCTCGAGTCAACATTTTTCAGTTGACTTCGGCAGTGTAGGTTAATTGTGAAGTTATCCTCTCTTAATACCCTGACGATGATTCTGAAATAGAATTGAAATACTGCACATCCATCCTCATGGATAGCGTTAAGTTGTCGCGAGAATATCTCGTGCACTTAAATGGGATAAAAACTCGCCATCCAATCCCTGTGGACTCGATAGCTCAACAGGTAGAACGGCGGACCGGTATCCCGAATGTGCGAGTTCAAATCCCGCTCGAGTCAACATTTTTCAGTTGACTTCGGCAGTGTAGGTTAATTGTGAAGTTACCGTTTCGTAATACACTGAGGATGATTCTGAAATAGAATTGAAACACTGCACTTCCATCCTCATGGATAGCGTTAAGTTGTCGCGAGAATATCTCGTGCACTTAAATTGGATAAAAACTCGCCTCCAATCCCTGTGGACTCGATAGCTCAACAGGTAGAGCGGCGGACCGGTATCCCGAAGGTGCGAGTTCAAATCCCGCTCGAGTCAACATTTTTCAGTTGACTTCGGCAGTGTAGGTTAATTGTGAAGTTATCGTTTCATAATACCATGAGGATGATTCTGAAATAGAATTGAAACACTGCACTTCCATTTTCATGGATAGCGTTAAGTTGTCTCGAGAATATCTCGTGCAATTAAATTGGATAAAAACTCGCCTCCAATCCCTGTCGACTCGATAGCTCAACAGGTAGAGCGGCAGACCGGTATCCCGAAGGTGCGAGTTCAAATCCCGTTCGAGTCAACATTTTTCAGTGTTCTTCGGCAGTGTAGGTTAATTGTGAAGTTATGGTTTCATAATACCCTGAGGATGATTCTGAAATAGAATTGAAACACTGCACATCCATCCTCATGGATAGCGTTAAGTTGTCGCGAGAATATCTCGTGCACTTAAATTGGATAAAAACTCGCCTCCAATCCCTGTGGACTCGATAGCTCAACAGGTAGAGCGGCGGACCGGTATCCCGAAGGTGCGAGTTCAAATCCCGCTCGAGTCAACATTTTTCAGTTGACTTCGGCAGTGTAGGTTAATTGTGAAGTTATCGTTTCATAATACCCTGAGGATGATTCTGAAATAGAATTGAAACACTGCACATCCATCCTCATGGATAGCGTTAAGTTGTCGCGAGAATATCTCGTGCACTTAAATTGGATAAAAACTCGGCTCCAATCCCCGTGGACTCGATAGCTCAACTGGTAGAGCGGCTGACCGGTATCCCGAAGGTGCGAGTTCAAATCCCGCTCGAGTCAACATTTTTCAGTTGACTTCGGCAGTGTAGGTTAATTGTGAAGTTATCGTTTCATAATACCCTGACGATGATTCTGAAATAGAATTGAAACACTGCACATCCATTATCATGGATAGCGTTAAGTTGTCGCGAGAATATCTCGAGCACTTAAATTGGATAAATACTCGCCTCCAATCCCTGTGGACTCGATAGCTCAACAGGTAGACCGGCGGACCGGTATCCCGAAGGTGCGAGTTGAAATCCCGCTCGAGTCAACATTTCTCAGTTGACTTCGGCAGTGTAGGTTAATTGTGAAGTTATCGTTTCATAATTCCCTGACGATGATTCTGAAATAGAATTGAAACACTGCACATCCATCCTCATGGATAGCGTTAAGTTGTCGCGAGAATATCTCGTGCACTTAAATTGGATAAAAACTCGCCTCCAATCCCCGTGGACTCGATAGCTCAACAGGTAGAGCGGCGGACCGGTATCCCGAAGGTGCGAGTTCAAATCCCGCTCGAGTCAACATTTTTCAGTTGACTTCGGCAGTGTAGGTTACTTGTGAAGTTATCGTTTCATAATACCCTGAGGATGATTCTGAAATAGAATTGAAACACTGCACATCCATCCTCATGGATAGCGTTAAGTTGTCGCGAGAATATCTCGTGCACTTAAATTGGATAAAAACTCGCCTCCAATCCCTGTGGACGCAATAGCTCAACAGGTAGAGAGGAGGACCGGTATCCCGAAGGTGCGAGTTCAAATCCTGCTCGAGTCAACATTTTTTAGTTGACTTCGGCAGTGTAGGTTAATTGTGAAGTTATCGTTTCATAATACCCTGACGATGATTCTGAAATAGAATTGAAAAACTGCACATCCATCCTCGTGGTTAGCGTTAAGTTATCGCGAGAATATCTCGTGTACTTAAATTGGATCAAAACTCGCATCCAATCCCTGTGGACTCGATAGCTCAACAGGTAGAGTGGCGGACCGGTATCCCGAAGGTGCGAGTTGAAATCCCGCTCGAGTCAACATTTTTCAGTTGACTTCGGCAGTGTAGGTTAATTGTGAAGTTATCGTTTCCTAATACTCTGAAGATGATTCTGAAATAGAATTGAAACACTGCACATCCATCCTCATGGATAGCGTTAAGTTGTCGCGAGAATATCTCGTCCACTTAAATTGGATAAAAACTCGCATCCAATCCCTGTGGACTCGATAGCTCAACAGGTAGAGCGGCAGACCGGTATCCCGAAGGTGCGAGTTCAAATCCCGTTCGAGTCAACATTTTTCAGTTGACTTCGGCAGTGTAGGTTAATTGTGAAGTTATCGTTTCATAATACCCTGACGATGATTCTAAAATATAATTGAAACACTGCACATCCATCCTCATGGATAGCGTTAGGTTGTCGCGAGAAAACTCGTGCACTTAAATTGGATGAAAACTCGCCTCCAATCACTGTGGACTCGATAGCTCAACAGGTAGAGTGGCGGACCGGTATCCCGAAGGTGCGAGTTCAAATCCCGCTCGGGTCAACATTTTTCAGTTGACTTCGGCAGTGTAGGTTAATTGTGAAGTTATCGTTTATTATACCCTGACGATGATTCTGAAATAGAATTGAAACACTGCAATCAAAACGGTCGGGAGTTCTACATCCCGCATAAAGCTGTCGTGAGAGAATCAACAGAGTCAACCAAATTACGGATTGTCTACGATGCATCAGCAAAAGCATACGACAAAGCACCATCCTTGAACGATTGCCTTAACACTTTCATGTTTTAAAGGCCAACGTGTCAAGTTGCCTTTTGTCAAGTTGTTAAGATTCGTGTTAAGATGAGCTCCGATCAAATTGTAGAGGATTCACTGGTTACTGATTGCGATAAAAGAAGGAAGCTGTTTGAAATCACTAGCAAAGGAAAGCTTAAATGGTTGGGAGATTTTGAATCGTTGCAGAAGTTTGTGGAGGATGTTATTAACATTAAAGCCAAATGGACTTCGCCAGGTGGTGAATGCAAGTTGATCGAAACAGATGACGTGTCGATTCGCTGGTATCCTTCTAAGCAAACGCTTACTGTGGGTGGGCTAAAGGCCAAAGAAATCAAGGCAAAATTTTCCTCGATAATCTATGCTTCACTTGGTAGTAAAGATAACATGCAGGTTTGTGAAGACAGCGAACAACTTGTAGATGAAGGTACATCGCAAGAACAAAATCAGCCATTGCCATTATCTTGCATAACTAATGATCGAATAACCACACTGGAATGTGCTATTGAGGAATTAAAATCCCAAGTGACTAAAATTACAGAAGAATTCAGTCAGCACCGTTTTCACTTCAATAAGATGCCTGAAAGCCCATTAACACAAACAATCCACGACAATGGTCATAAATCTCGCGTGACCGATGATCTCGTTGAACGGTGTCTTACCATGCTACAGAGAGAAAACAGCCAATTAAAGAAAGAAAATGAAGCTCTTAGGGACAGAGTCAATACCGTTTCTTACGTTATAGCTGATTTGAATACGAAAATCAAAGATGTAGAGAATGAAAAATCAAGTCTACTTACGGCCATTAAACTCATATATGACGACTACCGAAAGGTATGCGAGAACGTCGAGTCATCCGATAAACTTATAAACAATTACAAGGCATGCGGATCGCAGAAGAAAAGCACAAATGAATTAAACCCTGAAAAGGCCCAAGTAGAGAAATGGCACACTGTACATCAATCAACTGGAAAACGTAAAACGAATAGCATCATTGCTCCCACTGACGAAGTCATCAACAGATATGAAGTTCTCAGTGAACTATCTCAAGACGAAGATGAGACGCCGCAAAACATTCAACAGACAAATGACAGGAGTGATTTAAAACAAAAGCATAAACAGACAGGAACGAATAATTCAACGACCAATTCTGTCGAACACTCCAATGGTCAACCTTCTTCTTCACCTAGTCGTTGCAAAATTACCATAGTTGGAGATTCTATGCTTAGAATGCTTAATCCCAACCGACTGCGTAGAAACCTGAAGAGAAGCGTTAGCGTCAAAACCTTCCCTGGAGCTCACCTGAAAGATATGAAACATTATATTAATCCTACGTTAGAATCTTCACCTGAATGCATTGTTATCCATGCAGGAACAAATGACCTGAAGAACAAATCAGCCCAAACAATAACAGAAGATATTTGTGCCCTTGGAGAACAAATCCTCAGTTGTCTGCCTAAGTCTAAAGTAGCCATATCGCAAGTGATCACCAGGACAGATGATCCTAACCTTTCAGGGAAGATCAATGAGGTAAACACGAACATCTCTAAATTGTGTAGCGAGAGAAAATGGGGCGTAATATCTCACGAAAACATTAAGAGTAACCACCTAAACTCTTTTGGTCTACACCTCACTAGAGCAGGATCTGCTATTATGGCTGCGAATTTCATTAAGTTTTTTAAAAACTTTAATCAGTATTGACTAACCAATGACATAATTCCTGATAAACACAGCTCCATGATAAATAACGAGAACGCAGCCTTGTTATCACACACTTCTAATTATCCTAAACTTAAGGGATTCAGAATTGGACATTTAAATATTGCCAGCCTGATAAAACACATCGATGAACTGAAAGCTTACCTATCTGAACATCAATTCGAAATCTTTACTATTAACGAAACTAGACTAGATAGTGAAATTGACGTTGGTACAGTTGAGATCCCTGGCTATGATATAGTCCGTCGTGACAGAAACAGAAATGGAGGTGGAGTGGTAATTTACGTCCGAGACAACATTCCTCATCTTAGGCGTGACGATTTGCTCGTAGACGAATTAGAAGCAATTTGTCTTGAAATCAAAAAACCTAAATGCAAACCCTTTTTAATAGCAACTTGGTACCGCCCACCCAACTCTTCGGTAGAGATCTTTGACAAATTCGAGAATTTTCTTTATTTAGCTGAAAATGAGAATATGGACTTAATCATCACCGGTGATTTCAACTGTGATCTACTTACTACAAAACCAAACATACACACGAAGAAACTTTTAGACCTTCTTGATATTTATCAAATGCAACAGCATATTAAGATTCCGACGAGATCAACATTAGATACCAGCACATTAATCGACCTATCTAGATAGATAGATAGATAGATAGTATCTATCTATCTATCTATCTATCTATCTATCCTAGTAATTACTAAAATCGAAGACACTAAAACCATCGATAGCGGAGTCATTGGACTGGGGATCAGCGATCACGACCTCGTGTACATATGCCGCAAAATTAGCCTCCCGAAACAGAGACCGAAAACTATTGAAACAAGACAATTTAAACACTTCGATTCTGTCGCTTTTCAGAACGACCTTCGTGAAGCATTTACTACGTGTACCTTCCACTCCGACCCGAATATTATGTGGGAAAAGTGGAAGACGACATTCTTGAAAATTGCAAATTTCCATGCTCCCATTAGGACTCGTAAAGTAAAAAGTACTCACACTCCTTGGATAACTGAGGATATTAAAAGGCTTGGTTATCGTAGAGACTATCTTAAAAAGAAAGCAGTTAGACTTAAATCGAACAACTACCATATTGCCTATAAGTTGTGCAGAAACCAAGTCACCAAACTTATCAGAAATGAAAAAACCAAGTATTATAACACTAAGTTAAAAAATTGCAACAATAGCAAGGAGTGTTGGCTAGCTATAAACAAACTATTAAATAGGCAATCCAAATCAACAATGATCAACAGTATTAAAGTAAAAGGGTCGGATGTGACTGGCGACAAAAACATCGCTGAAGAGTTCAATAACTATTTCTGCTCAATCGGACCAGAGTTAGCAAACAATATTCATTCCACTGGCATTGATCCACTTAGTTATGTGACTCCGGTATCGTCTATATTTGAGTTCCACGATATAACATATCAAGAAGTAAACTGCGTTATTCAAAACTTGAAAATGAGTAAATCACCGGGTCTTGATAATATTTCTGTTAAATTACTCAAGGGAGCTGGTAATTCGATAATACCGACGATTACTTATTTGTTTAACTCATCCTTGCGTACTGGGATTTTTCCAGATGATTGGAAACTTGCCAAAGTCACTCCAATTTATAAATCGGGTGAAAAATCAGACCGCAGTAACTACCGACCTATATCTGTTATTACTGCTATCGCCAAAGTATTTGAGAAACTTGTTTACAAACAGGTAACGGTTTATTTGGAGGTAAACAATATCATTTCAACAAACCAATCAGGCTTTCGATCTCGCCACTCTACTGAAACCGCACTTCTTAATTGTACAAATCAGTGGCTTGTGAACATGGATAACAACCTAATTAATGGCGTTCTTTTTCTAGATCTAAAAAAAGCATTTGACACTGTTGACCATAACATACTATTATCAAAACTACAACTCTATGGAATACGAGGGACAGCGCATAGATGGTTTCAATCCTATTTAAAAGACAGAAAACAAATATGTAAAATTAATCAAACAATGTCGGATGTTAAATCTATTCATTGTGGCGTACCACAAGGGACAAACCTTGGTCCTATGCTCTTCCTCCTCTATATAAATGATCTCCCAAATTGTCTCACTAAAACTAGTTCTGTAATGTTCGCAGACGATACCAGTTTATCATGTGAAGGATCGTCATCGGCAGAAATTGAGCGAAAACTAAATCACGATTTAGAAATGGTTCATATGTGGCTGACAACAAACAAACTAACTTTCAACCAAGAAAAGACTGAATATATGATTATTGGCTCACAGCAAAGACTTGATCTTATCTCTGAAGACATAAACGTCAGTCTAGCAAATGAGCCAATATCACGTGTTCAAACTAAAAAAGTTCTTGGAGTCATTATCGACGAAAAACTTAAATGGCATGAACATACTGCAAAACAATGTAAAACATTATCCTCATGCATTGGATTATTAAGAAGAGCTCGAGACTTTGTTACACAAGATGTCTTGGTAACAATGTACAACTCACTCGTTCTGCCGCACTTTACATACTGTTCTACGGTATGGCAAAATTCTAACACTGATCATATTAACAAGCTCCACAAATTACAAAAAAGAGCTGCACGTGTGATAACAAGGTCTACTTATGATGAAAGGTCATCCCAAATTTTTGAAATGTTGAACTGGAAATCCATTAAAGAAATCTTAGAGGAAAGGCAATTGGTAATGACGTTCAAAGCACTACGAGGACTAAGCCCAAAGTACCTAACTCAGTTATTTAATCTAAACAGCAATACCAGTCACGAACTTCGTAGTAATAATCGATATCTTCATTTGCCTAAACCTCGCACAAATTTTTTAAAGAAGAGTTTCTCGTATCAAGGAGCTGTGTCCTGGAACAAATTACCTAAGAAAGTAATCGACAATGTCATAAAAGGTAATATGTCACTAACATCATTCAAATCGTTTATTAAGAACCCTTTTGTAAGAAATTAGATATAGTAAGTTAAGCACTGTTATAAATATTAGAAGTAGTTTTCGAGTAGAATTCCAAATCTATAAATTTTATTTTGTTAATAATTAGAATAATTGTGTACGTCTAAGTATAAAATAGAATGTTAATGTTAGTTTTATTAGTGATACACGGCCATTTGAAAATCAGCATCGCTGAAATGCTACCGTGTTTTAAATAAGATTAAATTACAATTACAATAAAATTACATCCATCCCCATGGATAGCGTTAAGTTGTCGCGAGAATATCTCGTGAACTTAAATTGGAGAAAAACTCGCCTCCAATCCCTGCGGACTCGATAGCTCAACAGGTAGAGTGGCGGACCGGTATCCCGAAGGTGTGAGTTCAAATCCCGCTCGATTCAACATTTTTCAGTTGACTTCGGCAGTGTAGGTTAATTGTGAAGTTATCGTTTCGTAATACCCTGACGATGATTCTGAAATAGAATTGAAACACTGCACATCCGTCTTCATGGATAGCGTTAAGTTGTCGCGAGAATATCTCGTGCAATTAAATTGGATAAAAACTCGACCCCAATCCCTGTGGAATCGATAGCTCAACAGGTAGAGCGGCGGACCGGTATCCCGAAGGTGCGAGTTCAAATCCCGCTCGAGTCAACATTTTTCAGTTGACTTCGGCAGTGTAGGTTAATTGTGAAGTTATCGTCTCATTATACCCTGACGATGATTCTGAAATAGAATTGAAATACTGCACATCCATCCTCATGGATAGCGTTAAGTTGTCCCGAGAATATCACGTGCACTTAAATTGGATAAAAACTCGCCTCCAATCCCTGCGGACTCGATAGCTCAACAGGTAGAGCGGCGGACCGTTATCCCGAAGGTGCGAGTTCAAATCCCGCTCGAGTCAACATTTTTCAGTTGACTTCGGCAGTGTAGGTTAATTGTGAAGTTATCGTTTCATAATACCCTGAGGATGATTCTGAAATAGAATTGAAACACTGCAGATCCATCCTCATGGATAGCGTTAAGTTGACGCGAGAATATCTCGTGCACTTAAATTGGATAAAAACTCGCCTCCAATCCCGGTGGACTCGATAGCTCAACAGGTAGAGCGGAGGACCGGTATCCCGAAAGTGCGAGTTCAAATCCCGCTCGAGTCAACATTTCTCAGTTGACTTCGGCAGTGTAGGTTAATTGTGAAGTTATCGTTTTATAATACCCAGAGGATGATTCGGAAATAGAATTTCAACACTGCACATCCATCCTCATGGAAAGCGATAAGTTGTCGCGAGAATATCTCGTGCACTTAAATTGGATAAAAACTCGCCTCCAATCCCTGTGGACTCGATAGCTCAACAGGTAGAGTGGCGGACCGGTATCCCGAAGGTGCGAGTTCAAATCCCGCTCGAGTCAACATTTTTCAGTTGACTTCGGCAGTGTAGGTTAATTGTGAAGTTATCGTTTCGTAATACCCTGACGATGATTCTGAAATAGAATTGAAACACTGCACATCCGTCTTCATGGATAGCGTTAAGTTGTCGCGAGAATATCTCGTGCACTTAAATTGGATAAAAACTCGCCTCCAATCCCTGTGGACTCGATAGCTCAACAGGTAGAGCGGCGGACCGGTATCCCGAAGGTGCGAGTTCAAATCCCGCTCGAGTCAACATTTTTCAGTTGACTTCGGCAGTGTAGGTTAATTGTGAAGTTATCGTCTCATAATACCCTGACGATGATTCTGAAATAGAATTGAAATACTGCACATCCATCCTCATGGATAGCGTTAAGTTGTCGCGAGAATATCTCGTGCACTTAAATTGGATAAAAACTCGCCTCCAATCCCTGTGGACTCGATAGCTCAACAGGTAGAGCGGCGGACCGGTATCCCGAATGTGCGAGTTCAAATCCCGCTCGAGTCAACATTTTTCAGTTGACTTCGGCAGTGTAGGTTAATTGTGAAGTTATCGTCTCATAATACCCTGACGATGATTCTGAAATAGAATTGAAATACTGCACATCCATCCTCATGGATAGCGTTAAGTTGTCGCGAGAATATCTCGTGCACTTAAATTGGATAAAAACTCGCCTCCAATCCCGGTGGACTCGATAGCTCAACAGGTAGAACGGCGGACCGGTATCCCGAAGGTGCGAGTTCAAATCCCGCTCGAGTCAACATTTTTCAGGTGACTTCGCAGTGTAGGTTAATTGTGAAGTTATCGTTTCATAATACCCTGCAGATGATTCTGAAAAAGAATTCAAACACTGCAAATCTATCCTCTTGGATAGCGTTATGTTTTCGCGAGTATATCTCATGCACTTAGATTGCATAAAAACTCGCCTCCAATCCCTGTGGACTCGATAGCTCAACATGTAGAGCGGCGTACCGGTAACCCGAAGGTGCGAGTTCAAATCCCGCTCGAGTGAACATTTTTCAGTTGACTTCGGCATTGTAGGTTAAGTGTGAAGTTATCGTTTCATAATACCCTGAGGATGATTCTGAAATAGAATTGAAACACTGCACATCCATCCTCATGGAATAGCGTTATGTTACCGCGAGAATATCTCGTGCACTTAAATTGGATAAAAACTCGCCTGCAATCCCTGTGGACTCGACAGCTCAACAGGTAGAGCGGCGGACCGGTATCTCGAAGGTGCGAGTCCAAATCCCGCTCGAGTCAACATTTTTCAGGTGACTTCGGCTTTGTAGGTTAATTGTGAATTATCCTTTCAACTGAAAAATGTTGACTTGAGCGGGATTTGAATTCTCACCTTCGGGATACCGGTCCGCCGCTCTACCTGTTGAGCTATCGAGTCCACAAGGATTGTAGGCGAGTTTTATCCAATTTAAGTGCTCGAGATATTCTCGCAACAACTTAACGCTATCAATGAGGATGGATGTGCAGTGTTTCAATTCTATTTCAGAATCATCCTCAGGGTATTATGAAACGATAACTTCACAATTAACCTAGACTGCCGAAGTCTACTGAAAAATGTTGACTCGAACGGAATTTGAACTCGCACCTTCGGAATACCGGTCCGTCCCTCTACCCGTTGTGCTATCGAGTCCACAGGGATTGGAGGCGAGTTTTTATCCAATTTAAGTGCACGAGGTATTATCGCGACAACTTAACGCTATCCATGAGGATGGATGTGCAGTGTTTCAATTCTATTTCAGAATCATCCTCAGGGGATATGAAACGATAACTTCAAAATTAACCTACACTGCCGAAGTCAACTGAAAAATTTTCTCTCGAGCGGGATTTGAACTCGCACCTTCGGGATAACGGTTCACCGCTTTACCAGTTGAGCTATCGAGTCCACAGGGATTGTAGGAGAGTTTTATCCAATTTTAGAGCACGAGATATTCTCACAACAACTGAACGCTATCCATGAGGATGGATGTGCAGTGTTTCAATTCTATTTCAGAATCATCGTCAGGGTATTATGAAACGATAACTTCACAATTAACCTACACTGCCGAAGTCAACTGAAAAATATTGACTCGAACAAGATTTGAACTCGCACCTTCGGGATACCGGTCCGACGCTCTATCTGTTCAGCAATCGAGTCCACAGTGATTGGAGGCGAGTTTTTATCCAATTTAAGTGCACGGGATATTCTCGCGATAACTTAACGCTATCCATGAGGATGGATGGGCAGTGTTTCAATTCTATTTCAGAATCATCCTCAGGGTATCATGAAACGATAACTTCACAATTTACCTACACTGCCGAAGTCAACTTAAAAATGTTGACTCTAACGGGATTTGAACTCGCACCTTCGGGATACCGGTCCACTTCTCTACCCGTTGAGCTATCGAGTCCACAGGTATTGGAGGCGAGTTTTTATCCAATTTTAGTGCACGAGATATTCTCGCGACAACTTAACGCTATAGATGAGGATGGATGTGCAGTGTTTCAATTCTATTTCAGAATCATCGTCAGGGTATTATGAAACGATAACTTCACAATTAACCTACACTGCCGAAGTCAACTGAAAAATGTTGACTCGAGCGGGATTTGAACTCGCACCTTCGGGATACCGGTCAGCCGCTCTACCTGTTGAGCTATCGAGTCTACAGGGATTGGAGGCGAGTTTTTATCCAATTTAAGTGCACGAGATATTCTCGCGACAACTTAACGCTATCCATGAGGATGGATTTGCAGTGTTTCAATTCTATTTCAGAATCATCCTCAGGGTATTATGAAAAGATAATTTCACAATTAACCTACACTGCCGAAGTCAACTGAAAAATGTTGACTCGAACGAGATTTGAAATCGCACATTCGGGATACAAGTCCGCTGCTCTACCTGTTGAGCTATCGAGTCCACAGGGATTGGAGGCGAGTTTTTATCCAATTTAAGTACACGAGATATTCTGGCGACAAATTAACGCTATCCATGAGGATGGATGTTCAGTGTTTCAATTCTATTTCAGAATCATCGTCAGGGTATTATGAAACGATAACTTCACAATTTACCTACACTGCCGAAGTCAACTTAAAAATGTTGACTCTAACAGGATTTGAACTCGCACCTTCGGGATACCGGTCCACTTCTCTACCCGTTAAGCTATCGAGTCCACAGGGATTGGAGGCGAGTTTTTATTCTATTTAAGTGAACGAGATATTCTCGCGACAACTTAACGCTATAGATGAGGATGGATGTTCAGTGTTTAAATTCTATTTCAGAATCATCGTCAGGGTATTATGAAACGATAACTTCACAATTAACCTACACTGCCGAAGTCAACTGAAAAATGTTGACTCGAGCGGGATTTGAACTCGCACCTTCGGGATACGGTCCGCCGCTCTACCTGTTGAGATATCGAGTCCACAGGGATTGGAGGCGAGTTTTTATCCAATTTAAGTGCTCGAGATATTCTCGCGACAACTTAACGCTATCCATGAGGATGGATCTGCAGTGTTTCAATTCTATTTCAGAATCATCCTCAGGGTATTATGAAACGATAACTTCAGAATTAACCTACACTGCCGAAGTCAACTGAAAGATGTTTACTCGAGCGGGATTTGAACTCGCACATTAGGGATACCGGTCCGCCGCTCTATCTGTTGAGCTATCGAGTCCACAGGGATTGGAGGCGAGTTTTTATCCAATTTAAGTGCACGAGATATTCTCGCGACAACTTAACGCTATCCATGAGGATGGATGTGCAGTGTTTCAATTCTATTTCAGAATCATCCTCTGGGTATTATGAAACGATAACTTCACAATTAATCTACACTACCGAAGTCAACTGAAAAATGTTGACTCGAGCGGGATTTGAACTCGCACCTTCGGGATACCGGTATGCCGCTCTACCTGTTCAGCTATCGAATCCACAGGGATTGGAGGCGAGTTTTATCCAATTTAATTGCACGACATATTCTCGCGAGAACTTAACGCTATCCATGAGGATGGATGTGCAGTGTTTCATTTCTATTTCAGAATCATCGTCAGGGTATTACGAAACGATAACTTCACAAGTAACCTACATTGCCGAAGTCAACTGAAAAATGTTGACTCGAGCGAGATTTGAACTCGAACTTTCGGGATACCGGTCCGCCGCTCTACCTTTAGGTTAGGTTAGGGTTAGGGTTAGTGTTAGTGTTAGGGTTAGGGTTAGGGTTAGCGTTAGGTTAGGGTTAGGGTTAGGGTAAGGGTTAGGTTAAGGTTAGGGTTAGGGTTAGGGATTGGAGGCGAGTTTTTATCCAATTTAAGAGTACGAGATATTCTCGAGAGAACTTAACGCTATCCATGAGGATGGATTTGCAGTGTTTCAATTCTATTTCAGAATCATCCTCAGGGTATTATGAAACGATAACTTCACATTTAACTTACACTGCCGAAGTCAACTGACAAATGTTGACTCGAGCGGAATTTGAACTCGCTTATTCGGGATGCCGGTCCGCCGCTCTACCTGTTGAGCTATCGAGCCCACAAGGATTAGTGGCGAGTTTTTATCCAATTTATGTGCACGATATATTCTCGCGACAACTTAACGCTATCCATGAGGATGGATGTGCAGTGTTTCAATTCTATTTCAGAATTATTCTCAGGGTATTATGAAACGATAACTTCACAATTAACCTACACTGCCGAAGTCAACTGAAAAATGTTGTCTCGAACGGGATTTCAACTCGCACCTTCGGGATACCGGTCCGCCGCTCTACCTGTTGAGCTATCGAGTCCACAGGGATTGGAGGCGAGTTTTTATCCAATTTAAGCGCACGAGATATTCTCGCGACAACTTAACGCTATCCATCAGGATGGATGTGCAGTGTTTCAATTCTATTTCAGAATCATCCTCAGGGTATTATCAAACGATAACTTCACAATTAACCTACACTGCCGAAGTCAACTGAAAAATGTTGACTCGAGCGTTATTTGAACTCGCACCTTCGGGATACCGGTCCGCCGCTCTACATTTAGGTTAGGTTAGGGTTAGGGTTAGGGTTAGGGTTAGGGTTAGAGTTAGGGTTAGGGTTTGGGTTAGGGTTAGGCTAGGGTTAGGGTTAGGGTTAAGGTTAGGGTTAGGGTTAGGGTTAGGGTTAGGGTTAGAGTTAGGGTTAGGGTTAGGGTTTGGGTTAGGGTTAGGGTTAGGGTTAAGGTTAGGGTTAGGGTTAGTGTTAGGTTAGGTTTAGGGTTAGGGTTAGGGTTAGGGTAGGGTTACGGATTGGAGGCGAGTTTTTATTCAATTTAAGTGCACGAGATATTCTCGCGACAACTTAACGCTATCCATGAGGATGGATATGCAGTGTTTCAATTCTATTACAAAATCATCCTCAGAGTATTATGAAACGATAAGTTCACAATTAGCCTACACTGCCGAAGTCAACATAAAAATGTTGACTCGAGCGGGATTTCAACTCGCACTTTCGGGATACCGGTCCGCCTCTCTACCTGTTGAGCTATCGAGTCCACAGGGATTGGAGCGAGTTTTATCCAATCTAAGTGCACGAAATATTCTCGCGACAACTTAGCGCTATCATTGAGGATGGATGTGCAGTGTTTCAATTCTATTTCAGAATCAAATTCAGGGTATTATGAAACGATAACTTCACAATTAACCTACACTGCCGAAGTCAACTGAAAAATGTTGACTCGAGCGGGATTTGAACTCGCACCTTCGGGATACCGGTCCCCCGCTCTACCTGTTGATCTATCGAGTGAACAGGGATTGGAAGCGAGTTTTTATCCAATTTATGTGCACGAGATATTCTCGCGACAACTTAACGCTATCATTGAGGATGGATGTGCAATGTTTCAATTCTATTTCAGAATCTTCTCAGGGTATTATGAAACGATAATTTCACAATTAACCTACACTGCCGAAGTCAACTTAAAAATGTTGACTCCAGCGGGATTTGAACTCGCACCTTCGGGGTACCAGTTCGCCGCTCTACCTGTTGAGCTATCTAGTCGACAGGGATTGGATGCGAGTTTTTATCCAATTTAAGTGCACGAGATATTCTCGCGACAACTTAACGCTATCGATGAGGATGGATGTGCAGTGTTTCAATTCTATTTCAGAATCATGCTCAAGGTATTATGAAACGATAACTTCACAATTAACCTACACTGCCAAAGTCAACTTAAAAATGTTGACTCAAGCGGGATTTCAAATCGCACCTTCGGCATACCGGTCCGCCGCTCTACCCGTTGAGCTATCGACTCCACAGGGATTGGAGGCGAGTTTTATCCAATTTTAGAGCACGAGATATACTCGCGACAACTTAACGCTATCCATGAGAATGGATGTGCAGTGTTTCAATTCTATTTCAGAATCATCCTCAGGGTATTATGAAACGATAACTTCACAATTAACCTACACTGCCGAAGTCAACTTAAAAATGTTGACTCGAACGGGATTTGAAATCGCACCTTCGGGATACCGGTCCGCCGCTCTACCTGTTGAGCTATCGAGTCCTCAAGGATTGGAGGCGAGTTTTTATCCAATTTAAGTGCACGAGATATACTCGCGA
This sequence comes from Heliopora coerulea, assembly GCA_030142905.1. Classification (NCBI taxonomy): domain Eukaryota; kingdom Metazoa; phylum Cnidaria; class Anthozoa; order Scleralcyonacea; family Helioporidae; genus Heliopora; species Heliopora coerulea. The sequence continues at coordinate 456,535 of JASJOG010000129.1, forward strand.
CAACATAACGCTATCCATGAGGATGGAAGTGCAGTGTTTCAATTCTTTTTCAGGATCATCTTCATGGTATTATGAAACGATAATTTCACAATTAAACTACACTGCCGAAGTCAACTGAAAAATGTTGACTCGAGCGGGATTTGAACTCGCACCTTCGGGATACCGGGCCGCCGCTCTACATTTAGGTTAGTTTCGGGTTAGGGTTAGGGTTAGGGTTAGGGTTAGGGTTAGGGTTAGGGTTAGGGTTAGGGTTAGAGTTAGGGTTAGGGTTAGGGTTAGGGTTAGGGTTAGGGTTCGGGTTAGGGTTAGGGTTAGGGTTAGGGATGAGAGACGAGTTTTTATTCAATTTAAGTGCACGAGATTTTCTTGCGACAACTTAACGCTATCCATGAGGATGGATGTGCAGTGTTTCAATTCTATTTCAGAATCATCCTCAGGGTATTATGAAACGATAACTTCACAATTAACCTACACTGCCGAAGTCAACTGGAAAATGTTGACTCGAGCGGGATTTGAACTCGCACCTTCGGTATACCGGTCCGCCGCTCTACCTGTTGAGCTATCGAGTCCACAAGGATTGGAGGCGAGTTTTTATCCAATTTAAGTGCACGAGATATACTCGCGACAACATAACGCTATCCATGAAAATGGATGTGCAGTGTTTCAATTCTATTTCAGGATCATCTTCCTGGTATTATGAAACGATAATTTCATAATTAACCTACACTGCCGAAGTGAACTGAAAAATGTTGACTTGAGCTGGATTTGAACTCGCACATTCGGGATACCGGTCCTCCGCTCTACCTGTTGAGCTATCGAGTCCACAGGGATTGGAGGCGAGTTTTATCCAATTTAAGTACACGATATATTCTCGCGACAACTTAACGCTATCCATGAGGATGGATGTGCAGTGTTTCAATTCTATTTCAGAATCTTCCTCATGGTATTATGAAACGATAACTTTAC
>JASJOG010000129.1:462500-570000 GCA_030142905.1 Heliopora coerulea
TTGAACTCTCACCTTCGGGATACCGGTCCACCGCTCTACCTGTTGAGCTATCGAGTCCACAGGGATTGGAGGCGAGTTTTTATCCAATTTAAGTGCATAAGATATTCTCGCGACAACTTAACGCTATCCATGAGGATGGATGTGCAGTGTTTCAATTCTATTTCAGAATAATCCTCAGGGTATTATGAAACGATAACTTCACAATTAACCTACACTGCCGAAGTCAACTGAAAAATGTTGACTCGAGCGGGATTTGAACTCGCACCTTCGGGATACCGGTCCGCCGCTCTACCTGTTGAGCTATCGAGTCCACAGGGATTGGAGGCGAGTTTTTATCCAATTTATGTGTACGAGATATTCTCGTGACAACTTAATGCTATCCATGAGGATGGATGTGCAGTGTTTCAATTCTATTTCAGAATCATCCTCAAGGTATTATGAAACGATAACTTCACAATTAACCTACACTGCCGAAGTCAACTGAAAAATGTTGACTCGAGCGGGATTTGAACTCGCACCTTCGGGATACCGGTCCGCCGCTCTACCTGTTGAGCTATCGAGTCCACAGGGATTGGAGGCGAGTTTTTATCCAATTTAAGTGCACGAGATATTCTCGCGACAACTTAACGCTATCCATGAAGATGGATGTGCAGTGTTTCAATTCTATTTCAGAATCTTCCTCAGGGTATTATTAAACGATAACTTCACAATTAACCTACACTGCCGAAGTCAACTTAAAAATGTTAACTCGAGCGGGATTTGAACTTGTACCTTCGCGATAACGGTCCGCCGCTCTACCTTTTGGTTATGTTAGGGTTAGGGTTAATATTAGGGTTAGGGTTAGGTTAGGGTTAGGGTTAGGGTTAGTGTTAGGGTTAGGGTTAGGGATTGGAGGCGAGTTTTTATTCAATTTAAGTGCACGAGATATTCTCGCGACAACTTAACGCTATCCATGAGGATGGATGTGCAGTGTTTCAATTCTATTTCAGAATCATCCTCAGGGTATTTTGAAACGATAACTTCACAATTAACCTACACTGCCGAAGTCAACTGGAAAATGTTGTCTCGAGCGGGATTTCAACTCGCACCTTCGGTATACCGGTCCGCCGCTCTACCTGTTGAGCTATCGAGTCCACAGGGATTGGAGCGAGTTTTATCCAATCTAAGTGCACGAGATATTCTCGCGACAACTTAACGCTATCCAAGAGGGTGGATGTGCAGTGTTTCAATTCTATTTCAGAATCTTCCTCAGGGTATAATGAAACGATAACTTCACAATTAACGTACAATGCCAAAGTCAACTGAAAAATGTTGACTCGAGCGGGATTTCAACACGCACCTTCGGGATAACGGTCCGCCGTTCTACCTGTTGAGCTATCGATTCCACAGGGATTGGAGGCGAGTTTTTATCCAATTTAAGTGCACGAGATATTCTCGAGAGAACTTAACGCTATCCATGAGGATGGATGTGCAGTGTTTCAATTCTATTTCAGAATCATCCTCAGGGTATTATGAAACGATAACTTCACACTTAACCTAAACTGCCGAAGTCAACTGACAAATGTTGACTCGAGCGGAATTTGAACTCGCTTATTCGGGATTCCGGTCCGCCGCTCTACCTGTTGAGCTATCGAGTCCACAAGGATTAGTGGCGAGTTTTTATCCAATTTAAGTGCACGAGATATTCTCGCGACAACTTAACGCTATCCATGAGGATTGATGTGCAGTGTTTCTATTCTATTTCAGAATCATCTTCAGGGTATTATGAAACGATAATTTCACAATTAACCTACACTGCCGAAGTCAACTTAAAAATGTTGACTCGAGCGGGATTTGAACTCGCACATTCAGGATACCGGTCCGCCGTTCTACCTGTTGAGCTATCGAGCCACAGGGATTGGAGGCGAGTTTTTATCCAATTTAAGTGCACGAGATATACTCACGACAACTTAACGCTATCCATGAGGATGGATGTGCATTGTTTCAATTCTATTTCAGAATCATCCTCAGGTATTATGAAACGATAACTTCACAATTAACCGACACTGCCGAAGACAACTGAAAAATGTTGACTCGAACGGGATTTGAACTCGCTTATTCGGGATACTGGTCCGCAGCTCTACCCGTTGAGCTATCGAGTCCACAGGGATTGGAGGCGAGTTTTTATCCAATTGAAGTGCACGAGATATTCTCGCAACAACTTAACGCTATCCATGAGGATGGATGTGCAGTGTTTCAATTCTATTTCAGAATCATCCTCAGGGTATTATTAAACGATAACTTCACAATTAACCTACACTGCCGAAGTAAACTTAAAAATGTTGACTCGAACGGGATTTGAACTCGAACCTTCGGGATACCGGTCCGCCGCTCTACCTGTTGAGCTATCGAGTCCACAGGGATTGGAGACGAGTTATTATCCAATTTAAGTGCACAAGATATTCTCGCGACAACTTAATGCTATCTATGAGGATGGATGTGCAGAGTTTCAATTCTATTTCAGAATCATCGTCAAGGTATTATGAAACGATAACTTCACAATTAACCTACACTGCCGAAGTCAACTGAAAAATGTTGACTCGAACGGGATTACAACTCGCACCTTCGGGTACCGGTCCGCCGCTCTCCCTTTTGAGCTATCAAGTCCACACGGATTGGATGCGAGTTTTTATCCAATTTAAGTGCACGAGATATTCTCGTGACAACTTAACGCTATCCATGAGGATGGATGTGCAGTGTTTCAATTCTATTTCAAGATCATCTTAAGGGTATTATGAAACGATAATTTCACAATTAACCTACACTGCCGAAGTCAACTGAAAAATGTTGACTCGAGCGGGATTTTAACTCGCACCTTCTGGATACCGGTCCGCCGCTCTACCTGTTGAGCTATCGAGTCCACAGGGATTGGAGGCGAGTTTTATCTAATTTAAGTGCACGAGATATTCTCGCGACAACTTAACGCTATCCATGAGGATGGATGTGTAGTGTTTCAATTCTATTTCAGAATCTTCCTCAGGGTATTATTAAACGATAACTTCACAAGAAACCTACACTGCCGAAGTCAACTGAAAAATGTTGACTCGAACGCGATTTGAACTTGTACCTTCGCGATAACGGTCCGCCGCTCTACCTTTTGGTTAGGTTAGGGTTAGGTTTAGGGTTAGGGTTAGGGTTAGGGTTAGGTTAGGGTTAGGGTTAGGGTTAGTGTTAGGGTTAGGGTTAGGGATTGGAGGCGAGTTTTTATTCAATTTAAGTGCACGAGATATTCTCGCGACAACTTAACGCTATCCATGAGGATGGATGTGCAGTGTTTCAATTCTATTTCAGAATCAACCTCAGGGTATTTTGAAACGATAACTTCACAATTAACCTACACTGCCGAAGTCAACTGAAAAATGTTGACTCGAACGGGATTACAACTCGCAACTTCGGGATACCGGTCCGCCTCTCTACCTGTTGAGTTATCGAGTCCACAGGAATTGGAGGCGAGTTTTTATCCAATTTAAGTGCACGAGATATTCTCGCGACAACTTAACGCTATCCATGAGGATGGATGTGCAGTGTTTCAATTCTATTTCAGAATCATCCTCAGGGTATTATGAAACGATAACTTCACAATTAACCTACACTGCCGAAGTCAACTTAAAAATGTTGACTCGAGCGTGATTTGAACTCACACCTTCGGGATACCGGTCCGCCGCTCTCCCCGTTGAGCTATAGAGTCCACAGGGATTGGATCGAGATTTATCCAATCTAAGTTCACGAGATATTCTCGCGACAACTTAACGCTATCCATGAGGATGGATGTGCAGTGTTTCAAATCTATTTCAGAATAATATTCAGGGTATTATGAAACGATAACTTCACAATTAACCTACACTGCCGAAGTCAACTGAAAAATGTTGACCCGAGCGGGATTTGAACTCGCACCTTCGGGATACCGGTCCGCCGCTCTACCTTTAGGTTAGGTTAGGGTTAGGGTTAGATTTAGGGTTAGGGTTAGGGTTAGGTTTAGGGTTAGGGTTAGGGTTAGGGTTAGGATTAGGGTTAGGGTTAGGGTTAGGGTTAGGGTTAGGGTTAGGGTTAGGGTGATGGTTAGGGTTAGGGATTGGAGGCGAGTTTTTATTCAATTTAAGTGCACGAGATATTCTCGCGACAACTTAACGCTATCCATGAGGATGATTGTCCAGTGTTTCAATTCTATTTCAGAATCATCCTCAGGGTATTATGAAACGATAATTTTACAAATAACCTACACTGCCGAAGTCAATTGAAAAATGTTGACTGGAGCGCGATTTGAACTCGCACCTTCCGGATACCGGTCCGCCGCTCTACCTGTTAAGCTATCGAGTCCACAGGGATTGGAGGCGAGTTTTTATCCAATTTATGTGCACGAGATATTCTCGCAACAACTTTACGCTATCCATGAGGATGGATGTGCAGTGTTTCAATTCTATTTCAGAATCATCCTCAGTGTATTATGAACCGATAACTTCACAATTAACCTACACCGCTGAGGTCAACTGAAAAATGTTGACTCGAGCGGGATTTCAACTCGCACCTTCTGGATACCGGTCCGCCGCTATACCTGTTAAGCTATCGAGTCCACAGGGATTGGATCGAGTTTTATCCAATCTAAGTTCACGAGATATTCTCGCGACAACTTAACGCTATCCATGAGGATGGATGTGCAGTGTTTCAATTCTATTTCAGAATCATCCTCAGGGTATTATGAAACGATAATTTCACAATTAACCTACACAGCCGAAGTCAACTGAAAAATGTTGACTCGAGCGGGATTTGAACTCGCACCTTCGGGATACCGGTCCGCCGCTCTACCTGTTGAGCTATCGAGTCCACAGGGATTGGAGGCTAATTTTTATCCAATTTAAGTGCAAGAGATATTCTCGAGAGAACTTAACGCTATCCATGACGATGGATGTGCAGTGTTTCAATTCTATTTCAGAATCATATTCAGGGTATAATGAAACGATAACTTCACAATTAACCTACACTGCCGAAGTCAATTGAAAAATGTTGACTCGAGCGGGATTTGAACTCGCACCTTCGGGATACCGGTCCGCTGCTCTACCTGTTCAGCTATCGAGTCCACAGGGATTGGAGGCGAGTTTTTATCCAATTTATGTGCACGAGATATTCTCGCAACAACTTAACGCTATCCATGAGGATGGATGTGCAGTTTTTCAATTTTATTTCAGAATCATCCTCAAGGTATTATGAAACGATAACTTCACAATTAACGTACACTGCCGAAGTCAACTGAAAAATGTTGACTCGAGCGGGATTTGAACTCGCACCTTCGGGATACCGGTCCGCCGCTCTAACTGTTGAGCTTTCGAGTCCACAGGTATTGGAGGCGAGTTTTATCCAATTTAAGTGCACGAGATATTCTCGCGACAACTTAACGCTATCCATGAGGATGGATGTGCAGTGTTTCAATTCTATTTCAGAATCATCCTCAGGGTATTATGAAACGATAACTTCACAAGTAACGTACACTGCCGAAGTCAACTGAAAAATGTTGACTCGAGCGGGATTTGAACTCGCAGCTTCGGGATACCGTTCCGCTGCTCTACCTTTAGGTTAGGTTAGGGTTAAAGTTAGGGTTAGGGTTAGGGTTAGGGTTAGGGTTAGGGTTAGGGTTAGGGTTAGGGTTAGGGTTAGGGTTAGGGTTAGAGTTAGGGTTAGGGTTAGGGTTTGGGATTGGAGGCGAGTTTTTATTCAATTTAAGTGCACGAGATATTCTCGCGACAACTTAACGATATCCATGAGGATGGATGTGCAGTGTTTCAATTCTATTTCAGAATCATCCTCAGTGTATTATGAACCGATAACTTCACAATTAACCTACACTGCCGAAGTCAACTGAAAAATGTTGACTCGAGCGGGATTTGAACTCGCACCTTCGGGATACCGGTTGGCCGCTCTAACTGTTGAGCTTTCGAGTCCACAGGTATTGGAGGCGAGTTTTATCCAATTTAAGTGTACGAGATATTCTCGCGACAACTTAACGCTATCCATGAGGATGGATGTGCAGTGTTTCAATTCTATTTCAGAATCATCCTCAGGGTATTATGAAACGATAATTTCACAATTAACCTACACAGCCGAAGTCAACTGAAAAATGTTGACTCGAGCGGCATTTGAACTCGCACCTTCGGGATACCGGTCCGCCGCTCTACCTGTTGAGCTATCGAGTCCACAGGGATTGGAGGCTAATTTTTATCCAATTTAAGTGCAAGAGATATTCTCGAGAGAACTTAACGCTATCCATGACGATGGATGTGGAGTGTTTCAATTCTATTTCAGAATCATATTCAGGGTATAATGAAACGATAACTTCACAATTAACCTACACTGCCGAAGTCAATTGAAAAATGTTGACTCGAGCGGGATTTGAACTCGCACCTTCGGGATACCGGTCCGCCGCTCTACCTGTTGAGCTATCGAGTCCACAGGGATTGGAGGCGAGTTTTTATCCAATTTATGTGCACGAGATATTCTCGCGACAACTTAACGCTATCCATGAGGATGGATGTGCAGTTTTTCAATTTTATTTCAGAATCATCCTCAAGGTATTATGAAACGATAACTTCACAATTAACCTACACTTCCGAAGTCAACTGAAAAATGTTGACTCGAGCGGGATTTGAACTCGCACCTTCGGGATACCGGTCCGCCGCTCTAACTGTTGATCTTTCGAGTCCACAGGTATTGGAGGCGAGTTTTATCCAATTTAAGTGCACGAGATATTCTCACGACAATTTAACGCTATCCATGAGGATGGATGCGCAGTGTTTCAATTCTATTTCAGAATCATCCTCAGGGTATTATGAAACGATAATTTCACAATTAACCTACACAGCCGAAGTCAACTGAAAAATGTTGACTCGAGCGGGATTTGAACTCGCACCTTCGGGATACCGGTCCGCCGCTCTACCTGTTGAGCTATCGAGTCCACAGGGATTGGAGGCTAATTTTTATCCAATTTAAGTGCAAGAGATATTCTCGAGAGAACTTAACGCTATCCATGACGATGGATGTGCAGTGTTTCAATTCTATTTCAGAATCATATTCAGGGTATAATGAAACGATAACTTCACAATTAACCTACACTGCCGAAGTCAATTGAAAAATTTTTACTCGAGCGGGATTTGAACTCGCACCTTCGGGATACCGGTCCGCTGCTCTACCTGTTGAGCTATCGAGTCCACAGGGATTGGAGGCGAGTTTTTATCCAATTTATGTGCACGAGATATTCTCGCAACAACTTAACGCTATCCATGAGGATGGATGTGCAGTTTTTCAATTTTATTTCAGAATCATCCTCAAGGTATTATGAAACGATAACTTCACAATTAACCTACACTGCCGAAGTCAACTGAAAAATGTTGACTCGAGCGGGATTTGAACTCGCACCTTCGGGATACCGGTCCGCCGCTCTAACTGTTGAGCTTTCGAGTCCACAGGTATTCGAGGCGAGTTTTATCCAATTTAAGTGCACGAGATATTCTCGCGACAATTTAACGCTATCCATGAGGATGGATGCGCAGCGTTTCAATTCTATTTCAGAATCATCCTCAGGGTATTATGAAACGATAATTTCACAATTAACCTACACTGCCGAAGTCAACTGAAAAATGTTGACTCGAGCGGGATTTGAAATCACACCTTCGGGATACCGGTCAGCTGCTCTACCCGTTGAGCTATCGAGTCCACAGGGATTGGATGCGAGTTTTTATCCAATTTAAGTGCACGAGATATTCTCGCGACAACTTAACGCTATCCATGAAGATGGATGTGCAGTGTTTCAATTCTATTTCAGAATCATCCTCAGGGTATTATGAAACGATAATTTCACAATTAACCTACACAGCCGAAGTCAACTGAAAAATGTTGACTCGAGCGGGATTTGAACTCGCACCTTCGGGATACCGGTCCGCCGCTCTACCTGTTGAGCTATCGAGTCCACAGGGATTGGAGGCTAATTTTTATCCAATTTAAGTGCAAGAGATATTCTCGAGAGAACTTAACGCTATCCATGACGATGGATGTGCAGTGTTTCAATTCTATTTCAGATTCATATTCAGGGTATAATGAAACGATAACTTCACAATTAACCTACACTGCCGAAGTCAATTGAAAAATGTTGACTCGAGCGGGATTTGAACTCGCACCTTCGGGATACCGGTCCGCTGCTCTACCTGTTGAGCTATCGAGTCCACAGGGATTGGAGGCGAGTTTTTATCCAATTTATGTGCACGAGATATTCTCGCAACAACTTAACGCTATCCATGAGGATGGATGTGCAGTTTTTCAATTTTATTTCAGAATCATCCTCAAGGTATTATGAAACGATAACTTCACAATTAACCTACACTGCCGAAGTCAACTGAAAAATGTTGACTCGAGCGGGATTTGAACTCGCACCTTCGGGATACCGGTCCGCCGCTCTAACTGTTGAGCTTTCGAGTCCACAGGTATTCGAGGCGAGTTTTATCCAATTTAAGTGCACGAGATATTCTCGCGACAATTTAACGCTATCCATGAGGATGGATGCGCAGCGTTTCAATTCTATTTCAGAATCATCCTCAGGGTATTATGAAACGATAATTTCACAATTAACCTACACTGCCGAAGTCAACTGAAAAATGTTGACTCGAGCGGGATTTGAAATCACACCTTCGGGATACCGGTCAGCTGCTCTACCCGTTGAGCTATCGAGTCCACAGGGATTGGATGCGAGTTTTTATCCAATTTAAGTGCACGAGATATTCTCGCGACAACTTAACGCTATCCATGAAGATGGATGTGCAGTGTTTCAATTCTATTTCAGAATCATCCTCAGGGTATTATGAAACGATAATTTCACAATTAACCTACACAGCCGAAGTCAACTGAAAAATGTTGACTCGAGCGGGATTTGAACTCGCACCTTCGGGATACCGGTCCGCCGCTCTACCTGTTGAGCTATCGAGTCCACAGGGATTGGAGGCTAATTTTTATCCAATTTAAGTGCAAGAGATATTCTCGAGAGAACTTAACGCTATCCATGACGATGGATGTGCAGTGTTTCAATTCTATTTCAGATTCATATTCAGGGTATAATGAAACGATAACTTCACAATTAACCTACACTGCCGAAGTCAATTGAAAAATGTTGACTCGAGCGGGATTTGAACTCGCACCTTCGGGATACCGGTCCGCTGCTCTACCTGTTGAGCTATCGAGTCCACAGGGATTGGAGGCGAGTTTTTATCCAATTTATGTGCACGAGATATTCTCGCGACAACTTAACGCTATCCATGAGGATGGATGTGCAGTTTTTCAATTTTATTTCAGAATCATCCTCAAGGTATTATGAAACGATAACTTCACAATTAACCTACACTTCCGAAGTCAACTGAAAAATGTTGACTCGAGCGGGATTTGAACTCGCACCTTCGGGATACCGGTCCGCCGCTCTAACTGTTGAGCTTTCGAGTCCACAGGTATTGGAGGCGAGTTTTATCCAATTTAAGTGCACGAGATATTCTCGCGACAATTTAACGCTATCCATGAGGATGGATGCGCAGTGTTTCAATTCTATATCAGAATCATCCTCAGGGTATTATGAAACGATAACTTCACAATTAACCTACACTGCCGAAGTCAACTGAAAAATGTTGACTCGAGAGGGATTTGAACTCGCACCTTCGGGATACCGGTCAGCCGCTCCACCTGTTGAGCTATCGAGTCAACAGGGATTGGAGGCGAGTTTTTATCCATTAAAAGTGCACGAGATATTCTCGCGACAACTTAACGCTATCCATGAGGATGAATGTGCAGTGTTTCAATTCTATTTCAGAATCATCCTCAAGGTATTATGAAACGATAACTTCACAATTAACCTACACTGCCGAAGTCAACTGAAAAATGTTGACTCGAGCGGGATTTGAACTCGCACCTTCGGGATACCGGTTGGCCGCTCTAACTGTTGAGCTTTCGAGTCCACAGGTATTGGAGGCGAGTTTTATCCAATTTAAGTGTACGAGATATTCTCGCGACAACTTAACGCTATCCATGAGGATGGATGTGCAGTGTTTCAATTCTATTTCAGAATCATCCTCAGGGTATTATGAAACGATAACTTCACAAGTAACGTACACTGCCGAAGTCAACTGAAAAATGTTGACTCGAGCGGGATTTGAACTCGCACCTTCGGGATACCGTTCCGCTGCTCTACCTTTAGGTTAGGTTAGGGTTAAAGTTAGGGTTAGGGTTAGGGTTAGGGTTAGGGTTAGGGTTAGGGTTAGGGTTAGGGTTAGGGTTAGGGTTAGGTTAGGGTTATGGTTAGGGTTAGGGTTAAGGATTGGAGGCGAGTTTTTATTCAATTTAAGTGCACGAGATATTCTCTCGACTACTTAACGCTATCCATGAGGATGGAAGTGCAGTGTTTCAATTCTATTTCAGAATCTTCCTCAGGGTAATATGAAACGATAATTTCACAATTAACCTACACTGCCGAAGTCAACTTAAAAATGTTGACTCGAGCGGGATTTGAACTCGCACATTCGGGATACCGTTCCGCAGCTCTACCTTTAGGTTAGGTTAGGGTTAAAGTTAGGATTAGGGTTAGGGTTAGGGTTAGGGTTAGGGTTAGGGTTAGGGTTAAAGTTAGGGTTAGGGTTAGGGTTAGGGTTAGGGTTAGGGTTAGGGTTAGGATTAGGGTTAGGGTTAGGGTTAGGGTTAGGGTTAGGGTTAGGGTTAGGGTTAGGGTTAGGGTTAGGGTTAGGGTTAGGGTTCGGGTTAGGGTTAGGGTTAGGTTTGGGTTTGGGTTAGGGTTGGGGTTAGGGTTAGGGTTAAGGATTGGAGTCGAGTTTTTATTCAATTTAAGTGCACGAGATATTCTCGCGACAACTTAACGCTATTCATGAGGATGGATGTGCAGTGTTTCAATTCTATTTCAGAATCTTCCTAAGGGTATTATAAAACGATAACTTCAAAATTAACCTACACTGCCGAAGTCAACTGAAAAATGTTGACTCGAGCGGGATTTGAACTCGCATCTTCGGGTTACCGGTCCGCCGCTCTACCTGTTGAGCTATCGTGTCCACAGGGATTGGAGGAGAGTTCTTATCCAATTTATGTGAACGAGATATTCTCGCGACAACTTAACGCTATCCATGAGGATGGATGTGCAGTGTTTCAATTCTATTTTAGAATCATCCTCAGGGTATTATGAAACGATAACTTCACAATTAACCTACACTGCCGAAGTCAACTGAAAAATGTTGACTCGAGCGGGATTTGAACTCGCACCTTCGGGATACCGGTCAGCCGATCTACCTGTTGAGCTATCGAGTCCACAGGGATTGGAGGCGAGTTTTTATTCAATTTAAGTGCACGAGATATTCCCGCGACAACTTAACGCTATCCATGAGGATGGATGTGCAGTGTTTCAATTCTATTTCAGAATCATCCTCAGGGTATTATGAAACGATAACTTCACAATTAACCTACACTGCCAAAGTCAACTTAAAAATGTTGACTCGAGCGGGATTTGAAATCGCACCTTCGGGATACAGGTAAGCCGCTCTACCCGTTCAGCTATCGAGTCCACAGGGATTGGAGGCGAGTTTTTATCCAATTTAAGTGCACGAGATATTCTCGAGAGAACTTAACGCTATCCATGAGGATGGATGTGCAGTGTTTCAATTCTATTTCAGAATCATATTCAGGGTATTATGAAACGATAACTTCACAATTAACCTACACTGCCGAAGTCAACTGAAAAATGTTGACTCGAGCGGGATTTGAACTCCCACATTCGGGATACCGTTCCGCCGCTCTACCTTTAGGTTAAGTTAGGGTTAAAGTTAGGGTTAGGGTTAGGGTTAGGGTTAGGGTTAGGGTTAGGGTTAGGGTTAGGGTTAGGGTTAGGGTTAGGGTTAGGGTTAGGGTTAGGGTTAGGGTTAGGGTTAGGGTTAGGGTTAGGGTTAGGGTTAGGGTTAGGGTTAGGGTTAGGGTTAGGGTTAGGGTTAGGGTTAGGGTTAGGGTTAGGGTTAGGGTTAGGGTTAGGGTTAGGGTTAGGGTTAGGGTTAGGGTTAGGGTTCGGGTTCGGGTTAGGGTTAGGTTAGGGTTTGGGTTAGGGTTGGGGTTAGGGTTAGGGTTAAGGATTGGAGGCGAGTTTTTATTCAATTTAAGTGCACGAGATATTCTCGCGACAACTTAACGCTATTAATGAGGATGGATGTGCAGTGTTTCATTTCTATTTCAGAATCATCCTCAGGGTATTAAGAAACGATAACTTCACAATTAACCTACACTGCCGAAGTCAACTGAAAAATGTTGACTCGAGAGGGATTTGAACTCGCACCTTCGGGATACCGGTCCGCTGCTCTACCTTTAGGTTAAGTTAGGGTTAAAGTTAGGGTTAGGGTTAGGGTTAGGGTTAGGGTTATGGTTAGGGTTAGTGTTATGGTTAGGGTTAGGGTTAGGGTTAGGGTTAGGGTTAGGGTTAGGGTTAGGGTTAGGGTTAGGGTTAGGGTTAGGGTTAAGGATTGGAGGCGAGTTTTTATTCAATTTAAGTGCACGAGATATTCTCGCGACAACTTAACGCTATCCATGAGGATGGATGTGCAGTGTTTCAATTCTATTTCAGAATCTTCCTAAGGGTATTATGAAACGATAACTTCACAATTAACCTACACTGCCGAAGTCAATTGAAAAATGTTGACTCGAGCGGGATTTGAACTCGCATCTTCGGGTTACCGGTCCGCCGCTCTACCTGTTGAGCTATCGAGTCCACAGGGGTTGGAGGAGAGTTTTTATCCAATTTAAGTGCACGAGATATTCTCTCGACTACTTAACGCTATCCATGAGGATGGAAGTGCAGTGTTTCAATTCTATTTCAGAATTTTCCTCAGGGTAATATGAAACGATAATTTCACAATTAACCTACACTGCCGAAGTCAACTGAAAAATTTTGACTCGAGCGGGATTTGAACTCGCACATTCGGGATACCGTTCCACCGCTCTACCTTTAGGTTAGTTTAGGGTTAAAGTTAGGGTTAGGGTTAGGGTTAGGGATTGGAGTCGAGTTTTTATTCAATTTAAGTGCACGAGATATTCTCTCGACTACTTAACGCTATCCATGAGGATGGAAGTGCAGTGTTTCAATTCTATTTCAGAATTTTCCTCAGGGTAATATGAAACGATAATTTCACAATTAACCTACACTGCCGAAGTCAACTGAAAAATTTTGACTCGAGCGGGATTTGAACTCGCACATTCGGGATACCGTTCCACCGCTCTACCTTTAGGTTAGTTTAGGGTTAAAGTTAGGGTTAGGGTTAGGGTTAGGGTTAGGGTTAGGGTTAAGGTTAGGGTTAGGGTTAGGGTTAGGGTTAGGGTTAGGGTTAGGGTTAGGATTAGGGTTAGCGTTAGGGTTACGGTTATGGTTAGGGTTAGGGTTAGGGTTAGGGTTAGGGTTTGTGTTAGGGTTAGGGTTAGGGTTAGGGTTAGGGTTAGGGTTAGGGTTAGGGTTAGGGTTAGGGTTAGGGTTAGGGTTAGGGTTAGGGTTAGGTTAGGGTTAGGGTTAGGGTTGGTGTTAGAGTTAGGGTTAAGGATTGGAGGCGAGTTTTTATTCAATTTAAGTGCACGAGATATTCTCGCGACAACTTAACGCTATCCATGAGGATGGATGTGCAGTGTTTCAATTCTATTTCAGAATCTTCCTCAGGGTAATATGAAACGATAATTTCACAATTAACCTACACTGCCGAAGTCAACTTAAAAATGTTGACTCGAGCGGGATTTGAACTCGCACATTCGGGATACCGTTCCGCAGCTCTACCTTTAGGTTAGGTTAGGGTTAAAGTTAGGATTAGGGTTAGGGTTAGGGTTAGGGTTAGGGTTAGGGTTAGGGTTAAAGTTAGGGTTAGGGTTAGGGTTAGGGTTAGGGTTAGGGTTAGGGTTAGGGTTAGGATTAGGGTTAGGGTTAGGGTTAGGGTTAGGGTTAGGGTTAGGGTTAGGGTTAGGGTTAGGGTTAGGGTTAGGGTTAGGGTTAGGGTTAGGGTTAGGGTTAGGGTTCGGGTTAGGGTTAGGGTTAGGTTAGGGTTTGGGTTAGGGATGGGGTTAGGGTTAGGGTTAAGGATTGGAGTCGAGTTTTTATTCAATTTAAGTGCACGAGATATTCTCGCGACAACTTAACGCTATTCATGAGGATGGATGTGCAGTGTTTCAATTCTATTTCAGAATCTTCCTCAGGGTATTATGAAACGATAACTTCACAATTAACCTACACTGCCGAAGTCAACTGAAAAATGTTGACTCGAGCGGGATTTGAACTCGCACCTTCGTGATACCGGTCAGCCGATCTACCTGTTGAGCTATCGAGTCCACAGGGATTGGATGCGAGTTTTTATCCAATTTAAGTGCACGAGATATTCTCGCGACAACTTAACGCTATTAATGAGGATGGATGTGCAGTGTTTCATTTCTATTTCAGAATCATCCTCAGGGTATTATGAAACGATAACTTCACAATTAACCTACACTGCCGAAGTCAACTTAAAAATGTTGACTCGAGAGGGATTTGAACTCGCACCTTCGGGATACCGGTCCGCCGCTCTACCTGTTGAGCTATCGAGTCCACAGGGATTGGAGGCGAGTTTTTATCCAATTTAAGTGCAAGAGATATTCTCGAGAGAACTTAACGCTATCCATGAGGATGGATATGCAGTGTTTCAATTCTATTTCAGAATCATATTCAGGGTATAATGAAACGATAACTTCACAATTAACCTACACTGCCGAAATCAATTGAAAAATGTTGACTCGAACGGGATTTGAACTCGCACCTTCGGGATACCGGTCCGCTGCTCTACCTTTAGGTTAAGTTAGGGTTAAAGTTAGGGTTAGGGTTAGGGTTAGGGTTAGGGTTAGGGTTAGTGTTAGGGTTAGGGTTAGGGTTAGGGTTAGGGTTAGGGTTAGGTTTAGGGTTAGGTTTAGGGTTAGGTTTAGGGTTAGGGTTAGGTTAGGGTTAGGGTTAGGGTTAGGGTTTAGGATTGGAGTCGAGTTTTTATTCAATTTAAGTGCACGAGATATTCTCGCGACAACTTAACGCTATTCATGAGGATGGATGTGCAGTGTTTCAATTCTATTTCAGAATCTTCCTCAGGGTATTATGAAACGATAACTTCAAAATTAACCTACACTGCCGAAGTCAACTGAAAAATGTTGACTTGAGCGGGATTTGAACTCCCACATTCGGGATACCGTTCCGCCGCTCTACCTTTAGGTTAAGTTAGGGTTAAAGTTAGGGTTAGGGTTAGGGTTAGGGTTAGGGTTAGGGTTAGGGTTAGGGTTAGGGTTAGGGTTAGGGTTAGGTTAGGGTTAGGGTTAGGGTTGGTGTTAGAGTTAGGGTTAAGGATTGGAGGCGAGTTTTTATTCAATTTAAGTGCACGAGATATTCTCGCGACAACTTAACGCTATCCATGAGGATGGATGTGCAGTGTTTCAATTCTATTTCAGAATCATCATCAGGGTATTATGAAACGATAACTTAACAATTAACCTACACTGCCGAAGTCAACTTAAAAATGTTGACTCGAACGGGATTTGAAATCGCACCTTCGGGATACCGGTCCGCCGATCTACCTGTTGAGCTATCTAGTCCAAAGGGATTGGATGCGAGTTTTTATCCAATCTAAGTGCACGAGATATTCTCGCGACAACTTAACGCTATCAATGAGGATGGATGTGCAGTGTTTCAATTCTATTTCAGAATCTTCCTCAGGCTATTATGAAACAATAACTTCACAATTAACCTACACTGCCGAAGTCAATTGAAAAATGTTGACTCGAGCGGGATTTGAAATCGCACCTTCAGGATACCGTTCCGCCGTTCTACCTGTTGAGCTATCGAGTCCAAAGTGATTGGATGCGAGTTTTTATCCAATATAAATGCACGAGATATTCTCGCGCCAACTTAACGCTATCCATGAGGATGGATGTGCAGTGTTTCAATTCTATTTCAGAATCTTCCTCAGGGTATTATGAAACGATAACTTCACAATTAACCTACACTGCCGAAGTCAACTGAAAAATGTTGACTCGAGCGGGATTTGAACTCGCACCTTCGGGATACCGGTCCGCTGCTCTACCTTTAGGTTAGGTTAGGGTTAAAGTTAGGGTTAGGGTTAGGGTTATGGTTAGGGTTAGGATTAGGGTTAGGGATAGGGTTAGTGTTATAGTTAGGGTTAGGGTTAGGTTTAGGGTTTGGGTTAGGGTTAGGGTTAGGGTTAGGGTTAGGTTAGGGTTATGGTTAGGGTTAGGGTTAAGGATTGGAGGCGAGTTTTTATTCAATTTAAGTGCACGAGATATTCTCTCGACTACTTAACGCTATCCATGAGGATGGAAGTGCAGTGTTTCAATTCTATTTCAGAATCTTCCTCAGGGTAATATGAAACGATAATTTCACAATTAACCTACACTGCCGAAGTCAATTTAAAAATGTTGACTCGAGCGGGATTTGAACTCGCACATTCGGGATACCGTTCCGCAGCTCTACCTTTAGGTTAGGTTAGGGTTAAAGTTAGGATTAGGGTTAGGGTTAGGGTTAGGGTTAGGGTTAGGGTTAGGGTTAAAGTTAGGGTTAGGGTTAGGGTTAGGGTTAGGGTTAGGGTTAGGGTTAGGATTAGGGTTAGGGTTAGGGTTAGGGTTAGGGTTAGGGTTAGGGTTAGGGTTAGGGTTAGGGTTAGGGTTAGGGTTAGGGTTAGGGTTAGGGTTAGGGTTAGGGTTCGGGTTAGGGTTAGGGTTAGGTTTGGGTTTGGGTTAGGGTTGGGGTTAGGGTTAGGGTTAAGGATTGGAGTCGAGTTTTTATTCAATTTAAGTGCACGAGATATTCTCGCGACAACTTAACGCTATTCATGAGGATGGATGTGCAGTGTTTCAATTCTATTTCAGAATCTTCCTCAGGGTATTATGAAACGATAACTTCAAAATTAACCTACACTGCCGAAGTCAACTGAAAAATGTTGACTCGAGCGGGATTTGAACTCGCATCTTCGGGTTACCGGTCCGCCGCTCTACCTGTTGAGCTATCGTGTCCACAGGGATTGGAGGAGAGTTTTTATCCAATTTATGTGAACGATATATACTCGCGACAACTTAACGCTATCCATGAGGATGGATGTGCAGTGTTTCAATTCTATTTTAGAATCATCCTCAGGGTATTATGAAACGATAACTTCACAATTAACCTACACTGCCGAAGTCAACTGAAAAATGTTGACTCGAGCGGGATTTGAACTCGCACCTTCGGGATACCGGTCAGCCGATCTACCTGTTGAGCTATCGAGTCCACAGGGATTGGAGGCGAGTTTTTATCCAATTTAAGTGCACGAGATATTCCCGCGACAACTTAACGCTATCCATGAGGATGGATGTGCAGTGTTTCAATTCTATTTCAGAATCATCCTCAGGGTATTATGAAACGATAACTTCACAATTAACCTACACTGCCAAAGTCAACTTGAAAATGTTGACTCGAGCGGGATTTGAAATCGCACCTTCGGGATACAGGTAAGCCGCTCTACCCGTTCAGCTATCGAGTCCACAGGGATTGGAGGCGAGTTTTTATCCAATTTAAGTGCACGAGATATTCTCGAGAGAACTTAACGCTATCCATGAGGATGGATGTGCAGTGTTTCAATTCTATTTCAGAATCATATTCAGGGTATTATGAAACGATAACTTCACAATTAACCTACACTGCCGAAGTCAACTGAAAAATGTTGACTCGAGCGGGATTTGAACTCCCACATTCGGGATACCGTTCCGCCGCTCTACCTTTAGGTTAAGTTAGGGTTAAAGTTAGGGTTAGGGTTAGGGTTAGGGTTAGGGTTAGGGTTAGGGTTAGGGTTAGGGTTAGGGTTAGGGTTAGGGTTAGGGTTAGGGTTAGGGTTAGGGTTAGGGTTAGGGTTAGGGTTAGGGTTAGGGTTAGGGTTAGGGTTAGGGTTAGGGTTAGGGTTAGGGTTAGGGTTAGGGTTAGGGTTAGGGTTAGGGTTCGGGTTCGGGTTCGGGTTAGGGTTAGGTTAGGGTTTGGGTTAGGGTTGGGGTTAGGGTTAGGGTTAAGGATTGGAGGCGAGTTTTTATTCAATTTAAGTGCACGAGATATTCTCGCGACAACTTAACGCTATTCATGAGGATGGATGTGCAGTGTTTCAATTCTATTTCAGAATCTTCCTAAGGGTATTATGAAACTATAACTTCACAATTAACCTACACTGCCGAAGTCAACTGAAAAATGTTGACTCGAGCGGGATTTGAACTCGCATCTACGGGTTACCGGTCCGCCGCTCTACCTGTTGAGCTATCGAGTCCACAGGGATTGGAGGAGAGTTTTTATCCAATTTATGTGAACGAGATATTCTCGCGACAACTTAACGCTATCCATGAGGATGGATGTGCAGTGTTTCAATTCTATTTCAGAATCATCCTCAGGGTATTATGAAACGATAACTTCACAATTAACCTACACTGCCGAAGTCAACTTAAAAATGTTGACTCGCGCGGGATTTGAAATCGCACCTTCGGGATACCGGTCCGCCGCTCTACCTGTTGAGCTATCTAGTCCACAGGGATTGGATGCGAGTTTTTATCCAATCTAAGTGCACGAGATTTTCCCGCGACAACTTAACGCTATCCATGAGGATGGATGTGCAGTGTTTCAATTCTATTTCAGAATCATCCTCAGGGTATTATGAAACGATAACTTCACAATTAACCTACACTGCCGAAGTCAACTTAAAAATGTTGACTCGAGCGGGATTTGAAATCGCACCTTCGGGATACCGGTAAGCCGCTCTACCCGTTCAGCTATCGAGTCCACAGGGATTGGAGGCGAGTTTTTATCCAATTTAAGTGCACGAGATATTCTCGAGAGAACTTAACGCTATCCATGAGGATGGATGTGCAGTGTTTCAATTCTATATCAGAATCATATTCAGGGTATTATGAAACGATAACTTCACAATTAACCTACACTGTCGAAGTCAATTGAAAAATGTTGACTCGAGCGGGATTTGAACTCGCATCTTCGGGATAACGGTCCGCCGCTCTACCTGTTAAGCTATCGAGTCCACCGGGATTGGAGGCGAGTTTTTATCCAATAAAAGTGCACGAGATATTCTCGCGACAACTTAACGCTATCCATGAGGATGGATGTGCAGTGTTTCATTTCTATTTCAAAATCTTCCTCAGGGTATTATGAAACGATAACTTCACAATTAACCTACACTGCCGAAGTCAACTGAAAAATGTTGACTCGAGCGGGATTTGAACTCGCACCTTCGGGATGCCGGTCAGCCGATCTACCTGTTGAGCTATCGAGTCCACAGGGATTGGATGCGAGTTTTTATCCAATTTAAGTGCACGAGATATTCTCGCGACAACTTAACGCTATTAATGAGGATGGATGTGCAGTGTTTCATTTCTATTTCAGAATCATCCTCAGGGTATTATGAAACGATAACTTCACAATTAACCTACACTGCCGAAGTCAACTTAAAAATGTTGACTCGAGAGGGATTTGAACTCGCACCTTCGGGATACCGGTCCGCCGCTCTACCTGTTGAGCTATCGAGTCCACAGGGATTGGAGGCGAGTTTTTATCCAATTTAAGTGCAAGAGATATTCTCGAGAGAACTTAACGCTATCCATGAGGATGGATATGCAGTGTTTCAATTCTATTTCAGAATCATATTCAGGGTATAATGAAACGATAACTTCACAATTAACCTACACTGCCGAAGTCAATTGAAAAATGTTGACTCGAGCGGGATTTCAACTCGCACCTTCGGGATACCGGTCCGCTGCTCTACCTTTAGGTTAAGTTAGGGTTAAAGTTAGGGTTTGGGTTAGGGTTAGGGTTAGGGTTAGGGTTAGGGTTAGGGTTAGGGTTTAGGGTTAGGGTTTGGGTTAGGGTTAGGTTTGGGTTAGGGTTAGGTTAGGGTTAGGGTTAGGGTTAGGGTTAGGGATTGGAGGCGAGTTTTTATTCAATTTAAGTGCACGAGATATTCTCTCGACTACTTAACGCTATCCATGAGGATGGAAGTGCAGTGTTTCAATTCTATTTCAGATCTTCCTCAGGGTAATATGAAACGATAATTTCACAATTAACCTACACTGCCGAAGTCAACTGAAAAATTTTGACTCGAGCGGGATTTGAACTCGCACATTCGGGATACCGTTCCGCCGCTCTACCTTTAGGTTAGTTTAGGGTTAAAGTTAGGGTTGGGTTTAGGGTTAGGGTTAGGGTTAGGGTTAGGGTTAGGGTTAGGGTTAGGGTTAGGGTTAGGGTTAGGGTTAGGGTTAGGGTTAGGGTTAGGGTTAGGGTTAGGGTTAGGGTTAGTGTTAGGGTTAGGGTTAGGATTAGGGTTAGGGTTAGGGTTAGGGTTAGGGTTAGGGTTAGGGTTAGGGTTAGGGTTAGGGTTAGGGTTAGGTTAGGGTTAGGGTTAGGGTTGGGGTTAGAGTTAGGGTTAAGGATTGGAGGCGAGTTTTTATTCAATTTAAGTGCACGAGATATTCTCGCGACAACTTAACGCTATCCATGAGGATGGATGTGCAGTGTTTCAATTCTATTTCAGAATCATCATCAGGGTATTATGAAACGATAACTTCACAATTAACCTACACTGCCGAAGTCAACTTAAAAATGTTGACTCGAACGGGATTTGAAATCGCACCTTCGAGATACCGGTCCGCCGATCTACCTGTTGAGCTATCTAGTCCACAGGGATTGGATGCGAGTTTTTATCAAATCTAAGTGCACGAGATATTCTCGCGACAACTTAACGCTATCAATGAGGATGGATGTGCAGTGTTTCAATTCTATTTCAGAATCTTCCTCAGGCTATTATGAAACAATAACTTCACAATTAACCTACACTGCCGAAGTCAACTTAAAAATGTTGACTCGAGCGGGATTTGAAATCGCACCTTCAGGATACCGTTCCGCCGTTCTACCTGTTGAGCTATCGAGTCCACAGGGATTGGATGCGAGTTTTTATCCAATATAAGTGCACGAGATATTCTCGCGACAACTTAACGCTATCCATGATGATGGATGTGCAGTGTTTCAATTCTATTTCAGAATCTTCCTCAGGGTGTTATGAAACGATAATTTCACAATTAACCTACACTGCCGAAGTCAACTGAAAATTGTTGACTCGCGCGGGATTTGAACTCGCACCTTCGGGATACCGGTCCGCTGCTCTACCTTTAGGTTAGGTTAGGGTTAAAGTTAGGGTTAGGGTTAGGGTTATGGTTAGGGTTAGGATTAGGGTTAGGGTTAGGGTTAGTGTTATGGTTAGGGTTAGGGTTAGGTTTAGGGTTTGGGTTAGGGTTAGGGTTAGGGTTAGGGTTAGGTTAGGGTTAGGGTTAGGGTTAGGGTTAAGGATTGGAGGCGAGTTTTTATTCAATTTAAGTGCACGAGATATTCTCTCGACTACTTAACGCTATCCATGAGGATGGAAGTGCAGTGTTTCAATTCTATTTCAGAATCATCCTCAGGGTATTATGAAACGATAACTTCACAATTAACCTACACTGCCGAAGTCAACTGAAAAATGTTGACTCGAGCGGGATTTGAACTCGCACCTTCGGGATACCGGTCCGCCGCTCTACCTGTTTAGCTATCGAGTCCACAGGGATTGGAGGCGAGTTTTTAACCAATTTAAGTGGACGAGATATTCTCGCGACAACTTAACGCTATCCATGAGGATGGATGTGCAGTGTTTCAATTCTATTTCAGAATCATCGTCAGGGTATTATGAAACGATAACTTCACAATTAACCTACACTGCCGAAGTCAACTGAAAAATGTTGACTCGAGCGGGATTTCAACACGCACCTTCGGGATACCGGTCAGCCGCTCTATCTTTAGGTTATTGTAGGGTTAGGTTTGGGTTAGGGTTAGGGTTATGGTTAGGGTTAGGGTTAGGGTTAGGGTTAGGGTTAGGATTAGGGTTAGGGTTAGGGTTAGGGTTAGGGTGAGGGTTAGGTTTAGGGTTAGGGTTAGGGTTAGGGTTAGGGTTAGGGTTAGGGTTAGGGTTAGGGTTAGGGTTAAGGTTAGGTTAGGGTTAGGGTTAGGGTTAGGGTTAGTGTTAGGTTTAGGGTTAGTGTTAGGGTTAGGATTAGGGTTAGGGTTAGGGTTAGCGTTAGGGATTGCAAGCGAGTTTTTATTCAATTTAAGTGCACGAGATATTCTCGCGACAACTTAACGCTATCCATGAGGATGGATGTGCAGTGTTTCAATTCTATTTCAGAATCATCCTCAGGGTATTATGAAACGATAACTTCACAATTAACCTACACTGCCGAAGTCAACTGAAAAATGTTGACTCGAGCAGGATTTCAACTCGCATCTTCGGGATACCGGTCCGCCGCTCTACCTGTTGAGCTATCGAGTCCACAGGGATTGGAGGCGAGTTTTTATCCAATTTAAATGCACGAGATATTCTCGCGACAACTTAACGCTATCCATGAGGATGGATGTGCAGTGTTTCAATTCTATTTCAGAATCTTCCTCAGGCTATTATGAAACAATAACTTCACAATTAACCTACACTGCCGAAGTCAACTTAAAAATGTTGACTCGAGCGGGATTTGAAATCGCACCTTCAGGATACCGTTCCTCCGTTCTACCTGTTGAGCTATCGAGTCCACAGGGATTGGATGCGAGTTTTTATCCAATATAAGTGCACGAGATATTCTCGCGACAACTTAACGCTATCCATGAGGATGGATGTGCAGTGTTTCAATTCTATTTCAGAATCTTCCTCAGGGTGTTATGAAACGATAATTTCACAATTAACCTACACTGCCGAAGTCAACTGAAAAATGTTGACTCGCGCGGGATTTGAACTCGCACCTTCGGGATACCGGTCCGCTGCTCTACCTTTAGGTTAGGTTAGGGTTAAAGTTAGGGTTAGGGTTAGGGTTATGGTTAGGGTTAGGATTAGGGTTAGGGTTAGGGTTAGTGTTATGGTTAGGGTTAGGGTTACGTTTAGGGTTTGGGTTAGGGTTAGGGTTAAGGTTAGGGTTAGGTTAGGGTTAGGGTTAGGGTTAGGGTTAAGGATTGGAGGCGAGTTTTTATTCAATTTAAGTGCACGAGATATTCTCTCGACTACTTAACGCTATCCATGAGGATGGAAGTGCAGTGTTTCAATTCTATTTCAGAATCATCCTCAGGGTATTATGAAACGATAACTTCACAATTAACCTACACTGCCGAAGTCAACTGAAAAATGTTGACTCGAGCGGGATTTGAACTCGCACCTTCGGGATACCGGTCCGCCGCTCTACCTGTTTAGCTATCGAGTCCACAGGGATTGGAGGCGAGTTTTTAACCAATTTAAGTGGACGAGATATTCTCGCGACAACTTAACGCTATCCATGAGGATGGATGTGCAGTGTTTCAATTCTATTTCAGAATCATCGTCAGGGTATTATGAAACGATAACTTCACAATTAACCTACACTGCCGAAGTCAACTGAAAAATGTTGACTCGAGCGGGATTTCAACACGCACCTTCGGGATACCGGTCAGCCGCTCTATCTTTAGGTTATTGTAGGGTTAGGTTTGGGTTAGGGTTAGGGTTATGGTTAGGGTTAGGGTTAGGGTTAGGGTTAGGGTTAGGATTAGGGTTAGGGTTAGGGTTAGGGTTAGGGTGAGGGTTAGGTTTAGGGTTAGGGTTAGGGTTAGGGTTAGGGTTAGGGTTAGGGTTAGGGTTAGGGTTAAGGTTAGGTTAGGGTTAGGGTTAGGGTTAGGGTTAGTGTTAGGTTTAGGGTTAGTGTTAGGGTTAGGATTAGGGTTAGGGTTAGGGTTAGGGTTAGGGTAAGGGTTAGGGTTAGGGTTAGGGATTGGAGGCGAGTTTTTATTCATTTTAAGTGCACTAGATATTCTCGCGACAACTTAACGCTATCCATGAGGATGGATGTGCAGTGTTTAAATTCTATTTCAGAATCTTCCTCAGGGTATTATGAAACGACAATTTCACAAGTAACCTACACTGCCGAAGTCAACTGAAAAATGTTGACTCGAACGGGATTTGAACTCGCACCTTCGTGATACCGGTCCGACCCTCTACTTTTAGGTTAGGTAAGGGTTAAAGTTAGGGTTAGGGTTAGGGTTAGGGTTAGGGTTAGGGTTAGGGTTAGGGTTAGCGTTAGGGTTAGGGTTAGGGTTAGGGTTAGGGTTAGGGTTAGGGTTAGGGTTAGTGTTAGGGTTACGGTTAGGGTTAGGGTTAGGGTTAGGGTTAGGGTTAGGGTTAGGGTTAGGGTTAGGGTTAGGGTTAGGGTTAGGGTTAGGGTTAGGGTTAGGGTTAGGTTACGGTTAGGGGTAGGGTTAGGGTTAGGGTTAGGGTTAGGGTTAGGGTTAGGGTTAGGTTAGGGTTAGGGTTAGGGTTAGGGTTAGGGTTAGGGATTGGAGGCGAGTTTTTATCCAATCTAAGTTCACGAGATATTCTAGGGATAACTTAACGCTATCCATGAGGATGGATGTGCAGTGTTTCAATTCTATTTCAGAATCATCCTCAGGGTATTATGAAACGATAACTTCACAATTAACCTACACTGCCGAAGTCAACTGTAAAATGTAAACTCGAACGGGATTTGAACTCGCACCTTCCGGATACCGGTCCACCGCTCTACCTGTTGAGCTATCGAGTCCACAGGAATTGGAGGCGAGTTTTTATCCAATTTAAGTGCGCGAGATATTCTCGCGACAACTTAACGCAATTAATGAGGATGGATGTGCAGTGTTTCAATTCTATTTCAGAATCATCCTTAGGGTATTATGAAACGATAACTTCACAATTAACCTACACTGCCGAAGTCAACTGAAAAATGTTGACTCGAGCGGGATTTGAACTCGCACCTTGAGGATACCGGTCCGCCCCTCTACCTTTAGGTTAGGTTAGGGTTAAAGTAAGGGTTAGGGTTAGGGTTAGGGTTAGGGTTAGGGTTAGCGTTAGGGTTAGGGTTAGGGTTAGCGTTAGGGTTAGGGTTAGGGTTAGGGTTAGGGTTATGGTTAGGGTTAGGGTTAAGGTTAGGGTTATGTTTAGGGTTAGGGTTAGGGTTAGGGTTAGGGTTGGGGTTAGGGTTAGGGTTAGGTTTAGGGTTAGGGTTAGGGTTAGGGTTAGGGTTAGGGTTTGGGTTAGGGTTAGGGTTAGGGTTAGGGTTAGGGTTAGGGTTAGGGTTAGGGTTAGGGTTAGGGTTAGGGTTAGGGTTAGGGATTGGAGGCGAGTTTTTATTCAATATAAGTGCACGAGATATTCTCGCGACAACTAAACGCTATCCATGAGGATGGATGTGCAGTGTTTCAATTCTATTTCAGAATCATCGTCAGGGTATTATGAAACGATAACGTCACAATTAACCTACACTGCCGAAGTCAACTGAAAAATGTTGACTCGAGCAGGATTTCAACTCGCATCTTCGGGATACCGGTCCGCCGCTTTACCTGTTGAGCTATCGAGTCCACAGGTATTGGAGGCGAGTTTTATCCAATTAAAGTGCACGAGATATTCTCCCGACAACTTAACGCTATCCATGAGGATGGATGTGCAGTGTTTCAATTCTATTTCAGAATCTTCCTCAGGATATTATGAAACGATAACTTCACAATTAACCTACACTGCCGAAGTCAACTGAAAAATGTTGACTCGAGCGGGATTTGAACTCGCACCTTCGTGATACCGGTCCCCCCCTCTACTTTTAGGTTAGGTTAGGGTTAAAGTTAGGGTTAGGGTTAGGGTTAGGGTTAGGTTTAGGGTTAGGGTTAGGGTTAGGGATAGCGTTAGGGTTAGGGTTAGGGTTAGGGTTAGGGATTGGAGGCGAGTTTTTATCCAATCTAAGTTCACGAGATATTCTACCGATAACTTAACGCTTTCCATGAGGATGGATGTGCAGTGTTTCAATTCTATTTCAGAATCATCCTCAGGGTAATATGAAACGATAACTTCACAATTAACCTACACTGCCGAAGTCAACTGAAAAATGTAAACTCGAGCGGGATTTGAACTCGCACCTTCGGGATACCGGTCCGCCCCTCTACCTTTAGGTTAGGTTAGGGTTAAAGTTAGGGTTAGGGTTAGGGTTAGGGTTAGGGTTAGGGTTAGGGTTAGGGTTAGGGTTAGGGTTAGGGTTAGGGTTAGGGTTAGGGTTAGGTTTAGGGTTAGGGTTAGGGTTAGGGTTAGGGTTAGGGTTAGGGTTAGGGTTAGGGTTAGAATTAGGGTTAGGGTTTGGGTTAGGGTTAGGCTTAGAGTTAGGGTTAGGGTTAGGGTTAGGGCTAGGGTTAGGGTTAGGTTAGGGTTAGGCTTAGGGTTATGGTTAGGGTTAGGGTTAGGGCTAGGGTTAGGGTTAGGTTAGGGTTAGGGTTAGGGTTAGGGTTAGGGTTAGGGTTAGGGATTGGAGGCGAGTTTTTATTCAATTTAAGTGCACGAGATATTCTCGCGACAACTAAACGCTATCCATGAGGATGGATGTGCAGTGTTTCAATTCTATTTCAGAATCATCATCAGGGTATTATGAAACGATAACTTCACAATTAACCTACACTGCAGAAGTCAACTGAAAAATGTTGACTCGAGTAGGATTTCAACTCGCATCTTCGGGATACTTGTCCGCCGCTCTACCTGTTGAGCTATCGAGTCCACAGGGATTGGAGGCGAGTTTTTATCCAATTTAAATGCACGAGATATTCTCGCGACAACTTAACGCTATCCATGAGGATGGATGTGCAGTGTTTCAATTCTATTTCAGACTCATCATCAGGGTATTATGAAACGATAACTTCACAATTAACCTACACTGCCGAAGTTAACTGAAAAATGTTGACTCGAGCGGGATTTCAACTCGCATCTTCGGGATACCGGTCCGCCGCTCTACCTGTTGAGCTATCGAGTCCACAGGGATTGGAGCGAGTTTTATCCAATCTAAGTTCACGAGATGTTCTAGCGATAACTTAACGCTATCCATGAGGATGGATGTGCAGTGTTTCAATTCTATTTCAGAATCATCCTCAGGGTATTATGAAACGATAACTTCACAATTAACCTACACTGCCGAAGTCAACTGAGAAATGTAAACTCGAGCGGGATTTGAACTCGCACCTTCGGGATACCGGTCCGCCGCTCTACCTGTTGAGCTATCGAGTCCACAGGGATTGGAGCGAGTTTTATCCAATCTAAGTTCACGAGATGTTCTAGCGATAACTTAACGCTATCGATGAGGATGGATGTGCAGTGTTTCAATTCTATTTCAGAATCATCCTCAGGGTATTATGAAACGATAACTTCACAATTAACCTACACTGCCGAAGTCAACTGAAAAATGTTGACTCGAGCGGGATTTGAACTCGCAACTTCGGGATACCGGTCCGCCCATCTACCTTTAGGTTAGGTTGGGGTTAAAGTTAGGGTTAGGGTTAGGGTTAGGGTTAGGGTTAGGGTTAGGGTTAGGGTTAGGGTTAGGGTTAGGGTTAGGGTTAGGTTAGGGTTAGGGTTAGGGTTAGGGTTAGGGTTAGGGTTGGGGTTAGGGTTAGGGTTAGGGTTAGGGTTAGGGTTAGGGTTAGGGTTAGGGTTAGGGTTAGGGTTAGGGATTGGAGGCGAGTTTTTATTCAATTTAAGTGCACGAGATATTCTCGCCACAACTAAACGCTATCCATGAGGATGGATGTGCAGTGTTTCAATTCTATTTCAGAATCATCCTCAGGTTATTATGAAACGATAATTTCACAATTAACCTACACTGCCGAAGTCAACTGAAAAATGTTGACTCGAGCGGGATTTCAACTCGCATCTTCGGGATACCGGTCCGCCGCTCTACCTGTTGAGCTATCGAGTCCACAGGGATTGGAGCGAGTTTTATCCAATCTAAGTTCACGAGATATTCTCGCGACAACTTAACGCTATCCATGAGGATGGATGTGCAGTGTTTCAATTCTATTTCAGAATCATCCTCAGGGTATTATGAAACGATAACTTCACAATTAACCTACACTGCCGAAGTCAACTGAAAAATGTTGACTCGAGCGGGATTTGAACTCGCACCTTCGGGATACCGGTCCGCCGCTCTACCTTTTGAGGTATCGAGTCCACAGGGATTGGAGGCGAGTTTTTATAAAATCTAAAAGCACGAGATATACTCGCGACAACATAGCGCTATTAATGAGGATGGATGTGCAGTGTTTCAATTCTATTTCAGAATCTTCCTCAGGGTATTATGAAACGATAATTTAACAAATTAACCTACACTGCCGAAGTCAACTGAAAAATGTAAACTCGAGCGGGATTTGAACTCGCACCTTCGGGATTCCGGTCCGCCGCTCCACCTGTTGAGCTATCGAGTCAACAAGGTTGGAGGCGAGTTTTTATCCAATTTAAGTGCGCGAGATATTCTCGCGACAACTTAACGCTATCCATGAGGATGGATGTGCAGTGTTTCAATTCTATTTCAGAATCATCCTCAGGGTATTATGAAACGATAATTTCACAATTAACCTACACTGCCGAAGTCAACTGAAAAATGTTGACTCGAGCGCGATTTGAACTCGCACCTTCGGGATACCGGTCCGCCCCTCTACCTTTAGTTTAGGTTAGGGTTAAAGTTAGGGTTAGGGTTAGGGTTAGGGTTAGGGTTAGGGTTAGGGTTAGGGTTAGGGTTAGGGTTAGGGTTATGGTTAGTGTTAGAGTTAGGGTTAGGGTTAGGGTTAGGGTTATGGTTAGGGTTAGGGTTAGCGTTAGGGTTAGGTTTAGGATTAGGGTTAGGGTTACGATTAGGGTTAGGATTAGGGTTAGGGTTAGGGTTAGGGTTAGGGTAAGGGTTAGGGTTAGGGTTAGGGATTGGAGGCGAGTTTTTATTCATTTTAAGTGCACGAGATATTCTCGCGACAACTTAACGCTATCCATGAGGATGGATGTGCAGTGTTTAAATTCTATTTCAGAATCTTCCTCAGGGTATTATGAAACGACAAATTCACAAGTAACCTACACTGCCGAAGTCAACTGAAAAATGTTGACTCGAACGGGATTTGAACTCGCACCTTCGTGATACCGGTCCTACCCTCTACTTTTAGGTTAGGTAAGGGTTAAAGTTAGGGTTAGGGTTAGGGTTAGGGTTAGGGTTAGGGTTAGCGTTAGGGTTAGGGTTAGGGTTAGGGTTAGGGTTAGGGTTAGGGTTAGGGTTAGTGTTAGGGTTACGGTTAGGGTTAGGGTTAGGGTTAGGGTTAGGGTTAGGGTTAGGGTTAGGGTTAGGGTTAGGGTTAGGGTTAGGGTTAGGGTTAGGGTTAGGGTTAGGGTTAGGTTACGGTTAGGGGTAGGGTTAGGGTTAGGGTTAGGGTTAGGGTTAGGTTTAGGGTTAGGTTAGGGTTAGGGTTAGGGTTAGGGTTAGGGTTAGGGTTAGGGATTGGAGGCGAGTTTTTATCCAATCTAAGTTCACGAGATATTCTAGGGATAACTTAACGCTATCCATGAGGATGGATGTGCAGTGTTTCAATTTTATTTCAGAATCATCCTCAGGGTATTATGAAACGATAACTTCACAATTAACCTACACTGCCGAAGTCAACTGTAAAATGTAAACTCGAACGGGATTTGAACTCGCACCTTCCGGATACCGGTCCACCGCTCTACCTGTTGAGCTATCGAGTCCACAGGAATTGGAGGCGAGTTTTTATCCAATTTAAGTGCGCGAGATATTCTCGCGACAACTTAACGCTATTAATGAGGATGGATGTGCAGTGTTTCAATTCTATTTCAGAATCATCCTTAGGGTATTATGAAACGATAACTTCACAATTAACCTACACTGCCGAAGTCAACTGAAAAATGTTGACTCGAGCGGGATTTGAACTCGCACCTTGAGAATACCGGTCCGCCCCTCTACCTTTAGGTTAGGTTAGGGTTAAAGTAAGGGTTAGGGTTAGGGTTAGGGTTAGGGTTAGGGTTAGCGTTAGGGTTAGGGTTAGGGTTAGCGTTAGGGTTAGGGTTAGGGTTAGGGTTAGGGTTAGGGTTATGGTTAGGGTTAGGGTTAAGGTTAGGGTTATGTTTAGGGTTAGGGTTAGGGTTAGGGTTAGGGTTGGGGTTAGGGTTAGGGTTAGGTTTAGGGTTAGGGTTAGGGTTAGGGTTAGGGTTAGGGTTAGGGTTTGGGTTAGGGTTAGGGTTAGGGTTAGGGTTAGGGTTAGGGTTAGGGTTAGGGTTAGGGTTAGGGTTAGGGTTAGGGTTAGGGTTAGGGATTGGAGGCGAGTTTTTATTCAATTTAAGTGCACGAGATATTCTCGCGACAACTAAACGCTATCCATGAGGATGGATGTGCAGTGTTTCAATTCTATTTCAGAATCATCGTCAGGGTATTATGAAACGATAACGTCACAATTAACCTACACTGCCGAAGTCAACTGAAAAATGTTGACTCGAGCAGGATTTCAACTCGCATCTTCGGGATACCGGTCCGCCGCTTTACCTGTTTAGCTATCGAGTCCACAGGTATTGGAGGCGAGTTTTATCCAATTAAAGTGCACGAGATATTCTCCCGACAACTTAACGCTATCCATGAGGATGGATGTGCAGTGTTTCAATTCTATTTCAGAATCTTCCTCAGGATATTATGAAACGATAACTTCACAATTAACCTACACTGCCGAAGTCAACTGAAAAATGTTGACTCGAGCGGGATTTGAACTCGCACCTTCGTGATACCGGTCCCCCCCTCTACTTTTAGGTTAGGTTAGGGTTAAAGTTAGGGTTAGGGTTAGGGTTAGGGTTAGGTTTAGGGTTAGGGTTAGGGTTAGGGATAGCGTTAGGGTTAGGGTTAGGGTTAGGGTAAGGGATTGGAGGCGAGTTTTTATCCAATCTAAGTTCACGAGATATTCTACCGATAACTTAACGCTTTCCATGAGGATGGATGTGCAGTGTTTCAATTCTATTTCAGAATCATCCTCAGGGTAATATGAAACGATAACTTCACAATTAACCTACACTGCCGAAGTCAACTGAAAAATGTAAACTCGAGCGGGATTTGAACTCGCACCTTCGGGATACCGGTCCGCCCCTCTACCTTTAGGTTAGGTTAGGGTTAAAGTTAGGGTTAGGGTTAGGGTTAGGGTTAGGGTTAGGGTTAGGGTTAGGGTTAGGGTTAGGGTTAGGGTTAGCGTTAGGGTTAGGGTTAGGGTTAGGGTTAGGGTTATGGTTAGGGTTAGGGTTAGGATTAGGGTTAGTGTTAGGGTTAGGGTTAGGGTTAGGGTTAAATTAGGGTTAGGGTTAGGGTTAGGGTTAGGGTTAGGGTTAGGGTTAGGGTTAGGGTTAGGTTAGGGTTAGGGTTAGGGTTAGGGTTAGGGTTAGGGTTAGGGTTAGGGTTAGGGTTAGGGTTAGGGTTAGGGTTAGGGTTAGGGTTAGGGTTAGGTTTAGGGTTAGGGTTAGGGTTAGGGTTAGGGTTAGGGTTAGGGTTAGGGTTAGGGTTAGAATTAGGGTTAGGGTTTGGGTTAGGGTTAGGCTTAGGGTTAGGGTTAGGGTTAGGGTTAGGGCTAGGGTTAGGGTTAGGTTAGGGTTAGGCTTAGGGTTAGGGTTAGGGTTATGGTTAGGGCTAGGGTTAGGGTTAGGTTAGGGTTAGGGTTAGGGTTAGGGTTAGGGTTAGGGTTAGGGATTGGAGGCGAGTTTTTATTCAATTTAAGTGCACGAGATATTCTCGCGACAACTAAACGCTATCCATGAGGATGGATGTGCAGTGTTTCAATTCTATTTCAGAATCATCATCAGGGTATTATGAAACGATAACTTCACAATTAACCTACACTCCCGAAGTCAACTGAAAAATGTTGACTCGAGCGGGATTTCAACTCGCATCTTCGGGATACCGGTCCGCCGCTCTACCTGTTGAGCTATCGAGCCTACAAGGATTGGAGGCGAGTTTTTATAAAATCTAAGAACACGAGATATACTCGCGACAACATAACGCTATTAATGAGGATGGATGTGCAGTGTTTCAATTCTAATTCAGAATCTTCCTCAGGGTATTATGAAACGATAATTTAACAAATTAACCTACACTGCCGAAGTCAACTGAAAAATGTAAACTCAAGCGGGATTTGAACTCGCACCTTCGGGATACCGGTCCGCCGCTCTTCCTGTTGAGCTATCGAGTCCACAGGGATTGGAGGCGAGTTTTTATCCAATTTAAGTGCGCGAGATATTCTCGCGACAACTTAACGCTATCCATGAGGATGGATGTGCAGTGTTTATATTCTATTTCAGAATCATCCTCAGGGTATTATGAAACGATAATTTCACAAGTAACCTACACTGCCGAAGTCAACTGAAAAATGTTGACTCGAGCGCGATTTGAACTCGCAACTTCGGGATACCGGTCCGCCCCTCTACCTTTAGGTTAGGTTAGGGTTAAAGTTCGGGTTAGGGTTAGGGTTAGGGTTAGGGTTAGGGTTAGGGTAAGGGTTAGGGTTAGGGTTAGGGTTAGGGTTATGGTTAGCGTTAGAGTTAGGGTTAGGGTTAGTGTTAGGGTTATGGTTAGGGTTAGGGTTAGCGTTAGGGTTAGGTTTAGGATTAGGGTTAGGGTTACGATTAGGGTTAGGATTAGGGTTAGGGTTAGGGTTAGGGTTAGGGTAAGGGTTAGGGTTAGGGTTAGGGATTGGAGGCGAGTTTTTATTCATTTTAAGTGCACGAGATATTCTCGCGACAACTTAACGCTATCCATGAGGATGGATGTGCAGTGTTTAAATTCTATTTCAGAATCTTCCTCAGGGTATTATGAAACGACAACTTCACAAGTAACCTACACTGCCGAAGTCAACTGAAAAATGTTGACTCGAACGGGATTTGAACTCGCACCTTCGTGATACCGGTCCGACCCTCTACTTTTAGGTTAGGTAAGGGTTAAAGTTAGGGTTAGGGTTAGGGTTAGGGTTAGGGTTAGGGTTAGGGTTAGGGTTAGGGTTAGCGTAAGGGTTAGGGTTAGGGTTAGGGTTAGGGTTAGGGTTAGGGTTAGGGTTAGGGTTAGTGTTAGGGTTACGGTTAGGTTTAGGGTTAGGGTTAGGGTTAGGGTTAGGGTTAGGGTTAGGGTTAGGGTTAGGGTTAGAATTAGGGTTAGGGTTTGGGTTAGGGTTAGGCTTAGGGTTAGGGTTAGGGTTAGGGTTAGGGCTAGGGTTAGGGTTAGGTTAGGGTTAGGCTTAGGGTTAGGGTTAGGGTTAGGGTTAGGGCTAGGGTTAGGGTTAGGTTAGGGTTAGGGTTAGGGTTAGGGTTAGGGTTAGGGTTAGGGTTAGGGATTGGAGGCGAGTTTTTATTCAATTTAAGTGCACGAGATATTCTCGCGACAACTAAACGCTATCCATGAGGATGGATGTACAGTGTTTATATTCTATTTCAGAATCATCCTCAGGGTATTATGAAACGATAACTTCACAATTAACCTACACTCCCGAAGTCAACTGAAAAATGTTGACTCGAGCGGGATTTAAACTCGCATCTTTGGGATACCGGTCCGCCGCTCTACCTGTTGAGCTATCGAGCCCACAGGGATTGGAGGCGAGTTTTTATAAAATCTAAGAACACGAGATATACTCGCGACAACATAACGCTATTAATGAGGATGGATGTGCAGTGTTTCAATTCTAATTCAGAATCTTCCTCAGGGTATTATGAAACGATAATTTAACAAATTAACCTACACTGCCGAAGTCAACTGAAAAATGTAAACTCAAGCGGGATTTGAACTCGCACCTTCGGGATACCGGTCCGCCGCTCTTCCTGTTGAGCTATCGAGTCCACAGGGATTGGAGGCGAGTTTTTATCCAATTTAAGTGCGGGAGATATTCTCGCGACAACTTAACGCTATCCATGAGGATGGATGTGCAGTGTTTATATTCTATTTCAGAATCATCCTCAGGGTATTATGAAACGATAATTTCACAAGTAACCTACACTGCCGAAGTCAACTGAAAAATGTTGACTCGAGCGCGATTTGAACTCGTACCTTCGAGATACCGGTCCGCCCCTCTACCTTTAGGTTAGGTTAGGGTTAAAGTTCGGGTTAGGGTTAGGGTTAGGGTTAGGGTTAGGGTTAGGGTTAGGGTTAGGGTTAGGGTTAGGGTTAGGGTTATGGTTAGCGTTAGAGTTAGGGTTAGGGTTAGGGTTAGGGTTATGGTTAGGGTTAGGGTTAGCGTTAGGGTTAGGTTTAGGATTAGGGTTAGGGTTACGATTAGGGTTAGGATTAGGGTTAGGGTTAGGGTTAGGGTTAGGGTAAGGGTTAGGGTTAGGGTTAGGGATTGGAGGCGAGTTTTTATTCATTTTAAGTGCACGAGATATTCTCGCGACAACTTAACGCTATCCATGAGGATGGATGTGCAGTGTTTAAATTCTATTTCAGAATCTTCCTCAGGGTATTATGAAACGACAACTTCACAAGTAACCTACACTGCCGAAGTCAACTGAAAAATGTTGACTCGAACGGGATTTGAACTCGCACCTTCGTGATACCGGTCCGACCCTCTACTTTTAGGTTAGGTATGGGTTAAAGTTAGGGTTAGGGTTAGGGTTAGGGTTAGGGTTAGGGTTAGGGTTAGGGTTAGGGTTAGCGTTAGGGTTAGGGTTAGGGTTAGGGTTAGGGTTAGGGTTAGGGTTAGGGTTAGGGTTAGGGTTAGTGTTAGGGTTACGGTTAGGGTTAGGGTTAGGGTTAGGGTTAGGGTTAGGGTTAGGGTTAGGGTTAGGGTTAGGGTTAGGGTTAGGGTTAGGGTTAGGTTACGGTTAGGGGTAGGGTTAGGGTTAGGGTTAGGGTTAGGGTTAGGGTTAGGGTTAGGTTAGGGTTAGGGTTAGGGTTAGGGTTAGGGTTAGGGTTAGGGATTGGAGGCGAGTTTTTATCCAATCTAAGTTCACGAGATATTCTAGGGATAACTTAACGCTATCCATGAGGATGGATGTGCAGTGTTTCAATTCTATTTCAGAATCTTCCTCAGGGTATTATGAAACGATAACTTCACAATTAACCTACACTGCCGAAGTCAACTGTAAAATGTAAACTCGAACGGGATTTGAACTCGCACCTTCCGGATACCGGTCCGCCGCTCTACCTGTTGAGCTATCGAGTCCACAGGAATTGGAGGCGAGTTTTTATCCAATTTAAGTGCGCGAGATATTCTCGCGACAACTTAACGCTATTAATGAGGATGGATGTGCAGTGTTTCAATTCTATTTCAGAATCATCCTCAGGGTATTATGAAACGATAACTTCACAATTAACCTACACTGCCGAAGTCACTTGAAAAATGTTGACACGAGCGGGATTTGAACTCGCACCTTGAGGATACCGGTCCGCCCCTCTACCTTTAGGTTAGGTTAGGGTTAAAGTTAGGGTTAGGGTTAGGGTTAGGGTTAGGGTTAGCGTTAGGGTTAGGGTTAGGGTTAGCGATAGGGTTAGGGTTAGGGTTAGGGTTAGGGTTATGGTTAGGGTTAGGGTTAAGGTTAGGGTTATGTTTAGGGTTAGGGTTAGGGTTAGGGTTAGGGTTGGGGTTAGGGTTAGGGTTAGGTTTAGGGTTAGGGTTAGGGTTAGGGTTAGGGTTAGGGTTAGGGTTTGGGTTAGGGTTAGGGTTAGGGTTAGGGTTAGGGTTAGGGTTAGGGTTAGGGTTAGGGTTAGGGTTAGGGTTAGGGTTAGGGTTAGGGTTAGGGTTAGGGATTGGAGGCGAGTTTTTAATCAATTTAAGTGCACGAGATATTCTCGCGACAACTAAACGCTATCCATGAGGATGGATGTGCAGTGTTTCAATTCTATTTCAGAATCATCGTCAGGGTATTATGAAACGATAACGTCACAATTAACCTACACTGCCGAAGTCAACTGAAAAATGTTGACTCGAGCAGGATTTCAACTCGCATCTTCGGGATACCGGTCCGCCGCTTTACCTGTTGAGCTATCGAGTCCACAGGTATTGGAGGCGAGTTTTATCCAATTAAAGTGCACGAGATATTCTCCCGACAACTTAACGCTATCCATGAGGATGGATGTGCAGTGTTTCAATTCTATTTCAGAATCTTCCTCAGGATATTATGAAACGATAACTTCACAATTAACCTACACTGCCGAAGTCAACTGAAAAATGTTTACTCGAGCGGGATTTGAACTCGCACCTTCGTGATACCGGTCCCCCCCTCTACTTTTAGGTTAGGTTAGGGTTAAAGTTAGGGTTAGGGTTAGGGTTAGGGTTAGGTTTAGGGTTAGGGTTAGGGTTAGGGATAGGGTTAGGTTTAGGGTTAGGGTTAGGGTTAGGGATTGGAGGCGAGTTTTTATCCAATCTAAGTTCACGAGATATTCTACCGATAACTTAACGCTTTCCATGAGGATGGATGTGCAGTGTTTCAATTCTATTTCAGAATCATCCTCAGGGTAATATGAAACGATAACTTCACAATTAACCTACACTGCCGAAGTCAACTGAAAAATGTAAACTCGAGCTGGATTTGAACTCTCACCTTCGGGATACCGGTCCGCCCCTCTACCTTTAGGTTAGGTTAGGGTTAAAGTTAGGGTTAGGGTTAGGGTTAGGGTTAGGGTTAGGGTTAGGGTTAGGGTTAGGGTTAGGGTTAGGGTTAGGGTTAGGGTTAGGGTTAGGGTTAGCGTTAGGTTTAGGGTTAGGGTTAGGGTTAGGGTTATGTTTAGGGTTAGGGTTAGGATTAGGGTTAGGGTTAGGGTTAGGGTTAGGGTTAGGGTTAGGTTAGGGTTAGGGTTAGGGTTAGGGTTAGGGTTAGGGTTAGGGTTAGGGTTAGGGTTAGGGTTAGGGTTAGGGTTAGGTTTAGGGTTAGGGTTAGGGTTAGGGTTAGGGTTAGGGTTAGGGTTAGAATTAGGGTTAGGGTTTAGTTTAGGGTTAGGCTTAGGGTTAGGGTTAGGGTTAGGTTTAGGGCTAGGGTTAGGGTTAGGTTA
This sequence comes from Heliopora coerulea, assembly GCA_030142905.1. NCBI lineage: Eukaryota > Metazoa > Cnidaria > Anthozoa > Scleralcyonacea > Helioporidae > Heliopora > Heliopora coerulea. Next base: position 499,491 of record JASJOG010000129.1, read on the forward strand.
GGGTTAGGCTTAGGGTTAGGGTTAGGGTTAGGGTTAGGGCTAGGGTTAGGGTTAGGTTAGGGTTAGGGTTAGGGTTAGGGTTAGGGTTAGGGTTAGGGTTAGGGTTAGCGTTAGGGTTAGGGTTAGGGTTAGGGTTAGGGTTATGGTTTGGGTTTGGGTTAAGGTTAGGGTTAGGGTTAGGGTTAGGGTTAGGGTTAGGGTTAGGGTTGGGGTTATGGTTAGGGTTAGGGTTAGGGTTAGGGTTAGGGTTAGGGTTAGGGTTAGGGTTAGGGTTAGGGATTGGAGGCGAGTTTTTATTCAATTTAAGTGCACGAGATATTCTCGCGACAACTAAACGCTATCCATGAGGATGTATGTGCAGTGATTCAATTCTATTTCAGAATCATCATCATGGTATTATGAAACGATAACTTCACAATTAACCTACACTGCCAAAGTCAACTGAAAAATGTTGACTCGAGCGGGATTTCAACTCGCATCTTCGGGATACCGGTCCGCCGCTCTACCTGTTGAGCTATCGAGTCCACATGGATTGGAGCGAGTTTTTTCCAATCTAAGTTCACGAGATATTCTAGCGACAACTTAACGCTATCCATGAGGATGGATGTGCAGTGTTTCAATTCTATTTCAGAATCATCCTCAGGGTATTATTAAACGATAACTTCACAATTAACCTACACTGCCGAAGTCAACTGAAAAATGTTGACTCGAGCGGGATTTGAACTCGCACCTTCGGGATACCGGTCCGCCGCTCTACTTGTTGAGCTATCGAGCCCACAGGGATTGGAGGCGATTTTTTATCTAATTTAAGTGCTCGAGATATTCTCGCGACAACTTAACGCTATCCATGAGGATGGATGTGCAGTGTTTCAATTCTATTTCAGAATCATCCTCACGGTATTATGAAACGATAACTTCACAATTAAGCTACACTGCCGAAGTCAACTGAAAAATGTTGACTCGAGCTGGATTTGAACTCGCACCTTCGGGATACCGGTCCGCCCCTCTACGTTTAGGTTAGGTTAGGGTTAAAGTTAGGGTTAGGGTTAGGGTTAGGGTTAGGGTTAGGGTTAGGGTTAGGGTTAGGGTTAGGGTTAGGGTTAGGGTTAGGGTTAGGGTTAGGGTTATGGTTAGGGTTAGTGTTAAGGTTAGGGTTAGGTTTAGGGTTAGGGTTAGGGTAAGGGTTAGGGTTGGAATTAGGGTTAAGGTTAGCGTTAGGGTTAGGGTTAGGGTTAGGGTTAGGGTTAGGGTTAGGGTTAGGGTTAGGTTAGGGTTAGGGTTAGGGTTAGGGTTAGCGTTAGGGTTAGGGATTGGAGGCGAGTTTTTATTCAATTTAAGTGCACGAGATATTCTCGCGACAACTAAACGCTATCCATGAGGATGGATGTACTGTGTTTTAATTCTATTTCAGAATCTTCCTCAGGGTATTATGAAACGATAACTTCACAAGTAACCTACACTGCCGAAGTCAACTGAAAAATGTTGACTCGAGCGGGATTTGAACTCGCACCTTCGGGATACCGGTCCGCCGCTCTAACTGTTGAGCTTTCGAGTCCACAGGTATTGGAGGCGAGTTTTATCCAATTTAAGTGCACGAGATATTCTCGCGACAACTTAACGCTATCCATGAGGATGGATATGCAGTGTTTCAATTCTATTTCAGAATCATCCTCAGGGTATTATGAAACGATAACTTCACAATTAACCTACACTGCCGAAGTCAACTGAAAAATGTTGACTCGAGCGGGATTTGAACTCGCACCTTCGGGATACCGGTCCGCCCCTCTACCTTTAGGTTAGGTTAGGGTTAAAGTTAAGGTTAGGGTTAGGGTTAGGGTTAGGGTTAGGGTTAGGGTTAGGGTTAGGGTTAGGGTTAGGGTTAGGGTTAGCGTTAGGGTTAGGGTTAGGGTTAGGGTTAGGGTTAGGGTTAGGGTTAGGGTTAGGGTTAGGGTTAGGGTTAGGGTTAGGGTTAGGGTTAGGGTTAGGGTTATGGTTAGGGTAAGGGTTAGGGTTAGGGTTAGGGTTAGGGTTAGGGTTAGGTTAGGGTTAGGGTTAGGGTTAGGTTTAGGGTTAGGGTTAGGGTTAGGGTTAGGGTTAGGGTTAGGGTTAGGGTTAGGATTAGGGTTAGAGTTAGGGTTAGGGTTAGGGTTAGGCTTAGGCTTAGGGTTAGGGTTAGGGTTAGGGCTAGGGTTAGGGTTAGGTTAGGGTTAGGCTTAGGGTTAGGGTTAGGGTTAGGGTTAGGGCTAGAGTTAGGGTTAGGTTAGGGTTAGGGTTAGGGTTAAGGTTAGGGTTAGGGTTAGGGATTGGAGGCGAGTTTTTATTCAATTTAAGTGCACGAGATATTCTCGCGAGAACCAAACGCTATCCATGAGGATGGATGTGCAGTGTTTCAATTCTATTTCAGAATCATCATCAGGGTATTATGAAACGATAACTTCACAATTAACCTACACTGCCGAAGTCAACTGAAAAATGTTGACTCGAGCGGGTTTTCCACTCGCATCTTCGGGATACCGGTCCGCCGCTCTACCTGTTGAGCTATCGAGTCCACAGGGATTGGAGCGAGTTTTTTCCAATCTAAGTTCACGAGATATTCTAGCGACAACTTAACGCTATCCATGAGGATGGATGTGCAGTGTTTCAATTCTATTTCAGAATCATACTCAGGGTATTATGAAACGATAACTTCACAATTAACCTACACTGCCGAAGTCAACTGAAAAATGTTGACTCGAGCGGGATTTGAACTCGCACCTTCGGGATACCGGTCCGCCGCTCTACCTGTTGAGCTATCGAGCCCACAGGGATTGGAGGCGAGTTTTTATAAAATCTAAGAACACGAGATATACTCGCGACAACATAACGCTATTAATGAGGATGGATGTGCAGTGTTTCAATTCTAATTCAGAATCTTCCTCAGGGTATTATGAAACGATAATTTAACAAATTAACCTACACTGCCGAAGTCAACTGAAAAATGTAAACTCGAGCGGGATTTGAACTCGCACCTTCGGGATACCGGTCCTCCGCTCTTCCTGTTGAGCTATCAAGTCCACAGGGATTGGAGGCGAGTTTTTATCCAATTTAAGTGCGCGAGATATTCTCGCGACAACTTAACGCTATCCATGAGGATGGATGTGCAGTGTTTCAATTCTATTTCAGAATCATCCTCACGGTATTATGAAACGATAACTTCACAATTAACCTACACTGCCGAAGTCAACTGAAAAATGTTGACTCGAGCGGGATTTGAACTCGCACCTTCGGGATACCGGTCCGCCGCTCTACTTGTTGAGCTATCGAGCCCACAGGGATTGGAGGCGATATTTTATCCAATTTAAGTGATCGAGATATTCTCGCGACAACTTAACGCTATCCATGAGGATGGATGTGCAGTGTTTCAATTCTATTTCAGAATCATCCTCACGGTATTATGAAACGATAACTTCACAATTAAGCTACACTGCCGAAGTCAACTGAAAAATGTTGACTCGAGCTGGATTTGAACTCGCACCTTCGGGGTACCGGTCCGCCCCTCTACGTTTAGGTTAGGTTAGGGTTAAAGTTAGGGTTAGGGTTAGGGTTAGGGTTAGGGTTAGGGTTAGGATTAGGGTTAGGGTTAGGGTTAGGGTTAGGGTTAGGGTTAGGGTTAGGGTTAGGGTTAACGTTAGGGTTAGGGTTAGAGTTAGGGTTAGGGTTAGGGTTAGGGTTATGGTTAGGGTTAGGGTTATGGTTAGGGTTAGGGTTAGGGTTAGGGTTGGGGTTAGGGTTAGGGTTAGGGTTGGGGTTAGGGTTAGGGTTATGGTTAGGGTTAGTGTTAAGGTTAGGGTTAGGTTTAGGGTTAGGGTTAGGGTTAGGGTTATGGTTAGGGTTGGAATTAGGGTTAAGGTTAGCGTTAGGGTTAGGGTTAGGGTTAGGGTTAGGGTTAGGGTTAGGGTTAGGGTTAGGTTAGGGTTAGGGTTAGGGTTAGGGTTAGCGTTAGGGTTAGGGATTGGAGGCGAGTTTTTATTCAATTTAAGTGCACGAGATATTCTCGCGACAACTAAACGCTATCCATGAGGATGGATGTACTGTGTTTTAATTCTATTTCAGAATCTTCCTCAGGGTATTATGAAACGATAACTTCACAAGTAACCTACACTGCCGAAGTCAACTGAAAAATGTTGACTCGAGCGGGATTTGAACTCGCACCTTCGGGATACCGGTCCGCCGCTCTAACTGTTGAGCTTTCGAGTCCACAGGTATTGGAGGCGAGTTTTATCCAATTTAAGTGCACGAGATATTCTCGCGACAACTTAACGCTATCCATGAGGATGGATATGCAGTGTTTCAATTCTATTTCAGAATCATCCTCAGGGTATTATGAAACGATAACTTCACAATTAACCTACACTGCCGAAGTCAACTTAAAAATGTTGACTCGAGCGGGATTTGAACTCGCACCTTCGGGATACCGGTCCGCCCCTCTACCTTTAGGTTAGGTTAGGGTTAAAGTTAAGGTTAGGGTTAGGGTTAGGGTTAGGGTTAGGGTTAGGGTTAGGGTTAGGGTTAGGTTTAGGGTTAGGGTTAGGGTTAGCGTTAGTGTTAGGGTTAGGGTTAGGGTTAGGGTTAGGGTTAGGGTTAGGGTTAGGGTTAGGGTTAGGGTTAGGGTTAGGGTTAGGGTTCGGGTTAGGGTTAGGGTTAGGGTTAGGGTTAGGGTTAGGGTAAGGGTTAGGGTTAGGGTTAGGGTTAGGGTTAGGGTTAGGTTAGGGTTAGGGTTAGGGTTAGGTTTAGGGTTAGGGTTAGGGTTAGGGTTAGGGTTAGGGTTAGGGTTAGGGTTAGGGTTAGGGTTAGGGTTAGGTTTAGGGTTAGGGTTAGGGTTAGGGTTAGGGTTAGGCTTAGGCTTAGGGTTAGGGTTAGGGTTAGGGCTAGGGTTAGGGTTAGGTTAGGGTTAGGCTTAGGGTTAGGGTTAGGGTTAGGGTTAGGGCTAGGGTTAGGGTTAGGTTAGGGTTAGGGTTAGGGTTAGGGTTAGGGTTAGGGTTAGGGATTGGAGGCGAGTTTTTATTCAATTTAAGTGCACGAGATATTCTCGCGACTACCAAACGCTATCCATGAGGATGGATGTGCAGTGTTTCAATTCTATTTCAGAATCATCATCAGGGTATTATGAAACGATAACTTCACAATTAACCTACACTGCCGAAGTCAACTGAAAAATGTTGACTCGAGCGGGATTTCAACTCGCATCTTCGGGATACCGGTCCGCCGCTCTACCTGTTGAGCTATCGAGTCCACAGGGATTGGAGCGAGTTTTTTCCAATCTAAGTTCACGAGATATTCTAGCGACAACTTAACGCTATCCATGAGGATGGATGTGCAGTGTTTCAATTCTATTTCAGAATCATACTCAGGGTATTATGAAACGATAACTTCACAATTAACCTACACTGCCGAAGTCAACTGAAAAATGTTGACTCGAGCGGGATTTGAACTCGCACCTTCGGGATACCGGTCCGCCGCTCTACCTGTTGAGCTATCGAGCCCACAGGGATTGGAGGCGAGTTTTTATAAAATCTAAGAACACGAGATATACTCGCGACAACATAACGCTATTAATGAGGATGGATGTGCAGTGTTTCAATTCTAATTCAGAATCTTCCTCAGGGTATTATGAAACGATAATTTAACAAATTAACCTACACTGCCGAAGTCAACTGAAAAATGTAAACTCGAGCGGGATTTGAACTCGCACCTTCGGGATACCGGTCCTCCGCTCTTCCTGTTGAGCTATCAAGTCCACAGGGATTGGAGGCGAGTTTTTATCCAATTTAAGTGCGCGAGATATTCTCGCGACAACTTAACGCTATCCATGAGGATGGATGTGCAGTGTTTCAATTCTATTTCAGAATCATCCTCACGGTATTATGAAACGATAACTTCACAATTAACCTACACTGCCGAAGTCAACTGAAAAATGTTGACTCGAGCGGGATTTGAACTCGCACCTTCGGGATACCGGTCCGCCCCTCTACCTTTAGGTTAGGTTAGGGTTAAAGTTAGGGTTAGGGTTACGGTTTGGGTTAGGGTTAGGGTTAGGTTTAGGGTTAGGGTTAAGGTTAGGGTTAGGGTTAGGGGTAGGGTTAAGGTTAGGGTTAGGGATTGGAGGCGAGTTTTTATTCAATTTAAGTGCACGAGATATTCTCGCGACAACTTAACGCTTTCCATGAGGATGGATGTGCAGTGTTTCAATTCTATTTCAGAATCATCCTCAGGGTATTATGAAACGATAACTTCACAATTAACCTACACTGCCGAAGTCAACTGAAAAATGTTGACTCGAGAGGGATTTGAACTCGCACCTTCGGGATACCGGTCCGCCCATCTACCTGTTGAGCTATCGAGTCCACAGGGATTGGAGGCGAGCTTTTATCCAATTTAAGTGCACGAGATATTCTCGCGACAACTTAACGCTATCCATGAGGATGGATGTGCAGTGTTTCAATTCTATTTCAGAATCATCCTCAGGGTATTATGAAACGATAACTTCACAATTAACCTACACTGCCGAAGTCAACTTAAAAATGTTGACTCGAGCGGGATTTGAAATTAAACTTTCGGGATACCGGTCAGCCGCTCTACCTGTTGAGCTATCGAGTCCACAGGGATTGGATGCGAGTTTTTATCCAATTTAAGTGCAAGAGATATTCTCGCGACAACTTAACGCTTTCCATGAGGATGGATGTGCAGTGTTTCAATTCTATATCAGAATCATCCTCAGGGTATTATGAAACGATAACTTCACAATTAACCTACACTGCCGAAGTCAACTGAAAAATGTTGCCTCGAGAGGGATTTGAATTCGCACCTTCGGGATACCGGTCCGCCGCTCTACCTGTTGAGCTATCGAGTCAACAGGGATTGGAGGCGAGTTTTTATCCAATTTAAGTGCATGAGATATTCTCGAGAGAACTTAACGCTATCCATGAGGATGGATGTGCAGTGTTTCAATTCTATTTCAGAATCATATTCAGGGTATTATGAAACGATAACTTCACAATTAACGTACACTGCCGAAGTCAACTGAAAAATGTTGACTCGAGCGGGATTTGAACTCGCACCTTCGGAATACCGGTCCGCCGCTCTACCTTTAGGTTAGGTTACGGTTAGGGTTAGTGTTAGATTTAGGGTTAGGGTTAGGGTTAGGGTTAGGGTTAGGGTTAGGGTTAGAGTTAGGGGAAGGGTTAGGGTTAGGGTTAAGGTTAGGGTTAGTGTTAGTTTAGGGTTAGGGTTAGGGTTAGGGTTAGGGTAAGGGTTAGGATTAGGTTTAGGGTTAGGGTTAGGGTTAGGGTTAGGATTAGGGTTAGGGTTAGGGTTAGGGTTAGGGTTAGGGTTAGGGTTAGGGTGATGTTTAGGGTTATGGTTAGGGTTAAGGTTAGGGTTAGGGTTAGGGTTAGGGTTAGGGTTAGGGTTAGGGTTAGGGTTAGGGTTAGGGTTAGGGTTAGGGTTAGAGTTATTGTTAGGGTTAGGGTTAGGGAGATAGTTAGGGTTAGGGTTAGGGTTAGGTTAGGGTTACGGTTACGGTTACGGTTAGGGTTAGGGATTGGAGGCGAGTTTTTATCCAATTTAAGTGCACGAGATATTCTCGAGAGAACTTAACGCTATCCATGAGGATGGATGTGCAGTGTTTCAATTCTATTTCAGAATCATATTGATGGGTATTATGAAACGATAACTTCACAATTAACGTACACTGCCGAAGTCAACTGAAAAATGTTGAATCGAGCGGGATTTGAACTCGCACCTTCGGGATACCGGTCAGCCGCTCTACCTCTAGGTTAGGTTACAGTTAGGGTTAGGGTTAGATTTAGGGTTAAGGTTAGGGTTAGGGTTAGGGTTAGGGTTAGGGTTAGGGTTAGGGTAAGGGTTAGGGTTAGGGTTAAGGTTAGGGTTAGTGTTAGTTTAGGGTTAGGGTTAGGGTTAGGGTTAGGGTAAGGGTTAGGTTTTGGTTTAGGGTTAGGGTTAGGGTTAGGGTTAGGATTAAGGTTAGGGTTAGGGTTAGGGTTAAGGTTAGGGTGATGTTTAGGGTTATGGTTAGGGTTAGGGTTAGGGTTAGGGATAGGGTTAGTGTTAGTTTAGGGTTAGGGTTAGGGTTAGGGTAAGCGTTAGGGTTAGGTTTAGGGTTAGGGTTAGGGTTAGGGTAAGGGTTAGGGTTAGGGTTAGGATTAGGGTTAGGGTTAGAGTTATTGTTAGGGTTAGGGTTAGAGTGATAGTTAGGGTTAGGGTTAGGGTTAGGTTAGGGTTAGGGTTAGGGTTACGGTTAGGGTCAGGGATTCGAGGCGAGTTTTTATCCAATTTAAGTGCACGAGATATTCTCGCGACAACTTAACGCTATCCATGAGGATGGATGTGCAGTGTTTCAATTCTATTTCAGAATCATCCGCAGCGTATTATGAAACGAAAACATCACAATTAACCTACACTGCCGAACTCAACTGAAAAATGTTGACTCGAGCGGGATTTGAACTAGCACCTTCGGGATACCGGTCCGCCGCTCTACATGTTGAGCTATCGAGTCCACAGGGATTGGAGGCGAGTTTTTATCCAATTTAAGTGCACGAGATATTCTCGAGAGAATTTAACGCTATCCATGAGGATGGATGTGCAGTGTTTCAATTCTATTTCAGAATCATATTCAGGGTATTATGAAACTATAAATTCACAATTAACCTACACTGCCGAAGTCAACTGAAAAATATTGACTCGAGCGGGATTTGAACTCACAACTTCGGGATACCGTTCCGCCGCTCTACCTTTAAGTTAGGTTAGGGTTAGGGTTAGGGTTAAATTTAGGGTTAGGGTTAGGGTTAGAGTAAGGGTTTGGGTTAGGGTTAGGGTTAGGGTTAGGGTTAGGGTTAGGTTAGGGTTAGGGTTAGGGTTAGGATTAGGGTTAGGGTTAGGTTTAGGGTTAGGGTTAGGGTTAGGGTTAGTGTTAGGTTAGGGTTAGTGTTAGGGTTAGGGTAAGGTTTAGGGTTAGGGTTTGGGTTAGGGTTAGGTTAGGGTTAGGGTTAGGGTTAGGGTTAAGGTTAGGGTTAGGGTTAGGGTTAGGGTTAGGGTTAGGGTTAGTGTTAGGTTAGGGTTAGTGTTAGGGTTAGGGTAAGGTTTAGGGTTAGGGTTAGGGTTAGGGTTAGGGTTAGGGATAAGGTTAGGGTTAGGGTTAGGGTTAGGGTTAGCGTTAGGTTAGGGTTAGGGTTAGGGTTAGGGTTAGGGTTAAGGTTAGGGATTGGAGGCGAGTTTTTATTCAATTTAAGTGCACGAGATATTCTCGCGACAACTTAACGCTATCCATGAGGATGGATGTGCAGTGTTTCAATTCTATTTCAGAATCTTACTCAGGGTATTATGAAACGATAACTTCACAATTAACCTACACTGGCGAAGTCAACTGAAAAATGTTGACTCGAGCTGGATTTGAACTCGCACCTTCGGGATACCGGTCCGCCGCTCTTCCTGTTGAGCTATCGAATCAACAGGGATTGGAGGCGAGTTTTTATCCAGTTTAAGTCACGAGATATTCTCGCGACAACTTAACGCTATCCATGAGGATGGATGTGCAGTGTTTCAATTCTATTTCAGAATCTTCCTCAGGGTATTATGAAACGATAACTTCACAATTAACGTACACTTCCGAAGTCAACTGAAAAATGTTGACTCGAGCGGGATTTGAACTCGCACCTTCGGTATACCGTTCCGCCGCTCTACATTTAGGTTAGGTTAGGGTTAGGGTTAGGGTTAGATTTAGGGTTAGGGTTAGGGTTAGGGTTAGGGTTAGGGTTAGGGTTTGGGTTAGTGTTAGGTTAGGGTTAGGGTTAGGGTTAGTGTAAGGGTCAGGGTTAGTGTTAGGGTTAGGGTTAGGGTTAGGGTTAGGGTTAGTGTTAGGTTAGGGTTAGGGTTAGGGTTAGGGTAAGGTTTAAGGTTAGGGTTTGGGTTAGGGTTAGGGTTAGGGTTAGGGTTAGGGTTAGGGATAGGGTTAGGATTAGGGTTAGGGTTATGGTTAGGGTTAGGGTTAGGGTTAGGTTAGGGTTAGGGTTAGGGTTAGGGTTAGGGTTAGGGTTAGGGTTAGTGTTAGGTTAGGGTTAGTGTTAGGGTTAGGGTAAGGTTTAGGGTTAGGGTTTGGGTTAGGGTTAGGTTAGGGTTAGGGTTAGGGTTAGGGTTAAGGTTAGGGTTTGGGTTAGGGTTAGGGTTAGGGTTAGGGTTAGTGTTAGGTTAGGGTTAGGGTTAAGGTTAGGGTAAGGGTTAGGGTTAGGGTTAGGATTAAGGTTAGGGTTAGGGTTAGGGTTAGTGTTAGGTTAGGGTTAAGGTTAGGGTTAGGGTAAGGTTTAGGGTTAGGGTTTGGGTTAGGGTTTGGGTTAGGGTTAGGGTTAGGGTTAGGGTTAGGGTTAGGGTTAGGGTTAGGGATAGGGTTAGAGTTAGGGTTAGGGTTAGGGATAGGGTTAGGTTAGGGTTAGGGTTAGGGTTAGGGTTAGGGTTAAGGTTAGGGATTGGAGGCGAGTTTTTATCCAAATTTAGTGCACGATATATTCTCGAGAGAACTTAACGCTATCCATGAGGATGGATGTGCAGTGTTTCAATTCTATTTCAGAATCATCCTCAGGGTATTATGAATCGATAACTTCACAATTAACCTACACTGCCGAAGTCAACTGAAAAATGTTGACTCGAGCTGGATTTGAACTCGCACCTTCGGGATACCGGTCCGCCGCTCTACCTGTTGAGCTATCGAATCAACAGGGATTGGAGGCGAGTTTTTATCCAGTTTAAGTCACGAGATATTCTCGAGAAACCTTAACGCTATCGATGAGGATGGATGTGCAGTGTTTCAATTCTATTTCAGAATCATCCTCAGGGTATTATGAAACTATAAATTCACAATTAACCTACACTGCCGAAGTCAACTGAAAAATGTTGACTCGAGCGGGATTTGAACTCGCACCTTCGGGATACCGGTCCGCCTCTCTACCTGTTGAGCTATTGAGTCCACAGGGATTGGAGGCGAGTTTTTATCCAATTTAAGTGCACGAGATATTCTCGAGAGAACTTAACGCTATCCATGAGGATGGATGTGCAGTGTTTCAATTCTATTTCAGAATCTTCCTCAGGGTATTATGAAACGATAACTTCACGATTAACGTACACTTCCGAAGGCAACTGAAAAATGTTGACTCGAGCGGGATTTGAACTCGCACCTTCGGGATACCGGTCCGCCGCTCTACCTGTTTAGCTATCGAGTCCACAGGGATTGGAGGCGAGTTTTTATCCAATTTTAGTGCACGAGATATTCTCGAGAGAACTTAACGCTATCCATGAGGATGGATGTGCAGTGTTTCAATTCTATTTCAGAATCATATTCAGGGTATTATGAAACTATAACTTCACAATTAACCTACACTGCCGAAGTCAACTGAAAAATGTTGAATCGAGCGGGATTTGAACTCGCACCTTCGGGATACCGGTCCGCCGCTCTACCTTTAAGTTAGGTTAGGGTTAGGGTTAGGGTTAGATATAGGGTTAGGGTTAGGGTTAGGGTTAGGGTTAGGGTTAGGGTTAAGGTTTGGGTTAGTGTTAGGTTAGGGTTAGGGTTAGGGTTAGGGTAAGGGTTAGGTTTAGGATTAGGGTTAGGGTTAGGGTTAGAGTTAGGGTTAGTGTTAGGTTAGGGTTAAGGTTAGGGTTAGGGTAAGGTTTAGGGTTAGGGTTTGGGTTAGGGTTGGGGTTAGGGTTAGGGTTAGGGTTAGGGTTAGGGTTAGGGTTAGGGTTAGGGTTAGGGATAGGGTTAGGGTTAGGATTAGGGTTAGGGTTAGGGTTAGGTTAGGGTTAGGGTTAGGGTTTGGGTTAGGGTTAAGGTTAGGGTTAGGGTTAGGGTTAGGGTTAGGGTTAGTTTAGGGTTAGGGTTAGGGTTAGGGTTAGGGATAGGGTTAGGGTTAGGATTAAGGTTAGGGTTAGGGTTAGGTTAGGGTTAGGGTTAGGGTTAGGGTTAGGGTTAAGGTTAGGGATTGGAGGCGAGTTTTTATCCAATTTAAGTGCACGAGATATTCTCGGGAGAACTTAACGCTATCCATGAGGATGGATGTGCAGTGTTTCAATTCTATTTCAGAATCTTTCTCAGGGTATTATGAAACGATAACTTCACAATTAACGTACACTTCCGAAGTCAACTGAAAAATGTTGACTTGAGCGGGATTTGAACTCGCACCTTCGGTATACCGTTCCGCCGCTCTACCTTTAGGTTAGGTTAGGGTTAGGGTTAGGGTTATGGTTAGGGTTAGGGTTAGGATTCGGGTTAGGGTTAGGGTTAGGGATGAGAGACGAGCTTTTATTCAATTTAAGTGCACGAGATTTTCTTGCGACAACTTAACGCTATCCATGAGAATGGATGTGCAGTGTTTCAATTCTATTTCAGAATCATCCTCAGGGTATTATGAAACTATAAATTCACAATTAACCTACACTGCCGAAGTCAACTGAAAAATGTTGACTCGAGCGGGATTTGAACTCGCACCTTCGGGATACCGGTCCGCCGCTCTACCTGTTGAGCTATTGAGTCCACAGGGATTGGAGGCGAGTTTTTATCCAATTTAAGTGCACGAGATATTCTCGAGAGAACTTAACGCTATCCATGAGGATGGATGTGCAGTGTTTCAATTCTATTTCAGAATCTTCCTCAGGGTATTATGAAACGATAACTTCACGATTAACGTACACTTCCGAAGGCAACTGAAAAATGTTGACTCGAGCGGGATTTGAACTCGCACCTTCGGGATACCGGTCCGCCGCTCTACCTGTTTAGCTATCGAGTCCACAGGGATTGGAGGCGAGTTTTTATCCAATTTTATTGCACGAGATATTCTCGAGAGAACTTAACGCTATCCATGAGGATGGATGTGCAGTGTTTCAATTCTATTTCAGAATCATATTCAGGGTATTATGAAACTATAACTTCACAATTAACCTACACTGCCGAAGTCAACTGAAAAATGTTGAATCGAGCGGGATTTGAACTCGCACCTTCGGGATACCGGTCCGCCGCTCTACCTTTAAGTTAGGTTAGGGTTAGGGTTAGGGTTAGATATAGGGTTAGGGTTAGGGTTAGGGTTAGGGTTAGGGTTAGGGTTAGGGTTTGGGTTAGTGTTAGGTTAGGGTTAGGGTTAGGGTTAGGGTAAGGGTTAGGTTTAGGATTAGGGTTAGGGTTAGGGTTAGAGTTAGGGTTAGTGTTAGGTTAGGGTTAAGGTTAGGGTTAGGGTAAGGTTTAGGGTTAGGGTTTGGGTTAGGGTTGGGGTTAGGGTTAGGGTTAGGGTTAGGGTTAGGGTTAGGGTTAGGGTTAGGGATAGGGTTAGGGTTAGGATTAGGGTTAGGGTTAGGGTTAGGTTAGGGTTAGGGTTAGGGTTTGGGTTAGGGTTAAGGTTAGGGTTAGGGTTAGGGTTAGGGTTAGGGTTAGGGTTAGTTTAGGGTTAGGGTTAGGGTTAGGGTTAGGGATAGGGTTAGGGTTAGGATTAAGGTTAGGGTTAGGGTTAGGTTAGGGTTAGGGTTAGGGTTAGGGTTAGGGTTAAGGTTAGGGATTGGAGGCGAGTTTTTATCCAATTTAAGTGCACGAAATATTCTCGGGAGAACTTAACGCTATCCATGAGGATGGATGTGCAGTGTTTCAATTCTATTTCAGAATCTTTCTCAGGGTATTATGAAACGATAACTTCACAATTAACGAACACTTCCGAAGTCAACTGAAAAATGTTGACTTGAGCGGGATTTGAACTCGCACCTTCGGTATACCGTTCCGCCGCTCTACCTTTAAGTTAGGTTAGGGTTAGGGTTAGGGTTAGATTTAGGGTTAGGGTTAGTGTTAGGGTTAGGGTTAGGGTTAGGGTTAGGGTTAGGGTTAGGGTTTGGGTTAGTGTTAGGTTAGGGTTAGGATTAGGGTTAGGGTTAGGGTTAGGTTAGGGTTAGGGTTAGGGTTTGGGTTAGGGTTAAGGTTAGGGTTAGGGTTAGGGTTAGGGTTAGGGTTAGGGTTAGTTTAGGGTTAGGGTTAGGGTTAGGGTTAGGGATAGGGTTAGGGTTAGGATTAAGGTTAGGGTTAGGGTTAGGTTAGGGTTAGGGTTAGGGTTAGGGTTAGGGTTAAGGTTAGGGATTGGAGGCGAGTTTTTATCCAATTTAAGTGCACGAAATATTCTCGGGAGAACTTAACGCTATCCATGAGGATGGATGTGCAGTGTTTCAATTCTATTTCAGAATCTTTCTCAGGGTATTATGAAACGATAACTTCACAATTAACGTACACTTCCGAAGTCAACTGAAAAATGTTGACTTGAGCGGGATTTGAACTCGCACCTTCGGTATACCGTTCCGCCGCTCTACCTTTAGGTTAGGTTAGGGTTAGGGTTAGGGTTATGGTTAGGGTTAGGGTTAGGATTCGGGTTAGGGTTAGGGTTAGGGATGAGAGACGAGCTTTTATTCAATTTAAGTGCACGAGATTTTCTTGCGACAACTTAACGCTATCCATGAGAATGGATGTGCAGTGTTTCAATTCTATTTCAGAATCATCCTCAGGGTATTATGAAACTATAAATTCACAATTAACCTACACTGCCGAAGTCAACTGAAAAATGTTGACTCGAGCGGGATTTGAACTCGCACCTTCGGGATACCGGTCCGCCGCTCTACCTGTTGAGCTATTGAGTCCACAGGGATTGGAGGCGAGTTTTTATCCAATTTAAGTGCACGAGATATTCTCGAGAGAACTTAACGCTATCCATGAGGATGGATGTGCAGTGTTTCAATTCTATTTCAGAATCTTCCTCAGGGTATTATGAAACGATAACTTCACGATTAACGTACACTTCCGAAGGCAACTGAAAAATGTTGACTCGAGCGGGATTTGAACTCGCACCTTCGGGATACCGGTCCGCCGCTCTACCTGTTTAGCTATCGAGTCCACAGGGATTGGAGGCGAGTTTTTATCCAATTTTATTGCACGAGATATTCTCGAGAGAACTTAACGCTATCCATGAGGATGGATGTGCAGTGTTTCAATTCTATTTCAGAATCATATTCAGGGTATTATGAAACTATAACTTCACAATTAACCTACACTGCCGAAGTCAACTGAAAAATGTTGAATCGAGCGGGATTTGAACTCGCACCTTCGGGATACCGGTCCGCCGCTCTACCTTTAAGTTAGGTTAGGGTTAGGGTTAGGGTTAGATATAGGGTTAGGGTTAGGGTTAGGGTTAGGGTTAGGGTTAGGGTTAGGGTTTGGGTTAGTGTTAGGTTAGGGTTAGGGTTAGGGTTAGGGTAAGGGTTAGGTTTAGGATTAGGGTTAGGGTTAGGGTTAGAGTTAGGGTTAGTGTTAGGTTAGGGTTAAGGTTAGGGTTAGGGTAAGGTTTAGGGTTAGGGTTTGGGTTAGGGTTGGGGTTAGGGTTAGGGTTAGGGTTAGGGTTAGGGTTAGGGTTAGGGTTAGGGATAGGGTTAGGGTTAGGATTAGGGTTAGGGTTAGGGTTAGGTTAGGGTTAGGGTTAGGGTTTGGGTTAGGGTTAAGGTTAGGGTTAGGGTTAGGGTTAGGGTTAGGGTTAGGGTTAGTTTAGGGTTAGGGTTAGGGTTAGGGTTAGGGATAGGGTTAGGGTTAGGATTAAGGTTAGGGTTAGGGTTAGGTTAGGGTTAGGGTTAGGGTTAGGGTTAGGGTTAAGGTTAGGGATTGGAGGCGAGTTTTTATCCAATTTAAGTGCACGAAATATTCTCGGGAGAACTTAACGCTATCCATGAGGATGGATGTGCAGTGTTTCAATTCTATTTCAGAATCTTTCTCAGGGTATTATGAAACGATAACTTCACAATTAACGAACACTTCCGAAGTCAACTGAAAAATGTTGACTTGAGCGGGATTTGAACTCGCACCTTCGGTATACCGTTCCGCCGCTCTACCTTTAAGTTAGGTTAGGGTTAGGGTTAGGGTTAGATTTAGGGTTAGGGTTAGTGTTAGGGTTAGGGTTAGGGTTAGGGTTAGGGTTAGGGTTAGGGTTTGGGTTAGTGTTAGGTTAGGGTTAGGATTAGGGTTAGGGTTAGGGTTAGGTTAGGGTTAGGGTTAGGGTTTGGGTTAGGGTTAAGGTTAGGGTTAGGGTTAGGGTTAGGGTTAGGGTTAGGGTTAGTTTAGGGTTAGGGTTAGGGTTTGGGTTAGGGTTAAGGTTAGGGTTAGGGTTAGGGTTAGGGTTAGGGTTAGGGTTAGGGTTAGGGTTAGGGTTAGTGTTAGGTTAGGGTTAAGGTTAGGGTTAGGGTAAGGTTTAGGGTTAGGGTTTGGGTTAGGGTTGGGGTTAGGGTTAGGGTTAGGGTTAGGGTTAGGGTTAGGGTTAGGGTTAGGGTTAGGGATAGGGTTAGGGTTAGGATTAGGGTTAGGGTTAGGGTTAGGTTAGGGTTAGGGTTAGGGTTTGGGTTAGGGTTAAGGTTAGGGTTAGGGTTAGGGTTAGGGTTAGGGTTAGGGTTAGTTTAGGGTTAGGGTTAGGGTTAGGGTTAGGGATAGGGTTAGGGTTAGGATTAAGGTTAGGGTTAGGGTTAGGTTAGGGTTAGGGTTAGGGTTAGGGTTAGGGTTAAGGTTAGGGATTGGAGGCGAGTTTTTATCCAATTTAAGTGCACGAGATATTCTCGGGAGAACTTAACGCTATCCATGAGGATGGATGTGCAGTGTTTCAATTCTATTTCAGAATCTTTCTCAGGGTATTATGAAACGATAACTTCACAATTAACGTACACTTCCGAAGTCAACTGAAAAATGTTGACTTGAGCGGGATTTGAACTCGCACCTTCGGTATACCGTTCCGCCGCTCTACCTTTAGGTTAGGTTAGGGTTAGGGTTAGGGTTATGGTTAGGGTTAGGGTTAGGATTCGGGTTAGGGTTAGGGTTAGGGATGAGAGACGAGCTTTTATTCAATTTAAGTGCACGAGATTTTCTTGCGACAACTTAACGCTATCCATGAGAATGGATGTGCAGTGTTTCAATTCTATTTCAGAATCATCCTCAGGGTATTATGAAACTATAAATTCACAATTAACCTACACTGCCGAAGTCAACTGAAAAATGTTGACTCGAGCGGGATTTGAACTCGCACCTTCGGGATACCGGTCCGCCGCTCTACCTGTTGAGCTATTGAGTCCACAGGGATTGGAGGCGAGTTTTTATCCAATTTAAGTGCACGAGATATTCTCGAGAGAACTTAACGCTATCCATGAGGATGGATGTGCAGTGTTTCAATTCTATTTCAGAATCTTCCTCAGGGTATTATGAAACGATAACTTCACGATTAACGTACACTTCCGAAGGCAACTGAAAAATGTTGACTCGAGCGGGATTTGAACTCGCACCTTCGGGATACCGGTCCGCCGCTCTACCTGTTTAGCTATCGAGTCCACAGGGATTGGAGGCGAGTTTTTATCCAATTTTATTGCACGAGATATTCTCGAGAGAACTTAACGCTATCCATGAGGATGGATGTGCAGTGTTTCAATTCTATTTCAGAATCATATTCAGGGTATTATGAAACTATAACTTCACAATTAACCTACACTGCCGAAGTCAACTGAAAAATGTTGAATCGAGCGGGATTTGAACTCGCACCTTCGGGATACCGGTCCGCCGCTCTACCTTTAAGTTAGGTTAGGGTTAGGGTTAGGGTTAGATATAGGGTTAGGGTTAGGGTTAGGGTTAGGGTTAGGGTTAGGGTTAGGGTTTGGGTTAGTGTTAGGTTAGGGTTAGGGTTAGGGTTAGGGTAAGGGTTAGGTTTAGGATTAGGGTTAGGGTTAGGGTTAGAGTTAGGGTTAGTGTTAGGTTAGGGTTAAGGTTAGGGTTAGGGTAAGGTTTAGGGTTAGGGTTTGGGTTAGGGTTGGGGTTAGGGTTAGGGTTAGGGTTAGGGTTAGGGTTAGGGTTAGGGTTAGGGATAGGGTTAGGGTTAGGATTAGGGTTAGGGTTAGGGTTAGGTTAGGGTTAGGGTTAGGGTTTGGGTTAGGGTTAAGGTTAGGGTTAGGGTTAGGGTTAGGGTTAGGGTTAGGGTTAGTTTAGGGTTAGGGTTAGGGTTAGGGTTAGGGATAGGGTTAGGGTTAGGATTAAGGTTAGGGTTAGGGTTAGGTTAGGGTTAGGGTTAGGGTTAGGGTTAGGGTTAAGGTTAGGGATTGGAGGCGAGTTTTTATCCAATTTAAGTGCACGAAATATTCTCGGGAGAACTTAACGCTATCCATGAGGATGGATGTGCAGTGTTTCAATTCTATTTCAG
The DNA here is from genome assembly GCA_030142905.1 of Heliopora coerulea. NCBI lineage: Eukaryota > Metazoa > Cnidaria > Anthozoa > Scleralcyonacea > Helioporidae > Heliopora > Heliopora coerulea. The sequence continues at coordinate 517,772 of JASJOG010000129.1, forward strand.
AATCTTTCTCAGGGTATTATGAAACGATAACTTCACAATTAACGAACACTTCCGAAGTCAACTGAAAAATGTTGACTTGAGCGGGATTTGAACTCGCACCTTCGGTATACCGTTCCGCCGCTCTACCTTTAAGTTAGGTTAGGGTTAGGGTTAGGGTTAGATTTAGGGTTAGGGTTAGTGTTAGGGTTAGGGTTAGGGTTAGGGTTAGGGTTAGGGTTAGGGTTAGGGTTTGGGTTAGTGTTAGGTTAGGGTTAGGATTAGGGTTAGGGTTAGGGTTAGGTTAGGGTTAGGGTTAGGGTTTGGGTTAGGGTTAAGGTTAGGGTTAGGGTTAGGGTTAGGGTTAGGGTTAGGGTTAGTTTAGGGTTAGGGTTAGGGTTAGGGTTAGGGATAGGGTTAGGGTTAGGATTAAGGTTAGGGTTAGGGTTAGGTTAGGGTTAGGGTTAGGGTTAGGGTTAGGGTTAAGGTTAGGGATTGGAGGCGAGTTTTTATCCAATTTAAGTGCACGAAATATTCTCGGGAGAACTTAACGCTATCCATGAGGATGGATGTGCAGTGTTTCAATTCTATTTCAGAATCTTTCTCAGGGTATTATGAAACGATAACTTCACAATTAACGTACACTTCCGAAGTCAACTGAAAAATGTTGACTTGAGCGGGATTTGAACTCGCACCTTCGGTATACCGTTCCGCCGCTCTACCTTTAGGTTAGGTTAGGGTTAGGGTTAGGGTTATGGTTAGGGTTAGGGTTAGGATTCGGGTTAGGGTTAGGGTTAGGGATGAGAGACGAGCTTTTATTCAATTTAAGTGCACGAGATTTTCTTGCGACAACTTAACGCTATCCATGAGAATGGATGTGCAGTGTTTCAATTCTATTTCAGAATCATCCTCAGGGTATTATGAAACTATAAATTCACAATTAACCTACACTGCCGAAGTCAACTGAAAAATGTTGACTCGAGCGGGATTTGAACTCGCACCTTCGGGATACCGGTCCGCCGCTCTACCTTTAAGTTAGGTTAGGGTTAGGGTTAGGGTTAGATTTAGGGTTAGGGTTAGTGTTAGGGTTAGGGTTAGGGTTAGGGTTAGGGTTAGGGTTAGGGTTTGGGTTAGTGTTAGGTTAGGGTTAGGGTTAGGGTTAGGGTAAGGGTTAGGGTTAGGGTTAGGTTTAGGGTTAGGGTTAGGGTTAGGGTTAGGGTTAGGGTTAGGGTTAGGGTTAGGGTTAGTGTTAGGTTAGGGTTAGGTTTAGGGTTAGGGTAAGGTTTAGGGTTAGGGTTTGGGTTAGGGTTTGGGTTAGGGTTAGGGTTAGGGTTAGGGTTAGTGTTAGGGTTAGGGTTAGGGATAGGGTTAGGGTTAGGTTAGGGTTAGGGTTAGGTTTAGGGTTAGGGTTAAGGTTAGGGATTGGAGGCGAGTTTTTATTCAATTTAAGTGCACGAGATATTCTCGCGACAACTTAACGCTATCCATGAGGATGGATGTGCAGTGTTTCAATTCTATTTCAGGATCATCCTCAGGGTATTATGAATCGATAACTTCACAATTTACCTACACTGCCGAAGTCAACTGAAAAATGTTGACTCGAGCTGGATTTGAACTCGCACCTTTGGGATACCGGTCCGCCGCTCTACCTGTTGAGCTATCGAATCAACAGGGATTGGAGGCGAGTTTTTATCCAGTTTAAGTCACGAGATATTCTCGAGAAACCTTAACGCTATCGATGAGGAGGGATGTGCAGTGTTTCAATTCTATTTTAGAATCATCCTCAGGGTATTATGAAACTATAAATTCACAATTAACCTACACTGCCGAAGTCAACTGAAAAATGTTGACTTGAGCGGGATTTGAACTCGCACCTTCGGGATACCGGTCCGCCGCTCTACCTGTTTAGCTATCGAGTCCACAGGGATTGGAGGCGAGTTTTTATCCAAATTTAGTGCACGATATATTCTAGAGAGAACTTAACGCTATCCATGAGGATGGATGTGCAGTGTTTCAATTCTATTTCAGAATCATATTCAGGGTATTATGAAACTATAACTTCACAATTAACGTACACTTCCGAAGTCAACTGAAAAATGTTGACTTGAGCGAGATTTGAACTCGCACCTTCGGTATACCGTTCCGCCGCTCTACCTTTAGGTTAGGTTAGGGTTAGGGTTAGGGTTAGGGTTAGGGTTAGGGTTCGGGTTAGGGTTAGGGTTAGGGATGAGAGACGAGTTTTTATTCAATTTAAGGGCACGAGATTTTCTTGCGACAACTTAACGCTATCCTTGAGGATGGATGTGCAGTGTTTCAATTCTATTTCAGAATCATCCTCAGGGTATTATGAAACTATAAATTCACAATTAACCTACACTGCCGAAGTCAACTGAAAAATGTTGACTCGAGCGGGATTTGAACTCGCACCTTCGGGATACCGGTCCGCCGCTCTACCTTTAAGTTAGGTTAGGGTTAGGGTTAGGGTTAGATTTAGGGTTAGGGTTAGTGTTAGGGTTAGGGTTAGGGTTAGGGTTAGGGTTAGGGTTTGGGTTAGTGTTAGGTTAGGGTTAGGGTTAGGGTTAGGGTAAGGGTTAGGGTTAGGGTTAGGTTTAGGGTTAGGGTTAGTGTTAGGTTAGGGTTAGGGTTAGGGTTAGGGTAAGGTTTAGGGTTAAGGTTTGGGTTAGGGTTTGGGTTAGGGTTAAAGTTAGGGTTAGAGTTAGGGTTAGGGTTAGGGTTAGGGATAGGGTTAGGGTTAGGTTAAGGTTAGGGTTAGGGTTAGGGTTAGGGTTAAGGTTAGGCATTGGAGGCGAGTTTTTATTCAATTTAAGTGCACGTGATATTTTCTCGACAACTTAACGCTATCCATGAGGATGGATGTGCAGTGTTTCAATTCTATTTCAGAATCATTCTCAGGGTATTATGAAACTATAAATTCACAATTAACCTACACTGCCGAAGTCAACTGAAAAATGTTGACTCGAGCGTGATTTGAACTCGCACCTTCGGGATACCGGTCCGCCGCTCTACCTTTAAGTTAAGTTAGGGTTAGGGTTAGATTTAGGGTTAGGGTTAGGGTTAGGGTTAGCGTTAGGGTTAGGGTTAGGGTTAGGGTTAGGGTTTGGGTTAGTGTTAGGTTAGGGTTAGAGTTAGGGTTAGGGTAAGGGTAAGGGTTAGGGTTAGGGTTAGGGTTAGGGTTAGGGTTAGTGTTTGGGTTAGGGTTAGGGTTAGGGTTAAGGTTAGGGATTGGAGGCGAGTTTTTATTCAATTTAAGTGCACGAGATATTCTCGCGACAACTTAACGCTGTCCATGAGGATGGATGTGCAGTGTTTCAATTCTATTTCAGAATCTTCCTCAGGGTATTATGAAACGATAACTTCACAATTAACCTACACTGCCGAAGTCAACTGAAAAATTTTGACTCGAGCAGTATTTGAACTCGCACCTTCGGGATACCGGCCCGCCGCTCTACCTGTTGAGCTATCGAGTCCACAGGGATTGGAGGCGAGTTTTTATCCAATTTAAGTGCACGAGATATTCTCGAGAGAACTTAACGCTATCCATGAGGATGGATGTGCAGTGTTTAAATTCTATTTCAGAATCTTCCTCAGGGTATTATGAAACGATAACTTCACGATTAACGTACACTTCCGAAGTCAACTGAAAAATGTTGACTCGAGCGGGATTTGAACTCGCACCTTCGGTATACCGTTCCGCCGCTCTACCTTTAAGTTAGGTTAGGGTTAGGGTTAGAGTTAGGGTTAGGGTTAGGGTTAGGGTTAGGGATGAGAGACGAGTTTTTATTCAATTTAAGGGCACGAGATTTTCTTGCGACAACTTAACGCTATCCATGAGGATGGATGTGCAGTGTTTCAATTCTATTTCAGAATCTTCCTCAGGGTATTATGAAACTATAAATTCACAATTAACCTACACTGCCGAAGTCAACTGAAAAATGTTGACTCGAGCGGGATTTGAACTCGCACCTTCGGGATACCGGTCCGCCGCTCTACCTTTAAGTTAAGTTAGGGTTAGGGTTAGGGTTAGCGATAGGGTTAGGGTTAGGGTTAGGGTTAGGGTTTGGGTTAGTGTTAGGTTAGGGTTAGGGTTAGGGTTAGGGTAAGGGTTAGGGTTAGGGTTAGGGTTAGGGTTAGGGTTAGGGTTAGGGTTAGTGTTAGGGTTAGGGTTAGGGTTAGGGTTAAGGTTAGGGATTGGAGGCGAGTTTTTATTCAATTTAAGTGCACGAGATATTCTCGCGACAACTTAACGCTGTCCATGAGGATGGATGTGCAGTGTTTCAATTCTATTTCAGAATCTTGCTCAGGGTATTATGAAACGATAACTTCACAATTAACCTACACTGCCGAAGTCAAATTAAAAATGTTGACTCGAGCGGGATTTGAACTCGCACCTTCGGGATACCGGCCCGCCGCTCTACCTGTTGAGCTATTGAGTCCACAGGGATTGGAGAGGAGTTTTTATCCAATTTAAGGGCACGAGATATTCTCGAGAGAACTTAACGCTATCCATGAGGATGGATGTGCAGTATTTCAATTCTATTTCAGAATCTTCTTCAAGGTATTATGAAACGATAACTTCACGATTAACGTACACTTCCGAAGTCAACTGAAAAATGTTGACTCGAGCGGGATTTGAACTCGCACCTTCGGTATACCGTTCCGCCGCTCTACCTTTAGGTTAGGTTAGGGTTAGGGTTAGGGTTAGGGTTAGGGTTAGGGTTAGGGTTAGGGTTAGGGATAGGGTTAGGGTTAGGGTTAGGGTTAGGGTTAGGGTTAGGGTTAGGTTAGGGTTAGGGTTAGGGTTAGGGTTAGGGTTAGGGTTAAGGTTAGGGATTGGAGGCGAGTTTTTATTCAATTTAAGTGCACGAGATATTCTCGCGACAACTTAACGCTATCCATGAGGATGGATGTGCTGTGTTTCAATTCTATTTCAGAATCTTCCTCAGGGTATTATGAAACGATAACTTCACAATTAACCTACACTTCCGAAGTCAACTGAAAAATGTTGACTCGAGCGTGATTTGAACTCGCACCTTCGGTATACCGTTCCGCCGGTCTACCTTTAAGTTAGGTTAGGGTTAGGGTTAGAGTTAGGATTAGGGTTAGGGTTAGGGTTAGGGATGAGAGACGAGTTTTTATTCAATTTAAGGGCACGAGATTTTCTTGCGACAACTTAACGCTATCCATGAGGATGGATGTGCAGTGTTTCAATTCTATTTCAGAATCATTCTCAGGGTATTATGAAACTATAAATTCACAATTAACCTACACTGCCGAAGTCAACTGAAAAATGTTGACTCGAGCGGGATTTGAACTCGCACCTTCGGGATACCGGTCCGTCGCTCTGCCTGTTTAGCTATCGAGTCCACAGGGATTGGAGGCGAGTTTTTATCCAATTTTAGTTCACGAGATATTCTCGAGAGAACTTAACGGTATCCATGAGGATGGATGTGCAGTGTTTCAATTCTATTTCAGAATCATATTCAGGGTATTATGAAACTATAACTTCACAATTAACCTACACTGCCGAAGTCAACTGAAAAATGTTGACTCGAGCGTGATTTGAACTCGCACCTTCGGGATACCGGTCCGCCGCTCTACCTTTAAGTTAAGTTAGGGTTAGGGTTAGATTTAGGGTTAGGGTTAGGGTTAGGGTTAGGGTTTGGGTTAGTGTTAGGTTAGGGTTAGAGTTAGGGTTAGGGTAAGGGTAAGGGTTAGGGTTAGGGTTAGGGTTAGGGTTAGGGTTAGTGTTTGGGTTAGGGTTAGGGTTAGGGTTAAGGTTAGGGATTGGAGGCGAGTTTTTATTCAATTTAAGTGCACGAGATATTCTCGCGACAACTTAACGCTGTCCATGAGGATGGATGTGCAGTGTTTCAATTCTATTTCAGAATCTTCCTCAGGGTATTATGAAACGATAACTTCACAATTAACCTACACTGCCGAAGTCAACTGAAAAATTTTGACTCGAGCAGTATTTGAACTCGCACCTTCGGGATACCGGCCCGCCGCTCTACCTGTTGAGCTATCGAGTCCACAGGGATTGGAGGCGAGTTTTTATCCAATTTAAGTGCACGAGATATTCTCGAGAGAACTTAACGCTATCCATGAGGATGGATGTGCAGTGTTTAAATTCTATTTCAGAATCTTCCTCAGGGTATTATGAAACGATAACTTCACGATTAACGTACACTTCCGAAGTCAACTGAAAAATGTTGACTCGAGCGGGATTTGAACTCGCACCTTCGGTATACCGTTCCGCCGCTCTACCTTTAAGTTAGGTTAGGGTTAGGGTTAGAGTTAGGGTTAGGGTTAGGGTTAGGGTTAGGGATGAGAGACGAGTTTTTATTCAATTTAAGGGCACGAGATTTTCTTGCGACAACTTAACGCTATCCATGAGGATGGATGTGCAGTGTTTCAATTCTATTTCAGAATCTTCCTCAGGGTATTATGAAACTATAAATTCACAATTAACCTACACTGCCGAAGTCAACTGAAAAATGTTGACTCGAGCGGGATTTGAACTCGCACCTTCGGGATACCGGTCCGCCGCTCTACCTGTTTAGCTATCGAGTCCACAGGGATTGGAGGCGAGTTTTTATCCAATTTTAGTTCACGAGATATTCTCGAGAGAACTTAACGCTATCCATGAGGATGGATGTGCAGTGTTTCAATTCTATTTCAGAATCATATTCAGGGTATTATGAAACTATAACTTCACAATTAACCTACACTGCCGAAGTCAACTGAAAAATGTTGACTCGAGCGGGATTTGAACTCGCACCTTCGGGATACCGGTCCGCCGCTCTACCTTTAAGTTAAGTTAGGGTTAGGGTTAGGGTTAGCGATAGGGTTAGGGTTAGGGTTAGGGTTAGGGTTTGGGTTAGTGTTAGGTTAGGGTTAGGGTTAGGGTTAGGGTAAGGGTTAGGGTTAGGGTTAGGGTTAGGGTTAGGGTTAGGGTTAGGGTTAGTGTTAGGGTTAGGGTTAGGGTTAGGGTTAAGGTTAGGGATTGGAGGCGAGTTTTTATTCAATTTAAGTGCACGAGATATTCTCGCGACAACTTAACGCTGTCCATGAGGATGGATGTGCAGTGTTTCAATTCTATTTCAGAATCTTCCTCAGGGTATTATGAAACGATAACTTCACAATTAACCTACACTGCCGAAGTCAACTGAAAAATTTTGACTCGAGCAGGATTTGAACTCGCACCTTCGGGATACCGGCCCGCCGCTCTACCTGTTGAGCTATCGAGTCCACAGGGATTGGAGGCGAGTTTTTATCCAATTTAAGTGCACGAGATATTCTCGAGTGAACTTAACGCTATCCATGAGGATGGATGTGCAGTGTTTCAATTCTATTTCAGAATCTTCCTCATGGTATTATGAAACGATAACTTCACGATTAACGTACACTTCCGAAGTCAACTGAAAAATGTTGACTCGAGCGGGATTTGAACTCGCACCTTCGGTATACCGTTCCGCCGCTCTACCTTTAAGTTAGGTTAGGGTTAGGGTTAGAGTTAGGGTTAGGGTTAGGGTTAGGGTTAGGGATGAGAGACGAGTTTTTATTCAATTTAAGGGCACGAGATTTTCTTGCGACAACTTAACGCTATCCATGAGGATGGATGTGCAGTGTTTCAATTCTATTTCAGAATCTTCCTCAGGGTATTATGAAACTATAAATTCACAATTAACCTACACTGCCGAAGTCAACTGAAAAATGTTGACTCGAGCGGGATTTGAACTCGCACCTTCGGGATACCGGTCCGCCGCTCTACCTGTTTAGCTATCGAGTCCACAGGGATTGGAGGCGAGTTTTTATCCAATTTTAGTTCACGAGATATTCTCGAGAGAACTTAACGCTATCCATGAGGATGGATGTGCAGTGTTTCAATTCTATTTCAGAATCATATTCAGGGTATTATGAAACTATAACTTCACAATTAACCTACACTGCCGAAGTCAACTGAAAAATGTTGAATCGAGCGGGATTTGAACTCGCACCTTCGGGATACCGGTCCGTCGCTCTACCTTTAAGTTAAGTTAGGGTTAGGGTTAGGGTTAGCGTTAGGGTTAGGGTTAGGGTTAGGGTTAGGGTTTGGGTTAGTGTTAGGTTAGGGTTAGGGTTAGGGTTAGGGTAAGGGTTAGGGTTAGGGTTAGGGTTAGGGTTAGGGTTAGGGTTAGGGTTAGGGTTAGTGTTAGGGTTAGGGTTAGGGTTAGGGTTAAGGTTAGGGATTGGAGGCGAGTTTTTATTCAATTTAAGTGCACGAGATATTCTCGCGACAACTTAACGCTGTCCATGAGGATGGATAAGCAGTGTTTCAATTCTATTTCAGAATCTTCCTCAGGGTATTATGAAACGATAACTTCACAATTAACCTACACTGCCGAAGTCAACTGAAAAATTTTGACTCGAGCAGGATTTGAACTCGCACCTTCGGGATACCGGCCCGCCGCTCTACCTGTTGAGCTATCGAGTCCACAGGGATTGGAGGCGAGTTTTTATCCAATTTAAGTGCACGAGATATTCTCGAGTGAACTTAACGCTATCCATGAGGATGGATGTGCAGTGTTTCAATTCTATTTCAGAATCTTCCTCAGGGTATTATGAAACTATAAATTCACAATTAACCTACACTGCCGAAGTCAACTGAAAAATGTTGACTCGAGCGGGATTTGAACTCGCACCTTCGGGATACCGGTCCGCCGCTCTACCTGTTTAGCTATCGAGTCCACAGGGATTGGAGGCGAGTTTTTATCCAATTTTAGTTCACGAGATATTCTCGAGAGAACTTAACGCTATCCATGAGGATGGATGTGCAGTGTTTCTATTCTATTTCAGAATCATATTCAGGGTATTATGAAACTATAACTTCACAATTAACCTACACTGCCGAAGTCAACTGAAAAATGTTGACTCGAGCGGGATTTGAACTCGCACCTTCGGGATAACGTTCCGCCGCTCTACCTTTAAGTTAAGTTAGGGTTAGGGTTAGGGTTAGATTTAGGGTTAGGGTTAGGGTTAGGGTTAGGGTTAGGGTTAGGTTAGGGTTAGGGTTAGGGTTAGGGTTTGGGTTAGTGTTAGGTTAGGGTTAGGGTTAGGGTTAGGGTAAGGGTTAGGTTTAGGATTAGGGTTAGGGTTAGGGTTAGAGTTAGGGTTAGTGTTAGGTTAGGGTTAAGGTTAGGGTTAGGGTAAGGTTTAGGGTTAGGGTTTGGGTTAGGGTTAGGGTTAGGGTTATGGTTAGGGTTAGGGTTAGGGTTAGGGTTAGGGTTAGGGATAGGGTTAGGGTTAGGATTAGGGTTAGGGTTAGGGTTAGGTTAGGGTTAGGGTTAGGGTTTGGGTTAGGGTTAAGGTTAGGGATTGGAGGCGAGTTTTTATTCAATTTAATTGCACGAGATATTCTCGAGACAACTTAACGCTATCCATGAGGATGGATGTCCAGTGTTTCAATTCTATTTCAGAATCATCCTCATGGTATTATGAATCGATAACTTCACAATTAACCTACACTGCCGAAGTCAACTGAAAAATGTTGACTCGAGTTGGATTTGAACTCGCACCTTTGGGATACCGGTCCGCCGCTCTACCTGTTGAGCTATCGAGTCCACAGGGATTGGAGGCGAGTTTTTATCCAATTTAAGTGCACGAGATATTCTCGCGACAACTTAACGCTATCCATGAGGATGGATGTGCAGTGTTTCAATTCTATTTCAGAATCTTCCGCCGGGTATTATGAAACGATAACTTCACAATTAACCTACACTGCCGAAGTAAACTGAAAAAAGTTGACTCGAGCGGGATTTGAACTCGCACCTTCGTCATACCGGTCCGCCGCTCTACCTGTTGAGCTATCGAGTCCACAGGGATTGGAGGCGAGTTTTTATCCAATTTAAGTGCACGAGATATTCTCGGGAGAACTTAACGCTATCCATGAGGATGGATGTGCAGTGTTTCAATTCTATTTCAGAATCTTTCTCAGGGTATTATGAAACGATAACTTCACAATTAACGTACACTTCCGAAGTCAACTGAAAAATGTTGACTTGAGCGGGATTTGAACTCGCACCTTCGGTATACCGTTCCGCCGCTCTACCTTTAGGTTAGGTTAGGGTTAGGGTTAGGGTTATGGTTAGGGTTAGGGTTAGGATTCGGGTTAGGGTTAGGGTTAGGGATGAGAGACGAGCTTTTATTCAATTTAAGTGCACGAGATTTTCTTGCGACAACTTAACGCTATCCATGAGAATGGATGTGCAGTGTTTCAATTCTATTTCAGAATCATCCTCAGGGTATTATGAAACTATAAATTCACAATTAACCTACACTGCCGAAGTCAACTGAAAAATGTTGACTCGAGCGGGATTTGAACTCGCACCTTCGGGATACCGGTCCGCCGCTCTACCTTTAAGTTAGGTTAGGGTTAGGGTTAGGGTTAGATTTAGGGTTAGGGTTAGTGTTAGGGTTAGGGTTAGGGTTAGGGTTAGGGTTAGGGTTAGGGTTTGGGTTATTGTTAGGTTAGGGTTAGGGTTAGGGTTAGGGTAAGGGTTAGGGTTAGGGTTAGGTTTAGGGTTAGGGTTAGGGTTAGTGTTAGGTTAGGGTTAGGTTTAGGGTTAGGGTAAGGTTTAGGGTTAGGGTTTGGGTTAGGGTTTGGGTTAGGGTTAGGGTTAGGGTTAGGGTTAGTGTTAGGGTTAGGGTTAGGGATAGGGTTAGGGTTAGGTTAGGGTTAGGGTTAAGGTTAGGGATTGGAGGCGAGTTTTTATTCAATTTAAGTGCACGAGATATTCTCGCGACAACTTAACGCTATCCATGAGGATGGATGTGCAGTGTTTCAATTCTATTTCAGAATCATCCTCAGGGTATTATGAATCGATAACTTCACAATTTACCTACACTGCCGAAGTCAACTGAAAAATGTTGACTCGAGCTGGATTTGAACTCGCACCTTTGGGATACCGGTCCGCCGCTCTACCTGTTGAGCTATCGAATCAACAGGGATTGGAGGCGAGTTTTTATCCAGTTTAAGTCACGAGATATTCTCGAGAAACCTTAACGCTATCGATGAGGAGGGATGTGCAGTGTTTCAATTCTATTTTAGAATCATCCTCAGGGTATTATGAAACTATAAATTCACAATTAACCTACACTGCCGAAGTCAACTGAAAAATGTTGACTTGAGCGGGATTTGAACTCGCACCTTCGGGATACCGGTCCGCCGCTCTACCTGTTTAGCTATCGAGTCCACAGGGATTGGAGGCGAGTTTTTATCCAAATTTAGTGCACGATATATTCTAGAGAGAACTTAACGCTATCCATGAGGATGGATGTGCAGTGTTTCAATTCTATTTCAGAATCATATTCAGGGTATTATGAAACTATAACTTCACAATTAACGTACACTTCCGAAATCAACTGAAAAATGTTGACTTGAGCGAGATTTGAACTCGCACCTTCGGTATACCGTTCCGCCGCTCTACCTTTAGGTTAGGTTAGGGTTAGGGTTAGGGTTAGGGTTAGGGTTAGGGTTAGGGTTAGGGTTCGGGTTAGGGTTAGGGTTAGGGATGAGAGACGAGTTTTTATTCAATTTAAGGGCACGAGATTTTCTTGCGACAACTTAACGCTATTCATGAGGATGGATGTGCAGTGTTTCAATTCTATTTCAGAATCATCCTCAGGGTATTATGAAACTATAAATTCACAATTAACCTACACTGCCGAAGTCAACTGAAAAATGTTGACTCGAGCGGGATTTGAACTCGCACCTTCGGGATACCGGTCCGCCGCTCTACCTTTAAGTTAGGTTAGGGTTAGGGTTAGGGTTAGATTTAGGGTTAGGGTTAGTGTTAGGGTTAGGGTTAGGGTTAGGGTTAGGGTTAGGGTTTGGGTTAGTGTTAGGTTAGGGTTAGGGTTAGGGTTAGGGTAAGGTTTAGGGTTAGGGTTTGGGTAAGGGTTTGGGTAAGGGTTAAAGTTAGGGTTAGAGTTAGGGTTAGGGTTAGGGTTAGGTATAGGGTTAGGGTTAGGGTTAAGGTTAGGGATTGGAGGCGAGTTTTTATTCAATTTAAGTGCACGTGATATTTTCTCGACAACTTAACGCTATCCATGAGGATGGATGTGCAGTGTTTCAATTCTATTTCAGAATCTTCCTCAGGGTATTATGAAACGATAACTTCACAATTAACCTACACTGCCGAAGTCAAATTAAAAATGTTGACTCGAGCGGGATTTGAACTCGCACCTTCGGGATACCGGTCCGCCGCTCTACCTGTTGAGCTATCGAGTCCACAGGGATTGGAGAGGAGTTTTTATCCAATTTAAGGGCACGAGATATTCTCGAGAGAACTTAACGCTATCCATGAGGATGGATGTGCAGTATTTCAATTCTATTTCAGAATCTTCTTCAAGGTATTATGAAACGATAACTTCACGATTAACGTACACTTCCGAAGTCAACTGAAAAATGTTGACTCGAGCGGGATTTGAACTCGCACCTTCGGTATACCGTTCCGCCGCTCTACCTTTAGGTTAGGTTAGGGTTAGGGTTAGGGTTAGGGTTAGGGTTAGGGTTAGGGATAGGGTTAGGGTTAGGGTTAGGGTTAGGGTTAGGGTTAGGTTAGGGTTAGGGTTAGGGTTAGGGTTAGGGTTAGGGTTAGGGTTAAGGTTAGGGATTGGAGGCGAGTTTTTATTCAATTTAAGTGCACGTGATATTCTCGCGACAACTTAACGCTATCCATGAGGATGGATGTGCTGTGTTTCAATTCTATTTCAGAATCTTCCTCAGGGTATTATGAAACGATAACTTCACAATTAACCTACACTTCCGAAGTCAACTGAAAAATGTTGACTCGAGCGTGATTTGAACTCGCACCTTCGGTATACCGTTCCGCCGGTCTACCTTTAAGATAGGTTAGGGTTAGGGTTAGAGTTAGGATTAGGGTTAGGGTTAGGGTTAGGGATGAGAGACGAGTTTTTATTCAATTTAAGGGCACGAGATTTTCTTGCGACAACTTAACGCTATCCATGAGGATGGATGTGCAGTGTTTCAATTCTATTTCAGAATCATTCTCAGGGTATTATGAAACTATAAATTCACAATTAACCTACACTGCCGAAGTCAACTGAAAAATGTTGACTCGAGCGGGATTTGAACTCGCACCTTCGGGATACCGGTCCGCCGCTCTGCCTGTTTAGCTATCGAGTCCACAGGGATTGGAGGCGAGTTTTTATCCAATTTTAGTTCACGAGATATTCTCGAGAGAACTTAACGGTATCCATGAGGATGGATGTGCAGTGTTTCAATTCTATTTCAGAATCATATTCAGGGTATTATGAAACTATAACTTCACAATTAACCTACACTGCCGAAGTCAACTGAAAAATGTTGACTCGAGCGTGATTTGAACTCGCACCTTCGGGATACCGGTCCGCCGCTCTACCTTTAAGTTAAGTTAGGGTTAGGGTTAGATTTAGGGTTAGGGTTAGGGTTAGGGTTAGCGTTAGGGTTAGGGTTAGGGTTAGGGTTAGGGTTTGGGTTAGTGTTAGGTTAGGGTTAGAGTTAGGGTTAGGGTAAGGGTAAGGGTTAGGGTTAGGGTTAGGGTTAGGGTTAGGGTTAGTGTTTGGGTTAGGGTTAGGGTTAGGGTTAAGGTTAGGGATTGGAGGCGAGTTTTTATTCAATTTAAGTGCACGAGATATTCTCGCGACAACTTAACGCTGTCCATGAGGATGGATGTGCAGTGTTTCAATTCTATTTCAGAATCTTCCTCAGGGTATTATGAAACGATAACTTCACAATTAACCTACACTGCCGAAGTCAACTGAAAAATTTTGACTCGAGCAGTATTTGAACTCGCACCTTTGGGATACCGGCCCGCCGCTCTACCTGTTGAGCTATCGAGTCCACAGGGATTGGAGGCGAGTTTTTATCCAATTTAAGTGCACGAGATATTCTCGAGAGAACTTAACGCTATCCATGAGGATGGATGTGCAGTGTTTAAATTCTATTTCAGAATCTTCCTCAGGGTATTATGAAACGATAACTTCACGATTAACGTACACTTCCGAAGTCAACTGAAAAATGTTGGCTCGAGCGGGATTTGAACTCGCACCTTCGGTATACCGTTCCGCCGCTCTACCTTTAAGTTAGGTTAGGGTTAGGGTTAGAGTTAGGGTTAGGGTTAGGGTTAGGGTTAGGGATGAGAGACGAGTTTTTATTCAATTTAAGGGCACGAGATTTTCTTGCGACAACTTAACGCTATCCATGAGGATGGATGTGCAGTGTTTCAATTCTATTTCAGAATCTTCCTCAGGGTATTATGAAACTATAAATTCACAATTAACCTACACTGCCGAAGTCAACTGAAAAATGTTGACTCGAGCGGGATTTGAACTCGCACCTTCGGGATACCGGTCCGCCGCTCTACCTTTAAGTTAAGTTAGGGTTAGGGTTAGGGTTAGCGATAGGGTTAGGGTTAGGGTTAGGGTTAGGGTTTGGGTTAGTGTTAGGTTAGGGTTAGGGTTAGGGTTAGGGTAAGGGTTAGGGTTAGGGTTAGGGTTAGGGTTAGGGTTAGGGTTAGGGTTAGTGTTAGGGTTAGGGTTAGGGTTAGGGTTAAGGTTAGGGATTGGAGGCGAGTTTTTATTCAATTTAAGTGCACGAGATATTCTCGCGACAACTTAACGCTGTCCATGAGGATGGATGTGCAGTGTTTCAATTCTATTTCAGAATCTTGCTCAGGGTATTATGAAACGATAACTTCACAATTAACCTACACTGCCGAAGTCAAATTAAAAATGTTGACTCGAGCGGGATTTGAACTCGCACCTTCGGGATACCGGCCCGCCGCTCTACCTGTTGAGCTATTGAGTCCACAGGGATTGGAGAGGAGTTTTTATCCAATTTAAGGGCACGAGATATTCTCGAGAGAACTTAACGCTATCCATGAGGATGGATGTGCAGTATTTCAATTCTATTTCAGAATCTTCTTCAAGGTATTATGAAACGATAACTTCACGATTAACGTACACTTCCGAAGTCAACTGAAAAATGTTGACTCGAGCGGGATTTGAACTCGCACCTTCGGTATACCGTTCCGCCGCTCTACCTTTAGGTTAGGTTAGGGTTAGGGTTAGGGTTAGGGTTAGGGTTAGGGTTAGGGTTAGGGTTAGGGATAGGGTTAGGGTTAGGGTTAGGGTTAGGGTTAGGGTTAGGTTAGGGTTAGGGTTAGGGTTAGGGTTAGGGTTAGGGTTAAGGTTAGGGATTGGAGGCGAGTTTTTATTCAATTTAAGTGCACGAGATATTCTCGCGACAACTTAACGCTATCCATGAGGATGGATGTGCTGTGTTTCAATTCTATTTCAGAATCTTCCTCAGGGTATTATGAAACGATAACTTCACAATTAACCTACACTTCCGAAGTCAACTGAAAAATGTTGACTCGAGCGTGATTTGAACTCGCACCTTCGGTATACCGTTCCGCCGGTCTACCTTTAAGTTAGGTTAGGGTTAGGGTTAGAGTTAGGATTAGGGTTAGGGTTAGGGTTAGGGATGAGAGACGAGTTTTTATTCAATTTAAGGGCACGAGATTTTCTTGCGACAACTTAACGCTATCCATGAGGATGGATGTGCAGTGTTTCAATTCTATTTCAGAATCATTCTCAGGGTATTATGAAACTATAAATTCACAATTAACCTACACTGCCGAAGTCAACTGAAAAATGTTGACTCGAGCGGGATTTGAACTCGCACCTTCGGGATACCGGTCCGCCGCTCTGCCTGTTTAGCTATCGAGTCCACAGGGATTGGAGGCGAGTTTTTATCCAATTTTAGTTCACGAGATATTCTCGAGAGAACTTAACGGTATCCATGAGGATGGATGTGCAGTGTTTCAATTCTATTTCAGAATCATATTCAGGGTATTATGAAACTATAACTTCACAATTAACCTACACTGCCGAAGTCAACTGAAAAATGTTGACTCGAGCGTGATTTGAACTCGCACCTTCGGGATACCGGTCCGCCGCTCTACCTTTAAGTTAAGTTAGGGTTAGGGTTAGATTTAGGGTTAGGGTTAGGGTTAGGGTTAGGGTTTGGGTTAGTGTTAGGTTAGGGTTAGAGTTAGGGTTAGGGTAAGGGTAAGGGTTAGGGTTAGGGTTAGGGTTAGGGTTAGGGTTAGTGTTTGGGTTAGGGTTAGGGTTAGGGTTAAGGTTAGGGATTGGAGGCGAGTTTTTATTCAATTTAAGTGCACGAGATATTCTCGCGACAACTTAACGCTGTCCATGAGGATGGATGTGCAGTGTTTCAATTCTATTTCAGAATCATATTCAGGGTATTATGAAACTATAACTTCACAATTAACCTACACTGCCGAAGTCAACTGAAAAATGTTGACTCGAGCGTGATTTGAACTCGCACCTTCGGGATACCGGTCCGCCGCTCTACCTTTAAGTTAAGTTAGGGTTAGGGTTAGATTTAGGGTTAGGGTTAGGGTTAGGGTTAGGGTTTGGGTTAGTGTTAGGTTAGGGTTAGAGTTAGGGTTAGGGTAAGGGTAAGGGTTAGGGTTAGGGTTAGGGTTAGGGTTAGGGTTAGTGTTTGGGTTAGGGTTAGGGTTAGGGTTAAGGTTAGGGATTGGAGGCGAGTTTTTATTCAATTTAAGTGCACGAGATATTCTCGCGACAACTTAACGCTGTCCATGAGGATGGATGTGCAGTGTTTCAATTCTATTTCAGAATCTTCCTCAGGGTATTATGAAACGATAACTTCACAATTAACCTACACTGCCGAAGTCAACTGAAAAATTTTGACTCGAGCAGTATTTGAACTCGCACCTTCGGGATACCGGCCCGCCGCTCTACCTGTTGAGCTATCGAGTCCACAGGGATTGGAGGCGAGTTTTTATCCAATTTAAGTGCACGAGATATTCTCGAGAGAACTTAACGCTATCCATGAGGATGGATGTGCAGTGTTTAAATTCTATTTCAGAATCTTCCTCAGGGTATTATGAAACGATAACTTCACGATTAACGTACACTTCCGAAGTCAACTGAAAAATGTTGACTCGAGCGGGATTTGAACTCGCACCTTCGGTATACCGTTCCGCCGCTCTACCTTTAAGTTAGGTTAGGGTTAGGGTTAGAGTTAGGGTTAGGGTTAGGGTTAGGGTTAGGGATGAGAGACGAGTTTTTATTCAATTTAAGGGCACGAGATTTTCTTGCGACAACTTAACGCTATCCATGAGGATGGATGTGCAGTGTTTCAATTCTATTTCAGAATCTTCCTCAGGGTATTATGAAACTATAAATTCACAATTAACCTACACTGCCGAAGTCAACTGAAAAATGTTGACTCGAGCGGGATTTGAACTCGCACCTTCGGGATACCGGTCCGCCGCTCTACCTGTTTAGCTATCGAGTCCACAGGGATTGGAGGCGAGTTTTTATCCAATTTTAGTTCACGAGATATTCTCGAGAGAACTTAACGCTATCCATGAGGATGGATGTGCAGTGTTTCAATTCTATTTCAGAATCATATTCAGGGTATTATGAAACTATAACTTCACAATTAACCTACACTGCCGAAGTCAACTGAAAAATGTTGACTCGAGCGGGATTTGAACTCGCACCTTCGGGATACCGGTCCGCCGCTCTACCTTTAAGTTAAGTTAGGGTTAGGGTTAGGGTTAGCGATAGGGTTAGGGTTAGGGTTAGGGTTAGGGTTTGGGTTAGTGTTAGGTTAGGGTTAGGGTTAGGGTTAGGGTAAGGGTTAGGGTTAGGGTTAGGGTTAGGGTTAGGGTTAGGGTTAGGGTTAGGGTTAGTGTTAGGGTTAGGGTTAGGGTTAGGGTTAAGGTTAGGGATTGGAGGCGAGTTTTTATTCAATTTAAGTGCACGAGATATTCTCGCGACAACTTAACGCTGTCCATGAGGATGGATGTGCAGTGTTTCAATTCTATTTCAGAATCTTCCTCAGGGTATTATGAAACGATAACTTCACAATTAACCTACACTGCCGAAGTCAACTGAAAAATTTTGACTCGAGCAGGATTTGAACTCGCACCTTCGGGATACCGGCCCGCCGCTCTACCTGTTGAGCTATCGAGTCCACAGGGATTGGAGGCGAGTTTTTATCCAATTTAAGTGCACGAGATATTCTCGAGTGAACTTAACGCTATCCATGAGGATGGATGTGCAGTGTTTCAATTCTATTTCAGAATCTTCCTCATGGTATTATGAAACGATAACTTCACGATTAACGTACACTTCCGAAGTCAACTGAAAAATGTTGACTCGAGCGGGATTTGAACTCGCACCTTCGGTATACCGTTCCGCCGCTCTACCTTTAAGTTAGGTTAGGGTTAGGGTTAGAGTTAGGGTTAGGGTTAGGGTTAGGGTTAGGGATGAGAGACGAGTTTTTATTCAATTTAAGGGCACGAGATTTTCTTGCGACAACTTAACGCTATCCATGAGGATGGATGTGCAGTGTTTCAATTCTATTTCAGAATCTTCCTCAGGGTATTATGAAACTATAAATTCACAATTAACCTACACTGCCGAAGTCAACTGAAAAATGTTGACTCGAGCGGGATTTGAACTCGCACCTTCGGGATACCGGTCCGCCGCTCTACCTGTTTAGCTATCGAGTCCACAGGGATTGGAGGCGAGTTTTTATCCAATTTTAGTTCACGAGATATTCTCGAGAGAACTTAACGCTATCCATGAGGATGGATGTGCAGTGTTTCAATTCTATTTCAGAATCATATTCAGGGTATTATGAAACTATAACTTCACAATTAACCTACACTGCCGAAGTCAACTGAAAAATGTTGAATCGAGCGGGATTTGAACTCGCACCTTCGGGATACCGGTCCGTCGCTCTACCTTTAAGTTAAGTTAGGGTTAGGGTTAGGGTTAGCGTTAGGGTTAGGGTTAGGGTTAGGGTTAGGGTTTGGGTTAGTGTTAGGTTAGGGTTAGGGTTAGGGTTAGGGTAAGGGTTAGGGTTAGGGTTAGGGTTAGGGTTAGGGTTAGGGTTAGGGTTAGGGTTAGTGTTAGGGTTAGGGTTAGGGTTAGGGTTAAGGTTAGGGATTGGAGGCGAGTTTTTATTCAATTTAAGTGCACGAGATATTCTCGCGACAACTTAACGCTGTCCATGAGGATGGATGTGCAGTGTTTCAATTCTATTTCAGAATCTTCCTCAGGGTATTATGAAACGATAACTTCACAATTAACCTACACTGCCGAAGTCAACTGAAAAATTTTGACTCGAGCAGGATTTGAACTCGCACCTTCGGGATACCGGCCCGCCGCTCTACCTGTTGAGCTATCGAGTCCACAGGGATTGGAGGCGAGTTTTTATCCAATTTAAGTGCACGAGATATTCTCGAGTGAACTTAACGCTATCCATGAGGATGGATGTGCAGTGTTTCAATTCTATTTCAGAATCTTCCTCAGGGTATTATGAAACTATAAATTCACAATTAACCTACACTGCCGAAGTCAACTGAAAAATGTTGACTCGAGCGGGATTTGAACTCGCACCTTCGGGATACCGGTCCGCCGCTCTACCTGTTTAGCTATCGAGTCCACAGGGATTGGAGGCGAGTTTTTATCCAATTTTAGTTCACGAGATATTCTCGAGAGAACTTAACGCTATCCATGAGGATGGATGTGCAGTGTTTCTATTCTATTTCAGAATCATATTCAGGGTATTATGAAACTATAACTTCACAATTAACCTACACTGCCGAAGTCAACTGAAAAATGTTGACTCGAGCGGGATTTGAACTCGCACCTTCGGGATAACGGTCCGCCGCTCTACCTTTAAGTTAAGTTAGGGTTAGGGTTAGGGTTAGATTTAGGGTTAGGGTTAGGGTTAGGGTTAGGGTTAGGGTTAGGTTAGGGTTAGGGTTAGGGTTAGGGTTTGGGTTAGTGTTAGGTTAGGGTTAGGGTTAGGGTTAGGGTAAGGGTTAGGTTTAGGATTAGGGTTAGGGTTAGGGTTAGAGTTAGGGTTAGTGTTAGGTTAGGGTTAAGGTTAGGGTTAGGGTAAGGTTTAGGGTTAGGGTTTGGGTTAGGGTTAGGGTTAGGGTTATGGTTAGGGTTAGGGTTAGGGTTAGGGTTAGGGTTAGGGATAGGGTTAGGGTTAGGATTAGGGTTAGGGTTAGGGTTAGGTTAGGGTTAGGGTTAGGGTTTGGGTTAGGGTTAAGGTTAGGGATTGGAGGCGAGTTTTTATTCAATTTAATTGCACGAGATATTCTCGAGACAACTTAACGCTATCGATGAGGATGGATGTCCAGTGTTTCAATTCTATTTCAGAATCATCCTCATGGTATTATGAATCGATAACTTCACAATTAACCTACACTGCCGAAGTCAACTGAAAAATGTTGACTCGAGTTGGATTTGAACTCGCACCTTTGGGATACCGGTCCGCCGCTCTACCTGTTGAGCTATCGAGTCCACAGGGATTGGAGGCGAGTTTTTATCCAATTTAAGTGCACGAGATATTCTCGCGACAACTTAACGCTATCCATGAGGATGGATGTGCAGTGTTTCAATTCTATTTCAGAATCTTCCGCCGGGTATTATGAAACGATAACTTCACAATTAACCTACACTGCCGAAGTAAACTGAAAAAAGTTGACTCGAGCGGGATTTGAACTCGCACCTTCGTCATACCGGTCCGCCGCTCTACCTGTTGAGCTATCGAGTCCACAGGGATTGGAGGCGAGTTTTTATCCAATTTAAGTGCACGAGATATTCTCGGGAGAACTTAACGCTATCCATGAGGATGGATGTGCAGTGTTTCAATTCTATTTCAGAATCTTTCTCAGGGTATTATGAAACGATAACTTCACAATTAACGTACACTTCCGAAGTCAACTGAAAAATGTTGACTTGAGCGGGATTTGAACTCGCACCTTCGGTATACCGTTCCGCCGCTCTACCTTTAGGTTAGGTTAGGGTTAGGGTTAGGGTTATGGTTAGGGTTAGGGTTAGGATTCGGGTTAGGGTTAGGGTTAGGGATGAGAGACGAGCTTTTATTCAATTTAAGTGCACGAGATTTTCTTGCGACAACTTAACGCTATCCATGAGAATGGATGTGCAGTGTTTCAATTCTATTTCAGAATCATCCTCAGGGTATTATGAAACTATAAATTCACAATTAACCTACACTGCCGAAGTCAACTGAAAAATGTTGACTCGAGCGGGATTTGAACTCGCACCTTCGGGATACCGGTCCGCCGCTCTACCTTTAAGTTAGGTTAGGGTTAGGGTTAGGGTTAGATTTAGGGTTAGGGTTAGTGTTAGGGTTAGGGTTAGGGTTAGGGTTAGGGTTAGGGTTAGGGTTTGGGTTATTGTTAGGTTAGGGTTAGGGTTAGGGTTAGGGTAAGGGTTAGGGTTAGGGTTAGGTTTAGGGTTAGGGTTAGGGTTAGTGTTAGGTTAGGGTTAGGTTTAGGGTTAGGGTAAGGTTTAGGGTTAGGGTTTGGGTTAGGGTTTGGGTTAGGGTTAGGGTTAGGGTTAGGGTTAGTGTTAGGGTTAGGGTTAGGGATAGGGTTAGGGTTAGGTTAGGGTTAGGGTTAAGGTTAGGGATTGGAGGCGAGTTTTTATTCAATTTAAGTGCACGAGATATTCTCGCGACAACTTAACGCTATCCATGAGGATGGATGTGCAGTGTTTCAATTCTATTTCAGAATCATCCTCAGGGTATTATGAATCGATAACTTCACAATTTACCTACACTGCCGAAGTCAACTGAAAAATGTTGACTCGAGCTGGATTTGAACTCGCACCTTTGGGATACCGGTCCGCCGCTCTACCTGTTGAGCTATCGAATCAACAGGGATTGGAGGCGAGTTTTTATCCAGTTTAAGTCACGAGATATTCTCGAGAAACCTTAACGCTATCGATGAGGAGGGATGTGCAGTGTTTCAATTCTATTTTAGAATCATCCTCAGGGTATTATGAAACTATAAATTCACAATTAACCTACACTGCCGAAGTCAACTGAAAAATGTTGACTTGAGCGGGATTTGAACTCGCACCTTCGGGATACCGGTCCGCCGCTCTACCTGTTTAGCTATCGAGTCCACAATGATTGGAGGCGAGTTTTTATCCAAATTTAGTGCACGATATATTCTAGAGAGAACTTAACGCTATCCATGAGGATGGATGTGCAGTGTTTCAATTCTATTTCAGAATCATATTCAGGGTATTATGAAACTATAACTTCACAATTAACGTACACTTCCGAAATCAACTGAAAAATGTTGACTTGAGCGAGATTTGAACTCGCACCTTCGGTATACCGTTCCGCCGCTCTACCTTTAGGTTAGGTTAGGGTTAGGGTTAGGGTTAGGGTTAGGGTTAGGGTTAGGGTTAGGGTTAGGGTTAGGGTTCGGGTTAGGGTTAGGGTTAGGGATGAGAGACGAGTTTTTATTCAATTTAAGGGCACGAGATTTTCTTGCGACAACTTAACGCTATTCATGAGGATGGATGTGCAGTGTTTCAATTCTATTTCAGAATCATCCTTAGGGTATTATGAAACTATAAATTCACAATTAACCTACACTGCCGAAGTCAACTGAAAAATGTTGACTCGAGCGGGATTTGAACTCGCACCTTCGGGATACCGGTCCGCCGCTCTACCTTTAAGTTAGGTTAGGGTTAGGGTTAGGGTTAGATTTAGGGTTAGGGTTAGTGTTAGGGTTAGGGTTAGGGTTAGGGTTAGGGTTAGGGTTTGGGTTAGTGTTAGGTTAGGGTTAGGGTTAGGGTTAGGGTAAGGTTTAGGGTTAGGGTTTGGGTAAGGGTTTGGGTTAGGGTTAAAGTTAGGGTTAGAGTTAGGGTTAGGGTTAGGGTTAGGGATAGGGTTAGGGTTAGGGTTAAGGTTAGGGATTGGAGGCGAGTTTTTATTCAATTTAAGTGCACGTGATATTTTCTCGACAACTTAACGCTATCCATGAGGATGGATGTGCAGTGTTTCAATTCTATTTCAGAATCTTCCTCAGGGTATTATGAAACGATAACTTCACAATTAACCTACACTGCCGAAGTCAAATTAAAAATGTTGACTCGAGCGGGATTTGAACTCGCACCTTCGGGATACCGGTCCGCCGCTCTACCTGTTGAGCTATCGAGTCCACAGGGATTGGAGAGGAGTTTTTATCCAATTTAAGGGCACGAGATATTCTCGAGAGAACTTAACGCTATCCATGAGGATGGATGTGCAGTATTTCAATTCTATTTCAGAATCTTCTTCAAGGTATTATGAAACGATAACTTCACGATTAACGTACACTTCCGAAGTCAACTGAAAAATGTTGACTCGAGCGGGATTTGAACTCGCACCTTCGGTATACCGTTCCGCCGCTCTACCTTTAGGTTAGGTTAGGGTTAGGGTTAGGGTTAGGGTTAGGGTTAGGGTTAGGGATAGGGTTAGGGTTAGGGTTAGGGTTAGGGTTAGGGTTAGGTTAGGGTTAGGGTTAGGGTTAGGGTTAGGGTTAGGGTTAGGGTTAAGGTTAGGGATTGGAGGCGAGTTTTTATTCAATTTAAGTGCACGAGATATTCTCGCGACAACTTAACGCTATCCATGAGGATGGATGTGCTGTGTTTCAATTCTATTTCAGAATCTTCCTCAGGGTATTATGAAACGATAACTTCACAATTAACCTACACTTCCGAAGTCAACTGAAAAATGTTGACTCGAGCGTGATTTGAACTCGCACCTTCGGTATACCGTTCCGCCGGTCTACCTTTAAGTTAGGTTAGGGTTAGGGTTAGAGTTAGGATTAGGGTTAGGGTTAGGGTTAGGGATGAGAGACGAGTTTTTATTCAATTTAAGGGCACGAGATTTTCTTGCGACAACTTAACGCTATCCATGAGGATGGATGTGCAGTGTTTCAATTCTATTTCAGAATCATTCTCAGGGTATTATGAAACTATAAATTCACAATTAACCTACACTGCCGAAGTCAACTGAAAAATGTTGACTCGAGCGGGATTTGAACTCGCACCTTCGGGATACCGGTCCGCCGCTCTGCCTGTTTAGCTATCGAGTCCACAGGGATTGGAGGCGAGTTTTTATCCAATTTTAGTTCACGAGATATTCTCGAGAGAACTTAACGGTATCCATGAGGATGGATGTGCAGTGTTTCAATTCTATTTCAGAATCATATTCAGGGTATTATGAAACTATAACTTCACAATTAACCTACACTGCCGAAGTCAACTGAAAAATGTTGACTCGAGCGTGATTTGAACTCGCACCTTCGGGATACCGGTCCGCCGCTCTACCTTTAAGTTAAGTTAGGGTTAGGGTTAGATTTAGGGTTAGGGTTAGGGTTAGGGTTAGCGTTAGGGTTAGGGTTAGGGTTAGGGTTAAGGTTAGGGATTGGAGGCGAGTTTTTATTCAATTTAAGTGCACGAGATATTCTCGCGACAACTTAACGCTGTCCATGAGGATGGATGTGCAGTGTTTCAATTCTATTTCAGAATCTTCCTCAGGGTATTATGAAACGATAACTTCACAATTAACCTACACTGCCGAAGTCAACTGAAAAATTTTGACTCGAGCAGTATTTGAACTCGCACCTTTGGGATACCGGCCCGCCGCTCTACCTGTTGAGCTATCGAGTCCACAGGGATTGGAGGCGAGTTTTTATCCAATTTAAGTGCACGAGATATTCTCGAGAGAACTTAACGCTATCCATGAGGATGGATGTGCAGTGTTTAAATTCTATTTCAGAATCTTCCTCAGGGTATTATGAAACGATAACTTCACGATTAACGTACACTTCCGAAGTCAACTGAAAAATGTTGACTCGAGCGGGATTTGAACTCGCACCTTCGGTATACCGTTCCGCCGCTCTACCTTTAAGTTAGGTTAGGGTTAGGGTTAGAGTTAGGGTTAGGGTTAGGGTTAGGGTTAGGGATGAGAGACGAGTTTTTATTCAATTTAAGGGCACGAGATTTTCTTGCGACAACTTAACGCTATCCATGAGGATGGATGTGCAGTGTTTCAATTCTATTTCAGAATCTTCCTCAGGGTATTATGAAACTATAAATTCACAATTAACCTACACTGCCGAAGTCAACTGAAAAATGTTGACTCGAGCGGGATTTGAACTCGCACCTTCGGGATACCGGTCCGCCGCTCTACCTGTTTAGCTATCGAGTCCACAGGGATTGGAGGCGAGTTTTTATCCAATTTTAGTTCACGAGATATTCTCGAGAGAACTTAACGCTATCCATGAGGATGGATGTGCAGTGTTTCAATTCTATTTCAGAATCATATTCAGGGTATTATGAAACTATAACTTCACAATTAACCTACACTGCCGAAGTCAACTGAAAAATGTTGACTCGAGCGGGATTTGAACTCGCACCTTCGGGATACCGGTCCGCCGCTCTACCTTTAAGTTAAGTTAGGGTTAGGGTTAGGGTTAGCGTTAGGGTTAGGGTTAGGGTTAGGGTTAGGGTTTGGGTTAGTGTTAGGTTAGGGTTAGGGTTAGGGTTAGGGTAAGGGTTAGGGTTAGGGTTAGGGTTAGGGTTAGGGTTAGGGTTAGGGTTAGTGTTAGGGTTAGGGTTAGGGTTAGGGTTAAGGTTAGGTATTGGAGGCGAGTTTTTATTCAATTTAAGTGCACGAGATATTCTCGCGACAACTTAACGCTGTCCATGAGGATGGATGTGCAGTGTTTCAATTCTATTTCAGAATCTTCCTCAGGGTATTATGAAACGATAACTTCACAATTAACCTACACTGCCGAAGTCAACTGAAAAATTTTGACTCGAGCAGGATTTGAACTCGCACCTTCGGGATACCGGCCCGCCGCTCTACCTGTTGAGCTATCGAGTCCACAGGGATTGGAGGCGAGTTTTTATCCAATTTAAGTGCACGAGATATTCTCGAGTGAACTTAACGCTATCCATGAGGATGGATGTGCAGTGTTTCAATTCTATTTCAGAATCTTCCTCAGGGTATTATGAAACGATAACTTCACGATTAACGTACACTTCCGAAGTCAACTGAAAAATGTTGACTCGAGCGGGATTTGAACTCGCACCTTCGGTATACCGTTCCGCCGCTCTACCTTTAAGTTAGGTTAGGGATAGGGTTAGAGTTAGGGTTAGGGTTAGGGTTAGGGTTAGGGTTAGGGATGAGAGACGAGTTTTTATTCAATTTAAGGGCACGAGATTTTCTTGCGACAACTTAACGCTATCCATGAGGATGGATGTGCAGTGTTTCAATTCTATTTCAGAATCTTCCTCAGGGTATTATGAAACTATAAATTCACAATTAACCTACACTGCCGAAGTCAACTGAAAAATGTTGACTCGAGCGGGATTTGAACTCGCACCTTCGGGATACCGGTCCGCCGCTCTACCTGTTTAGCTATCGAGTCCACAGGGATTGGAGGCGAGTTTTTATCATTTTAGTTCACGAGATATTCTCGAGAGAACTTAACGCTATCCATGAGGATGGATGTGCAGTGTTTCAATTCTATTTCAGAATCATATTCAGGGTATTATGAAACTATAACTTCACAATTAACCTACACTGCCGAAGTCAACTGAAAAATGTTGACTCGAGCGGGATTTGAACTCGCATCTTCGGGATAACGGTCCGCCGCTCTACCTTTAAGTTAAGTTAGGGTTAGGGTTAGGGTTAGATTTAGGGTTAGGGTTAGGGTTAGGGTTAGCGTTAGGGTTAGGGTTAGGGTTAGGGTTAGGGTTTGGGTTAGTGTTAGGTTAGGGTTAGGGTTAGGGTTTGGGTAAGGGTTAGGGTTAGGGTTAGGGTTAGGGTTAGGGTTAGGGTTAGGGTTAGTGTTAGGGTTAGGGTTAGGGTTAGGGTTAAGGTTAGGGATTGGAGGCGAGTTTTTATTCAATTTAAGTGCACGAGATATTCTCGCGACAACTTAACGCTGTCCATGAGGATGGATGTGCAGTGTTTCAATTCTATTTCAGAATCTTCCTCAGGGTATTATGAAACGATAATTCACAATTAACTTACACTGCCGAAGTCAACTGAAAAATTTTGACTCGAGCAGGATTTGAACTCGCACCTTCGGGATACCGGACCGCCGCTCTACCTGTTGAGCTATCGAGTCCACAGGGTTTGGAGGCGAGTTTTTATCCAATTTAAGTGCACGAGATATTCTCGAGAGAACTTAACGCTATCCATGAGGATGGATGTGCAGTGTTTAAATTCTATTTCAGAATCTTCCTCAGGGTATTATGAAACGATAACTTCACGATTAACGTACACTTCCGAAGTCAACTGAAAAATGTTGACTCGAGCGGGATTTGAACTCGCACCTACGGTATGCCGTTCCGCCGCTCTACCTTTAGGTTAGGTTAGGGTTAGGGTTAGGGTTAGGGTTAGGGTTAGGGTTAGGGATAAGAGACGAGTTTTTATTCAATTTAAGTGCACGAGATTTTCTTGCGACAACTTAACGCAATCCATGAGGATGGATGTGCAGTGTTTAAATTCTATTTCAGAATCTTCCTCAGGGTATTATGAAACGATAACTTCACGATTAACGTAAACTTCCGAAGTCAACTGAAAAATGTTGACTCGAGCTGGATTTGAACTCGCACCTTTGGGATACCGGTCCGCCTCTCTACCTGTTGAGCTATCGAATCAACAGGGATTGGAGGCGAATTTTTATCCAGTTTAAGTCACGAGATATTCTCGAGAAACCTTAACGCTATCGATGAGGATGGATGTGCAGTGTTTCAATTCTATTTCAGAATCATCCTCAGGGTATTATGAAACTATAAATTCACAATTAACCTACACTGCCGAAGTCAACTGAAAAATGTTGACTCGAGCGGGATTTGAACTCGCACCTTCGGGATACCGGTCCGCCGCTCTACCTGTTTAGCTATCGAGTCCACAGGGATTGGAGGCGAGTTTTTATCCAATTTTAGAGCACGAGATATTCTCGAGAGAACTTAACGCTATCCATGAGGATGGATGTGCAGTGTTTCAATTCTATTTCAGAATCATATTCAGGGTATTATGAAACTATAACTTCACAATTAACCTACACTGCCGAAGTCAACTGAAAAATGTTGACTCGAGCGGGATTTGAACTCGCACCTTCGGGATACCGGTCCGCCGCTCTACCTTTAAGTTAGGTTAGGGTTAGGGTTAGGGTTAGATTTATGGTTAGGGTTAGGGTTAGGGTTAGGGTTAGGGTTAGGGTTAGGGTTAGGGTTAGGGTTAGGGTTTGGGTTAGTGTTAGGTTAGGGTTAGGGTTAGGGTTAGGGTAAGGGTTAGGGTTAGGGTTAGGGTTAGGGTTAGGGTTAGGGTTAGTGTTAGGTTAGGGTTAGGGTTAGGGTTAGGGATAGGGTTAGGGTCAGAGTTAGGGTTAGGGTTAGGGTTAGGGTTACGGTTAGGGATTGGAGGCGAGTTTTTATTCAATTTAAGTGCACGAGATATTCTCGCGACAACTTAACGCTATCCAAGAGGATGGATGTGCAGTGTTTCAATTCTATTTCAGAATCTTCCTCAGGGTATTATGAAACGATAACTTCACAATTAAACTACACTGCCGAAGTCAACTGAAAAATGTTGACTCGAGCGGGATTTGAACTCGCACCTTCGGGATACCGGTCCGCCGCTCTACCTGTTGAGCTATCGAGTCCACAGGGATTGGAGGCGAGTTTTTATCCAATTTAAGTGCACGAGATATTCTCGAGTGAACTTAACGCTATCCATGAGGATGGATGTGCAGTGTTTCAATTCTATTTCAGAATCTTCCTCAGGGTATTATGAAACGATAACTTCACGATTAACGTAAACTTCCGAAGTCAACTGAAAAATGTTGACTCGAGCTGGATTTGAACTCGCATCTTTGGGATACCGGACCGCCGCTCTACCTGTTGAGCTATCGAATCAACAGGGATTGGAGGCGAGTTTTTATCCAGTTTAAGTCACGAGATATTCTCGAGAAACCTTAACGCTATCGATGAGGATGGATGTGCAGTGTTTCAATTCTATTTCAGAATCATCCTCAGGGTATTATGAAACTATAACTTCACAATTAACCTACACTGCCGAAGTCAACTGAAAAATGTTGACTCGAGCAGGATTTGAACTCGCACCTTCGGGATACCGGTCCGCCGCTCTACCTGTTTAGCTATTGAGTCCACAGGGATTGGAGGCGAGTTTTTATCCAATTTTAGTGCACGAGATATTCTCGAGAGAACTTAACGCTATCCATGAGGATGGATGTGCAGTGTTTCAATTCTATTTCAGAATCATATTCAGGGTATTATGAAACTATAACTTCACAATTAACCTACACTGCCGAAGTCAACTGAAAAATGTTGACTCGAGCGGGATTTGAACTCGCACCTTCGGGATACCGGTCCTCCGCTCTACCTTTAAGTTAGGTTAGGGTTAGGGTTAGGGTTAGATTTATGGTTAGGGTTAGGGTTAGGGTTAGGGTTAGGGTTAGGGTTAGGGTTAGGGTTAGGGTTAGGGTTAGGGTTAGGGTTTGGGTTAGTGTTAGGTTAGGGTTAGGGTTAGGGTTAGGGTAAGGGTTAGGGTTAGGGTTAGGGTTAGGGTTAGGGTTAGTGTTAGGTTAGGGTTAGGGTTAGGGTTAGGGATAGGGTTAGGGTCAGGGTTAGGGTTAGGGTTAGGGTTAGGGTTACGGTTAGGGATTGGAGGCGAGTTTTTATTCAATTTAAGTGCACGAGATATTCTCGCGACAACTTAACGCTATCCATGAGGATGGATGTGCAGTGTTTCAATTCTATTTCAGAATCTTCCTCAGGGTATTATGAAACGATAACTTCACAATTAAACTACACTGCCGAAGTCAACTGAAAAATGTTGACTCGAGCGGGATTTGAACTCGCACCTTCGGGATACCGGTCCGCCGCTCTACCTGTTGAGCTATCGAGTCCACACGGATTGGAGGCGAGTTTTTATCCAATTTAAGTGCACGAGATATTCTCGAGTGAACTTAACGCTATCCATGAGGATGGATGTGCAGTGTTTCAATTCTATTTCAGAATCTTCCTCAGGGTATTATGAAACGATAACTTCACGATTAACGTAAACTTCCGAAGTCAACTGAAAAATGTTGACTCGAGCTGGATTTGAACTCGCACCTTTGGGATACCGGTCAGCCGCTCTACCTGTTGAGCTATCGAATCAACAGGGATTGGAGGCGAGTTTTTATCCAGTTTAAGTCACGAGATATTCTCGAGAAACCTTAACGCTATCGATGAGGATGGATGTGCAGTGTTTCAATTCTATTTCAGAATCATATTCAGGGTATTATGAAACTATAACTTCACAATTAACCTACACTGCCGAAGTCAACTGAAAAATGTTGACTCGAGCGGGATTTGAACTCGCACCTTCGGGATACCGGTCCGCCGCTCTACCTTTAAGTTAGGTTAGGGTTAGGGTTAGGGTTAGATTTATGGTTAGGGTTAGGGTTAGGGTTAGGGTTAGGGTTAGGGTTAGGGTTAGGGTTAGGGTTTGGGTTAGTGTTAGGTTAGGGTTAGGGTTAGGGTTAGGGTAAGGGTTAGGGTTAGGGTTAGGGTTAGGGTTAGGGTTAGGGTTAGTGTTAGGTTAGGGTTAGGGTTAGGGTTAGGGATAGGGTTAGGGTCAGGGTTAGGGTTAGGGTTAGGGTTAGGGTTACGGTTAGGGATTGGAGGCGAGTTTTTATTCAATTTAAGTGCACGAGATATTCTCGCGACAACTTAACGCTATCCAAGAGGATGGATGTGCAGTGTTTCAATTCTATTTCAGAATCTTCCTCAGGGTATTATGAAACGATAACTTCACAATTAAACTACACTGCCGAAGTCAACTGAAAAATGTTGACTCGAGCGGGATTTGAACTCGCACCTTCGGGATACCGGTCCGCCGCTCTACCTGTTGAGCTATCGAGTCCACAGGGATTGGAGGCGAGTTTTTATCCAATTTAAGTGCACGAGATATTCTCGAGTGAACTTAACGCTATCCATGAGGATGGATGTGCAGTGTTTCAATTCTATTTCAGAATCTTCCTCAGGGTATTATGAAACGATAACTTCACGATTAACGTAAACTTCCGAAGTCAACTGAAAAATGTTGACTCGAGCTGGATTTGAACTCGCACCTTTGGGATACCGGTCCGCCGCTCTACCTGTTGAGCTATCGAATCAACAGGGATTGGAGGCGAGTTTTTATCCAGTTTAAGTCACGAGATATTCTCGAGAAACCTTAACGCTATCGATGAGGATGGATGTGCAGTGTTTCGATTCTATTTCAGAATCATCCTCAGGGTATTATGAAACTATAAATTCACAATTAACCTACACTGCCGAAGTCAACTGAAAAATGTTGACTCGAGCAGGATTTGAACTCGCACCTTCGGGATACCGGTCCGCCGCTCTACCTGTTTAGCTATCGAGTCCACAGGGATTGGAGGCGAGTTTTTATCCAATTTTAGTGCACGAGATATTCTCGAGAGAACTTAACGCTATCCATGAGGATGGATGTGCAGTGTTTCAATTCTATTTCAGAATCATATTCAGGGTATTATGAAACTATAACTTCACAATTAACCTACACTGCCGAAGTCAACTGAAAAATGTTGACTCGAGCGGGATTTGAACTCGCACCTTCGGGATACCGGTCCGCCGCTCTACCTTTAAGTTAGGTTAGGGTTAGGGTTAGGGTTAGATTTATGGTTAGGGTTAGGGTTAGGGTTAGGGTTAGGGTTAGGGTTAGGGTTAGGGTTAGGGTTAGGGTTAGGGTTAGGGTTTGGGTTAGTGTTAGGTTAGGGTTAGGGTTAGGGTTAGGGTAAGGGTTAGGGTTAGGGTTAGGGTTAGGGTTAGGGTTAGTGTTAGGTTAGGGTTAGGGTTAGGGTTAGGGATAGGGTTAGGGTCAGGGTTAGGGTTAGGGTTAGGGTTAGGGTTAAGGTTAGGGATTGGAGGCGAGTTTTTATTCAATTTAAGTGCACGAGATATTCTCGCGACAACTTAACGCTATCCATGAGGATGGATGTGCAGTGTTTCAATTCTATTTCAGAATCTTCCTCAGGGTATTATGAAACGATAACTTCACAATTAAACTACACTGCCGAAGTCAACTGAAAAATGTTGACTCGAGCGGGATTTGAACTCGCACCTTCGGGATACCGGTCCGCCGCTCTACCTGTTGAGCTATCGAGTCCACACGGATTGGAGGCGAGTTTTTATCCAATTTAAGTGCACGAGATATTCTCGAGTGAACTTAACGCTATCCATGAGGATGGATGTGCAGTGTTTCAATTCTATTTCAGAATCTTCCTCAGGGTATTATGAAACGATAACTTCACGATTAACGTAAACTTCCGAAGTCAACTGAAAAATGTTGACTCGAGCTGGATTTGAACTCGCACCTTTGGGATACCGGTCCGCCGCTCTACCTGTTGAGCTATCGAATCAACAGGGATTGGAGGCGAGTTTTTATCCAGTTTAAGTCACGAGATATTCTCGAGAAACCTTAACGCTATCGATGAGGATGGATGTGCAGTGTTTCAATTCTATTTCAGAATCATCCTCAGGGTATTATGAAACTATAAA
This sequence comes from Heliopora coerulea, assembly GCA_030142905.1. Classification (NCBI taxonomy): domain Eukaryota; kingdom Metazoa; phylum Cnidaria; class Anthozoa; order Scleralcyonacea; family Helioporidae; genus Heliopora; species Heliopora coerulea. The sequence continues at coordinate 550,310 of JASJOG010000129.1, forward strand.
TTCACAATTAACCTACACTGCCGAAGTCAACTGAAAAATGTTGACTCGAGCGGGATTTGAACTCGCACCTTCGGGATACCGGTCCGCCGCTCTACCTGTTTAGCTATCGAGTCCACAGGGATTGGAGGCGAGTTTTTATCCAATTTTAGTTCACGAGATATTCTCGAGAGAACTTAACGCTATCCATGAGGATGGATGTGCAGTGTTTCAATTCTATTTCAGAATCATATTCAGGGTATTATGAAACTATAACTTCACAATTAACCTACATTGCCGAAGTCAACTGAAAAATGTTGACTCGAGCGGGATTTGAACTCGCACCTTCGGGATACCGGTCCGCCGCTCTACCTTTAAGTTAAGTTAGGGTTAGGGTTAGGGTTAGATTTAGGGTTAGGGTTAGGGTTAGGGTTAGCGTTAGGGTTAGGGTTAGGGTTAGGGTTAGGGTTTGGTTAGTGTTAGGTTAGGGTTAGGGTTAGGGTTAGGGTAAGGGTTAGGGTTAGGGTTAGGGTTAGGGTTAGGGTTAGGGTTAGGGTTAGTGTTAGGGTTAGGGTTAGGGTTAGGGTTAAGGTTAGGGATTGGAGGCGAGTTTTTATTCAATTTAAGTGCACGAGATATTCTCGCGACAACTTAACGCTGTCCATGAGGATGGATGTGCAGTGTTTCAATTCTATTTCAGAATCTTCCTCAGGGTATTATGAAACGATAACTTCACAATAAACCTACACTGCCGAAGTCAACTGAAAAATTTTGACTCGAGCAGGATTTGAACTCGCACCTTCGGGATACCGGACCGCCGCTCTACCTGTTGAGCTATCGAGTCCACAGGGATTGGAGGCGAGTTTTTATCCAATTTTAGTTCACGAGATATTCTCGAGAAAACTTAACGCTATCGATGAGGATGGATGTGCAGTGTTTCAATTCTATTTCAGAATCATCCTCAGGGTATTATGAAACTATAAATTCACAATTAACCTACACTGCCGAAGTCAACTGAAAAATGTTGACTCGAGCGGGATTTGAACTCGCACCTTCGGGATACCGGTCCGCCGCTCTACCTGTTTAGCTATCGAGTCCACAGGGATTGGAGGCGAGTTTTTATCCAATTTTAGAGCACGAGATATTCTCGAGAGAACTTAACGCTATCCATGAGGATGGATGTGCAGTGTTTCAATTCTATTTCAGAATCATATTCAGGGTATTATGAAACTATAACTTCACAATTAACCTACACTGCCGAAGTCAACTGAAAAATGTTGACTCGAGCGGGATTTGAACTCGCACCTTCGGGATACCGGTCCGCCGCTCTACCTTTAAGTTAGGTTAGGGTTAGGGTTAGGGTTAGATTTATGGTTAGGGTTAGGGTTAGGGTTAGGGTTAGGGTTAGGGTTAGGGTTAGGGTTTGGGTTAGTGTTAGGTTAGGGTTAGGGTTAGGGTTAGGGTAAGGGTTAGGGTTAGGGTTAGGGTTAGGGTTAGGGTTAGGGTTAGTGTTAGGTTAGGGTTAGGGTTAGGGTTAGGGATAGGGTTAGGGTCAGGGTTAGGGTTAGGGTTAGGGTTAGGGTTACGGTTAGGGATTGGAGGCGAGTTTTTATTCAATTTAAGTGCACGAGATATTCTCGCGACAACTTAACGCTATCCATGAGGATGGATGTGCAGTGTTTCAATTCTATTTCAGAATCTTCCTCAGGGTATTATGAAACGATAACTTCACAATTAAACTACACTGCCGAAGTCAACTGAAAAATGTTGACTCGAGCGGGATTTGAACTCGCACCTTCGGGATACCGGTCCGCCGCTCTACCTGTTGAGCTATCGAGTCCACACGGATTGGAGGCGAGTTTTTATCCAATTTAAGTGCACGAGATATTCTCGAGTGAACTTAACGCTATCCATGAGGATGGATGTGCAGTGTTTCAATTCTATTTCAGAATCTTCCTCAGGGTATTATGAAACGATAATTTCACGATTAACGTAAACTTCCGAAGTCAACTGAAAAATGTTGACTCGAGCTGGATTTGAACTCGCACCTTTGGGATACCGGTCCGCCGCTCTACCTGTTGAGCTATCGAATCAACAGGGATTGGAGGCGAGTTTTTATCCAGTTTAAGTCACGAGATATTCTCGAGAAACCTTAACGCTATCGATGAGGATGGATGTGCAGTGTTTCAATTCTATTTCAGAATCATCCTCAGGGTATTATGAAACTATAAATTCACAATTAACCTACACTGCCGAAGTCAACTGAAAAATGTTGACTCGAGCGGGATTTGAACTCGCACCTTCGGGATACCGGTCCGCCGCTCTACCTGTTTAGCTATCGAGTCCACAGGGATTGGAGGCGAGTTTTTATCCAATTTTAGTTCACGAGATATTCTCGAGAGAACTTAACGCTATCCATGAGGATGGATGTGCAGTGTTTCAATTCTATTTCAGAATCATATTCAGGGTATTATGAAACTATAACTTCACAATTAACCTACACTGCCGAAGTCAACTGAAAAATGTTGACTCGAGCGGGATTTGAACTCGCACCTTCGGGATACCGGTCCGCCGCTCTACCTTTAAGTTAAGTTAGGGTTAGGGTTAGGGTTAGATTTAGGGTTAGGGTTAGGGTTAGGGTTAGCGTTAGGGTTAGGGTTAGGGTTAGGGTTAGGGTTTGGGTTAGTGTTAGGTTAGGGTTAGGGTTAGGGTTAGGGTAAGGGTTAGGGTTAGGGTTAGGGTTAGGGTTAGGGTTAGGGTTAGGGTTAGTGTTAGGGTTAGGGTTAGGGTTAGGGTTAAGGTTAGGGATTGGAGGCGAGTTTTTATTCAATTTAAGTGCACGAGATATTCTCGCGACAACTTAACGCTGTCCATGAGGATGGATGTGCAGTGTTTCAATTCTATTTCAGAATCTTCCTCAGGGTATTATGAAACGATAACTTCACAATTAACCTACACTGCCGAAGTCAACTGAAAAATTTTGACTCGAGCAGGATTTGAACTCGCACCTTCGGGATACCGGACCGCCGCTCTACCTGTTGAGCTATCGAGTCCACAGGGTTTGGAGGCGAGTTTTTATCCAATTTAAGTGCACGAGATATTCTCGAGAGAACTTAACGATATCCATGAGGATGGATGTGCAGTGTTTAAATTCTATTTCAGAATCTTCCTCAGGGTATTGTGAAACGATAACTTCACGATTAACGTACACTTCCGAAGTCAACTGAAAAATGTTGACTCGAGCGGGATTTGAACTCGCACCTTCGGTATGCCGTTACGCCGCTCTACCTTTAGGTTAGGTTAGGGTTAGGGTTGGGGTTAGGGTTAGGGTTAGGGTTAGGGATAAGAGACGAGTTTTTATTCAATTTTAGTGCACGAGATATTCTCGAGAGAACTTAACGCTATCCATGAGGATGGATGTGCAGTGTTTCAATTCTATTTCAGAATCATATTCAGGGTATTATGAAACTATAACTTCACAATTAACCTACACTGCCGAAGTCAACTGAAAAATGTTGACTCGAGCGGGATTTGAACTCGCACCTTCGGGATAGCGGTCCGCCGCTCTACCTTTAAGTTAGGTTAGGGTTAGGGTTAGGGTTAGATTTATGGTTAGGGTTACGGTTAGGGTTAGGGTTAGGGTTAGGGTTAGGGTTAGGGTTAGGGTTAGGGTTTGGGTTAGTGTTAGGTTAGGGTTAGGGTTAGGGTTAGGGTAAGGGTTAGGGTTAGGGTTAGGGTTAGGGTTAGGGTTAGGGTTAGTGTTAGGGTTAGGGTTAGGGTTAGGGTTAAGGTTAGGGATTGGAGGCGAGTTTTTATTCAATTTAAGTGCACGAGATATTCTCGCGACAACTTAACGCTGTCCATGAGGATGGATGTGCAGTGTTTCAATTCTATTTCAGAATCTTCCTCAGGGTATTATGAAACGATAACTTCACAATAAACCTACACTGCCGAAGTCAACTGAAAAATTTTGACTCGAGCAGGATTTGAACTCGCACCTTCGGGATACCGGACCGCCGCTCTACCTGTTGAGCTATCGAGTCCACAGGGATTGGAGGCGAGTTTTTATCCAATTTTAGTTCACGAGATATTCTCGAGAAAACTTAACGCTATCGATGAGGATGGATGTGCAGTGTTTCAATTCTATTTCAGAATCATCCTCAGGGTATTATGAAACTATAAATTCACAATTAACCTACACTGCCGAAGTCAACTGAAAAATGTTGACTCGAGCGGGATTTGAACTCGCACCTTCGGGATACCGGTCCGCCGCTCTACCTGTTTAGCTATCGAGTCCACAGGGATTGGAGGCGAGTTTTTATCCAATTTTAGAGCACGAGATATTCTCGAGAGAACTTAACGCTATCCATGAGGATGGATGTGCAGTGTTTCAATTCTATTTCAGAATCATATTCAGGGTATTATGAAACTATAACTTCACAATTAACCTACACTGCCGAAGTCAACTGAAAAATGTTGACTCGAGCGGGATTTGAACTCGCACCTTCGGGATACCGGTCCGCCGCTCTACCTTTAAGTTAGGTTAGGGTTAGGGTTAGGGTTAGATTTATGGTTAGGGTTAGGGTTAGGGTTAGGGTTAGGGTTAGGGTTAGGGTTAGGGTTTGGGTTAGTGTTAGGTTAGGGTTAGGGTTAGGGTTAGGGTAAGGGTTAGGGTTAGGGTTAGGGTTAGGGTTAGGGTTAGGGTTAGTGTTAGGTTAGGGTTAGGGTTAGGGTTAGGGATAGGGTTAGGGTCAGGGTTAGGGTTAGGGTTAGGGTTAGGGTTACGGTTAGGGATTGGAGGCGAGTTTTTATTCAATTTAAGTGCACGAGATATTCTCGCGACAACTTAACGCTATCCATGAGGATGGATGTGCAGTGTTTCAATTCTATTTCAGAATCTTCCTCAGGGTATTATGAAACGATAACTTCACAATTAAACTACACTGCCGAAGTCAACTGAAAAATGTTGACTCGAGCGGGATTTGAACTCGCACCTTCGGGATACCGGTCCGCCGCTCTACCTGTTGAGCTATCGAGTCCACACGGATTGGAGGCGAGTTTTTATCCAATTTAAGTGCACGAGATATTCTCGAGTGAACTTAACGCTATCCATGAGGATGGATGTGCAGTGTTTCAATTCTATTTCAGAATCTTCCTCAGGGTATTATGAAACGATAATTTCACGATTAACGTAAACTTCCGAAGTCAACTGAAAAATGTTGACTCGAGCTGGATTTGAACTCGCACCTTTGGGATACCGGTCCGCCGCTCTACCTGTTGAGCTATCGAATCAACAGGGATTGGAGGCGAGTTTTTATCCAGTTTAAGTCACGAGATATTCTCGAGAAACCTTAACGCTATCGATGAGGATGGATGTGCAGTGTTTCAATTCTATTTCAGAATCATCCTCAGGGTATTATGAAACTATAAATTCACAATTAACCTACACTGCCGAAGTCAACTGAAAAATGTTGACTCGAGCGGGATTTGAACTCGCACCTTCGGGATACCGGTCCGCCGCTCTACCTGTTTAGCTATCGAGTCCACAGGGATTGGAGGCGAGTTTTTATCCAATTTTAGTTCACGAGATATTCTCGAGAGAACTTAACGCTATCCATGAGGATGGATGTGCAGTGTTTCAATTCTATTTCAGAATCATATTCAGGGTATTATGAAACTATAACTTCACAATTAACCTACACTGCCGAAGTCAACTGAAAAATGTTGACTCGAGCGGGATTTGAACTCGCACCTTCGGGATACCGGTCCGCCGCTCTACCTTTAAGTTAAGTTAGGGTTAGGGTTAGGGTTAGATTTAGGGTTAGGGTTAGGGTTAGGGTTAGCGTTAGGGTTAGGGTTAGGGTTAGGGTTAGGGTTTGGGTTAGTGTTAGGTTAGGGTTAGGGTTAGGGTTAGGGTAAGGGTTAGGGTTAGGGTTAGGGTTAGGGTTAGGGTTAGGGTTAGGGTTAGTGTTAGGGTTAGGGTTAGGGTTAGGGTTAAGGTTAGGGATTGGAGGCGAGTTTTTATTCAATTTAAGTGCACGAGATATTCTCGCGACAACTTAACGCTGTCCATGAGGATGGATGTGCAGTGTTTCAATTCTATTTCAGAATCTTCCTCAGGGTATTATGAAACGATAACTTCACAATTAACCTACACTGCCGAAGTCAACTGAAAAATTTTGACTCGAGCAGGATTTGAACTCGCACCTTCGGGATACCGGACCGCCGCTCTACCTGTTGAGCTATCGAGTCCACAGGGTTTGGAGGCGAGTTTTTATCCAATTTAAGTGCACGAGATATTCTCGAGAGAACTTAACGATATCCATGAGGATGGATGTGCAGTGTTTAAATTCTATTTCAGAATCTTCCTCAGGGTATTGTGAAACGATAACTTCACGATTAACGTACACTTCCGAAGTCAACTGAAAAATGTTGACTCGAGCGGGATTTGAACTCGCACCTTCGGTATGCCGTTACGCCGCTCTACCTTTAGGTTAGGTTAGGGTTAGGGTTGGGGTTAGGGTTAGGGTTAGGGTTAGGGATAAGAGACGAGTTTTTATTCAATTTTAGTGCACGAGATATTCTCGAGAGAACTTAACGCTATCCATGAGGATGGATGTGCAGTGTTTCAATTCTATTTCAGAATCATATTCAGGGTATTATGAAACTATAACTTCACAATTAACCTACACTGCCGAAGTCAACTGAAAAATGTTGACTCGAGCGGGATTTGAACTCGCACCTTCGGGATAGCGGTCCGCCGCTCTACCTTTAAGTTAGGTTAGGGTTAGGGTTAGGGTTAGATTTATGGTTAGGGTTAGGGTTAGGGTTAGGGTTAGGGTTAGGGTTAGGGTTAGGGTTAGGGTTAGGGTTTGGGTTAGTGTTAGGTTAGGGTTAGGGTTAGGGTTAGGGTAAGGGTTAGGGTTAGGGTTAGGGTTAGGGTTAGGGTTAGGGTTAGTGTTAGGTTAGGGTTAGGGTTACGGTTAGGGATAGGGTTAGGGTCAGGGTTAGGGTTAGGGTTAGGGTTAGGGTTACGGTTAGGGATTGGAGGCGAGTTTTTATTCAATTTAAGTGCACGAGATATTCTCGCGACAACTTAACGCTATCCATGAGGATGGATGTGCAGTGTTTCAATTCTATTTCAGAATCTTCCTCAGGGTATTATGAAACGATAACTTCACAATTAAACTACACTGCCGAAGTCAACTGAAAAATGTTGACTCGAGCGGGATTTGAACTCGCACCTTCGGGATACCGGTCCGCCGCTCTACCTGTTGAGCTATCGAGTCCACACGGATTGGAGGCGAGTTTTTATCCAATTTTAGTGCACGAGATATTCTCGAGTGAACTTAACGCTATCCATGAGGATGGATGTGCAGTGTTTCAATTCTATTTCAGAATCTTCCTCAGGGTATTATGAATCGATAACTTCACGATTAACGTAAACTTCCGAAGTCAACTGAAAAATGTTGACTCGAGCTGGATTTGAACTCGCACCTTTGGGATACCGGTCCGCCGCTCTACCTGTTGAGCTATCGAATCAACAGGGATTGGAGGCGAGTTTTTATCCAGTTTAAGTCACGAGATATTCTCGAGAAACCTTAACGCTATCGATGAGGATGGATGTGCAGTGTTTCAATTCTATTTCAGAATCATCCTCAGGGTATTATGAAACTATAAATTCACAATTAACCTACACTGCCGAAGTCAACTGAAAAATGATGACTCGAGCGGGATTTGAACTCGCACCTTCGGGATACCGGTCCGCCGCTCTACCTGTTTAGCTATCGAGTCCACAGGGATTGGAGGCGAGTTTTTATCCAATTTTAGTGCACGAGATATTCTCGAGAGAACTTAACGCTATCCATGAGGATGGATGTGCAGTGTTTCAATTCTATTTCAGAATCATATTCAGGGTATTATGAAACTATAACTTCACAATTAACCTACACTGCCGAAGTCAACTGAAAAATGTTGACTCGAGCGGGATTTGAACTCGCACCTTCGGGATACCGGTCCGCCGCTCTACCTTTAAGTTAGGTTAGGGTTAGGGTTAGGGTTAGATTTATGGTTAGGGTTAGGGTTAGGGTTAGGGTTAGGGTTAGGGTTAGGGTTAGGGTTAGGGTTAGGGTTTGGGTTAGTGTTAGGTTAGGGTTAGGGTTAGGGTTAGGGTAAGGGTTAGGGTTAGGGTTAGGGTTAGGGTTAGGGTTAGGGTTAGTGTTAGGTTAGGGTTAGGGTTAGGGTTAGGGATAGGGTTAGGGTCAGGGTTAGGGTTAGGGTTAGGGTTAGGGTTACGGTTAGGGATTGGAGGCGAGTTTTTATTCAATTTAAGTGCACGAGATATTCTCGCGACAACTTAACGCTATCCATGAGGATGGATGTGCAGTGTTTCAATTCTATTTCAGAATCTTCCTCAGGGTATTATGAAACGATAACTTCACAATTAAACTACACTGCCGAAGTCAACTGAAAAATGTTGACTCGAGCGGGATTTGAACTCGCACCTTCGGGATACCGGTCCGCCGCTCTACCTGTTGAGCTATCGAGTCCACACGGATTGGAGGCGAGTTTTTATCCAATTTAAGTGCACGAGATATTCTCGAGTGAACTTAACGCTATCCATGAGGATGGATGTGCAGTGTTTCAATTCTATTTCAGAATCTTCCTCAGGGTATTATGAATCGATAACTTCACGATTAACGTAAACTTCCGAAGTCAACTGAAAAATGTTGACTCGAGCTGGATTTGAACTCGCACCTTTGGGATACCGGTCCGCCGCTCTACCTGTTGAGCTATCGAATCAACAGGGATTGGAGGCGAGTTTTTATCCAGTTTAAGTCACGAGATATTCTCGAGAAACCTTAACGCTATCGATGAGGATGGATGTGCAGTGTTTCAATTCTATTTCAGAATCATCCTCAGGGTATTATGAAACTATAAATTCACAATTAACCTACACTGCCGAAGTCAACTGAAAAATGTTGACTCGAGCGGGATTTGAACTCGCACCTTCGGGATACCGGTCCGCCGCTCTACCTGTTTAGCTATCGAGTCCACAGGGATTGGAGGCGAGTTTTTATCCAATTTTAGTGCACGAGATATTCTCGAGAGAACTTAACGCTATCCATGAGGATGGATGTGCAGTGTTTCAATTCTATTTCAGAATCATATTCAGGGTATTATGAAACTATAACTTCACAATTAACCTACACTGCCGAAGTCAACTGAAAAATGTTGACTCGAGCGGGATTTGAACTCGCACCTTCGGGATACAGATCCACCGCTCTACCTTTAAGTTAGGTTAGGGTTAGGGTTAGGGTTAGATTTATGGTTAGGGTTAGGGTTAGGGTTAGGGTTAGGGTTAGTGTTAGGGTTAGGGTTAGGGTTAGGGTTAGGGTTTGGGTTAGTGTTAGGTTAGGGTTAGAGTTAGGGTTAGGGTAAGGGTTAGGGTTAGGGTTAGGGTTAGGGTTAGGGTTAGTGTTAGGTTAGGGTTAGGGTTAGGGTTAGGGATAGGGTTAGGGTCAGGGTTAGGGTTAGGGTTAGGGTTAGGGTTACGGTTAGGGATTGGAGGCGAGTTTTTATTCAATTTAAGTGCACGAGATATTCTCGCGACAACTTAACGCTATCCATGAGGATGGATGTGCAGTGTTTCAATTCTATTTCAGAATCTTCCTCAGGGTATTATGAAACGATAACTTCACAATTAAACTACACTGCCGAAGTCAACTGAAAAATGTTGACTCGAGCGGGATTTGAACTCGCACCTTCGGGATACCGGTCCGCCGCTCTACCTGTTGAGCTATCGAGTCCACAGGGATTGGAGGCGAGTTTTTATCCAATTTAAGTGCACGAGATATTCTCGAGTGAACTTAACGCTATCCATGAGGATGGATGTGCAGTGTTTCAATTCTATTTCAGAATCTTCCTCAGGGTATTATGAAACGATAACTTCACGATTAACGTAAACTTCCGAAGTCAACTGAAAAATGTTGACTCGAGCTGGATTTGAACTCGCACCTTTGGGATACCGGTCCGCCGCTCTACCTGTTGAGCTATCGAATCAACAGGGATTGGAGGCGAGTTTTTATCCAGTTTAAGTCACGAGATATTCTCGAGAAACCTTAACGCTATCGATGAGGATGGATGTGCAGTGTTTCAATTCAATTTCAGAATCATCCTCAGGGTATTATGAAACTATAAATTCACAATTAACCTACACTGCCGAAGTCAACTGAAAAATGTTGACTCGAGCGGGATTTGAACTCGCACCTTCGGGATACCGGTCCGCCGCTCTACCTGTTGAGCTATCGAGTCCACAGGGATTGGAGGCGAGTTTTTATCCAATTTTAGTGCACGATATATTGTCGAGAGAACTTAACGCTATCCATGAGGATGGATGTGCAGTGTTTCAATTCTATTTCAGAATCATATTCAGGGTATTATGAAACTATAACTTCACAATTAACCTACACTGCCGAAGTCAACTGAAAAATGTTGACTCGAGCGGGATTTGAACTCGCACTTTCGGTATACCGTTCCGCCGCTCTACCTTTAGGTTAGGTTAGGGTTAGGGTTAGGGTTAGGGTTAGGGTTAGGGTTAGGGTTAGGGTTAGGGTTAGGGTTAGGGTTAGGGTTAGGGTTTGGGTTAGGGTTAGGGTTAGGGTTAGGGTTAGGGTTAGGGTTAGGTTAGGGTTAGGGTTAGGGTTAGTGTTAGGGATAGGGTTAGGGTTAGGATTAAGGTTAGGGTTAGGGTTAGGTTAGGGTTAGGGTTAGGGTTAGGGTTAGGGTTAAGGTTAGGGATTGCAGGCGAGTTTTTATTCAATTTAAGTGCACGAGATATTCTCGCGACAACTTAACGCTATCCATGAGGATGGATGTGCAGTGTTTCAATTCTATTTCAGAATCATCCTCAAGGTATTATGAATCGATAACTTCACAATTAACCTACACTGCCGAAGTCAACTGAAAAATGTTGACTCGAGCTGGATTTGAACTCGCACCTTTGGGATACCGGTCCGCCGCTCTACCTGTTGAGCTATCGAATCAACAGGGATTGGAGGCGAGTTTTTATCCAGTTTAAGTCACGAGATATTCTCGCGACAACTTAACGCTATCCATGAGGATGGATGTGCAGTGTTTCAATTCTATTTCAGAATCTTCCTCAGGGTATTATGAAACGATAACTTCACAATTAACCTACACTGCCGAAGTCAACTGAAAAATGTTGACTCGAGCGTGATTTGAACTCGCACCTTCGTCATACCGGTCCGCCGCTCTACCTGTTGAGCTATCGAGTCCACAGGGATTGGAGGCGAGTTTTTATCCAATTTAAGTGCACGAGATATTCTCGAGAGAACTTAACGCTATCCATGAGGATGGATGTGCAGTGTTTCAATTCTATTTCAGAATCTTCCTCAGGGTATTATGAAACGATAACTTCACAATTAAACTACACTGCCGAAGTCAACTGAAAAATGTTGACTCGAGCGGGATTTGAATTCGCACTTTCGGTATACCGTTCCGCCGCTCTACCTTTAGGTTAGGTTAGGGTTAGGGTTAGGGTTAGGGTTAGGGTTAGGGTTAGGGTTAGGGTTAGGGTTAGGGTTAGGGTTTGGGTTAGGGTTAGGGTTAGGGTTAGGGTTGGGGTTAGGGTTAGGTTAGGGTTAGGGTTAGGGTTAGTGTTAGGGATAGGGTTAGGGTTAGGATTAAGGTTAGGGTTAGGGTTAGGTTAGGGTTAGGGTTAGGGTTAGGGTTAGGGTTAAGGTTAAGGATTGCAGGCGAGTTTTTATTCAATTTAAGTGCACGAGATATTCTCGCGACAACTTAACGCTATCCATGAGGATGGATGTGCAGTGTTTCAATTCTATTTCAGAATCATCCTCAAGGTATTATGAATCGATAACTTCACAATTAACCTACAATGCCGAAGTCAACTGAAAAATGTTGACTCGAGCTGGATTTGAACTCGCACCTTTGGGATACCGGTCCGCCGCTCTACCTGTTGAGCTATCGAATCAACAGGGATTGGAGGCGAGTTTTTATCCAGTTTAAGTCACGAGATATTCTCGAGAGAACTTAACGCTATCCATGAGGATGGATGTGCAGTGTTTCAATTATATTTCAGAATCTTCCTCAGGGTATTATGAAACGATAACTTCACAATTAACCTACACTGCCGAAGTCAACTGAAAAATGTTGACTCGAGCGTGATTTGAACTCGCACCTTCGTCATACCGGTCCGCCGCTCTACCTGTTGAGCTATCGAGTCCACAGGGATTGGAGGCGAGTTTTTATCCAATTTAAGTGCACGAGATATTCTCGAGAGAACTTAACGCTATCCATGAGGATGGATGTGCAGTGTTTCAATTCTATTTCAGAATCTTCCTCAGGGTATTATGAAACGATAACTTCACAATTAAACTACACTGCCGAAGTCAACTGAAAAATGTTGACTCGAGCGGGATTTGAATTCGCACTTTCGGTATACCGTTCCGCCGCTCTACCTTTAGGTTAGGTTAGGGTTAGGGTTAGGGTTAGGGTTAGGGTTAGGGTTAGGGTTAGGGTTAGGGTTAGGGTTAGGGTTAGGGTTTGGGTTAGGGTTAGGGTTAGGGTTAGGGTTAGGGTTAGGGTTAGGTTAGGGTTAGGGTTAGGGTTAGTGTTAGGGATAGGGTTAGGGTTAGGATTAAGGTTAGGGTTAGGGTTAGGTTAGGGTTAGGGTTAGGGTTAGGGTTAAGGTTAGGGATTGCAGGCGAGTTTTTATTCAATTTAAGTGCACGAGATATTCTCGCGACAACTTAACGCTATCCATGAGGATGGATGTGCAGTGTTTCAATTCTATTTCAGAATCATCCTCAGGGTATTATGAAACTATAAATTCACAATTAACCTACACTGCCGAAGTCAACTGAAAAATGTTGACTCGAGCGGGATTTGAACTCGCACCTTCGGGATACCGGTCCGCCGCTCTACCTTTAAGTTAGGTTAGGGTTAGGGTTAGGGTTAGGGTTAGGGTTAGGGTTAGGGTTAGGGTTAGGGTTAGGGTTAGGGTTAGGGTTAGGGTTAGGGTTAGGGTTTGGGTTAGGGTTAGGGTTAGGGTTAGGGTTAGGGTTAGGGTTAGGGTTAGGGTTAGTGTTAGGGATAGGGTTAGGGTTAAGATTAAGGTTAGGGTTAGTTTTAGGTTAGGGTTAGGGTTAGGGTTAGGGTTAGGGTTAAGGTTAGGGATTGGAGGCGAGTTTTTATTCAATTTAAGTGCACGAGATATTCCCGCGACAACTTAACGCTATCCATGAGGATGGATGTGCAGTGTTTCAATTCTATTTCAGAATCATCCTCAAGGTATTATGAATCGATAATTTCACAATTAACCTACACTGCCGAAGTCAACTGAAAAATGTTGACTCGAGCTGGATTTGAACTCGCACCTTTGGGATACCGGTCCGCCGCTCTACCTGTTGAGCTATCGAATCAACAGGGATTGGAGGCGAGTTTTTATCCAATTTAAGTGCACGAGATATTCTCGAGAGAACTTAACGCTATCCATGAGGATGGATGTGCAGTGTTTCAATTCTATTTCAGAATCTTTCTCAGGGTATTATGAAACGATAACTTCACAATTAACGTACACTTCCGAAGTCAACTGAAAAATGTTGACTTGAGCGGGATTTGAACTCGCACCTTCGGTATACCGTTCCGCCGCTCTACCTTTAGGTTAGGTTAGGGTTAGGGTTAGGGTTAGGGTTAGGGTTAGGGTTAGGGTTCGGGTTAGGGTTAGGGTTTGGGATGAGAGACGAGTTTTTATTCAATTTAAGTGCACGAGATTTTCTTGCGACAACTTAACGCTATCCATGAGAATGGATGTGCAGTGTTTCAATTCTATTTCAGAATCATCCTCAGGGTATTATGAAACTATAAATTCACAATTAATCTACATTGCCGAAGTCAACTGAAAATTGTTGACTCGAGCGGAATTTGAACTCGCACCTTCGCGATACCGGTCCGGCGCTCTACCTTTAAGTTAGGTTAGGGTTAGGGTTAGGGTTAGATTTAGGGTTAGGGTTAGTGTTAGGGTTAGGGTTAGGGTTAGGGTTAGGGTTAGGGTTAGGGTTTGGGTTAGGGTTTGGGTTAGTGCTAGGTTAGGGTTAGGGTTAGGGTTAGGGTTAGGGTTAGGGTTAGGGTTAGTGTTAGGGATAGGGTTAGGGTTAAGATTAAGGTTAGGGTTAGGGTTAGGTTAGGGTTAGGGTTAGGGTTAGGGTTAGGGTTAAGGTTAGGGATTGGAGGCGAGTTTTTATTCAATTTAAGTGCACGAGATATTCTCGCGACAACTTAACGCTATCCATGAGGATGGATGTGCAGTGTTTCAATTCTATTTCAGAATCATCCTCAAGGTATTATGAATCGATAACTTCACAATTAACCTACACTGCCGAAGTCAACTGAAAAATGTTGACTCGAGCTGGATTTGAACTCGCAACTTTGGGATACCGGTCCGCCGCTCTACCTGTTGAGCTATCGAATCAACAGGGATTGGAGGCGAGTTTTTATCCAATTTAAGTGCACGAGATATTCTCGAGAGAACTTAACGCTATCCATGAGGATGGATGTGCAGTGTTTCAATTCTATTTCAGAATCTTTCTCAGGGTATTATGAAACGATAACTTCACAATTAACGTATACTTCCGAAGTCAACTGAAAAATGTTGACTTGAGCGGGATTTGAACTCGCACCTTCGGTATACCGTTCCGCCGCTCTACCTTTAGGTTAGGTTAGGGTTAGGGTTAGGGTTAGGGTTAGGGTTAGGGTTAGGGTTCGGGTTAGGGTTAGAGTTAGGGATGAGAGACGAGTTTTTATTCAATTTAAGTGCACGAGATTTTCTTGCGACAACTTAACGCTATCCATGAGAATGGATGTGCAGTGTTTCAATTCTATTTCAGAATCATCCTCAGGGTATTATGAAACTATAAATTCACAATTAATCTACACTGCCGAAGTCAACTGAAAAATGTTGACTCGAGCGGGATTTGAACTCGCACCTTCGCGATACCGGTCCGCCGGTCTACCTTTAAGTTAGGTTAGGGTTAGGGTTAGGGTTAGATTTAGGGTTAGGGTTAGTGTTAGAGTTAGGGTTAGGGTTAGGGTTAGGGTTAGGGTTAGGGTTTGGGTTAGTGTTAGGTTAGGGTTAGGGTTAGGGTTAGGGTAAGGGTTAGGGTTAGGGTTAGGGTTAGGGTTAGTGTTAGGTTAGGGTTAGGGTTAGGGTTAGGGTAAGGTTTAGGGTTAGGGTTTGGGTTAGGGTTTGGGTTAGGGTTAGGGTTAGGGTTAGGGTTAGGGTTAGGGTTAGGGTTAGGGAAAGGGTTAGGGTTAGGTTAGGGTTAGGGTTAGGGTTAGGGTTAAGGTTAGGGATTGGAGGCGAGTTTTTATTCAATTTAAGTACACGTGATATTTTCGTGAGAACTTAACGCTATCCATGAGGATGGATGTGCAGTGTTTCAATTCTATTTCAGAATCTTCCTCAGGGTATTATGAAACGATAATTTCACAATTAACCTACACTGCCGAAGTCAACTGAAAAATGTTGACTCGAGCGGGATTTGAACTCCCACCTTCGGGATACCGGTCCGCCGCTCTACCTGTTGAGCTATCGAGTCCACAGGGATTGGAGGCGAGTTTTTATCCAATTTAAGTGCACGAGATATTCTCGAGAGAACTTAACGCTATCCATGAGGATGGATGTGCAGTGTTTCAATTCTATTTCAGAATCTTCCTCAGGGTATTATGAAAGGATAACTTCACGATTACGTACACTTCCGAAGTCAACTGAAAAATGTTGACTCGAGCGGGATTTGAACTCGCACCTTCGGTATACCGTTCCGCCTCTCTACCTTTAGATTAGGTTAGGGTTAGGGTTAGGGTTAGGGCTAGGGTTAGTGTTAGGGATAAGAGACGAGTTTTTATTCAATTTAAGTGCACGAGATTTTCTTGCGACAACTTAACGCTATCCATGAGGATGGATGTGCAGTGTTTCAATTCTATTTCAGAATCATCCTCAGGGTATTATGAAACTATAAATTCACAATTAACCTACACTGCCGAAGTCAACTGAAAAAATGTTGACTCGAGCGGGATTTGAACTCGCACCTTCGGGATACCGGTCCGCCGCTCTACCTTTAAGTTAAGTTAGGGTTAGGGTTAGGGTTAGGGTTAGGGTTAGGGTTTGGGTTAGTGTTAGGTTAGGGTTAGGGTTAGGGTTAGGGTTAGGGTAAGGGTTAGGGTTAGGGTTAGGGTTAGGGTTAGGGTTAGGGTTAGTGTTAGGGTTAGGGTTAGGGTTAGGGTTAAGGTTAGGGATTGGAGGCGAGTTTTTATTCAATTTAAGTCCACGAGATATTCTCGCGACAACTTATCGCTGTCCATGAGGATGGATGTGCAGTGTTTCAAATCTATTTCAGAATCTTCCTCAGGGTATTATGAAACGATAACTTCACAATTAACCTACACTGCCGAAGTCAACTGAAAAATTTTGACTCGAGCAGGATTTCAACTCGCACCTTCGGGATACCGGCCCGTCGCTCTACCTGTTGAGCTATCGAGTCCACAGGGATTGGAGGCGAGTTTTTATCCAATTTAAGTGCACGAGATATTCTCGAGAGAACTTAACGCTATCCATGAGGATGGATGTGCAGTGTTTAAATTCTATTTCAGAATCTTCCTCAGGGTATTATGAAACGATAACTTCACGATTAACGTACACTTCCGAAGTCAACTGAAAAATGTTGACTCGAGCGGGATTTGAACTCGCACCTTCGGTATGCCGTTCCGCCGCTCTACCTTTAGGTTAGGTTAGGGTTAGGGTTAGGGTTAGGGTTAGGGTTAGGGTTAGGAATAAGAGACGAGTTTTTATTCAATTTAAGTGCACGAGATTTTCTTGCGACAACTTAACGCTATCCATGAGGATGGATGTGCAGTGTTTCAATTCTATTTCAGAATCATCTTCAGGGTATTATGAAACTATAAATTCACAATTAACCTACACTGCCGAAGTCAACTGAAAAATGTTGACTCGAGCGGGATTTGAATTCGCACCTTCGGGATACCGGTCCGCCGCTCTACCTGTTTAGCTATCGAGTCCACAGGGATTGGAGGCGAGTTTTTATCCAATTTTAGTGCACGAGATATTCTCGAGAGAACTTAACGCTATCCATGAGGATGGATGTGCAGTGTTTCAATTCTATTTCAGAATCATATTCAGGGTATTATGAAACTATAACTTCACAATTAACCTACACTGCCGAAGTCAACTGAAAAATGTTGACTCGAGCGGGATTTGAACTCGCACCTTCGGGATACCGGTCCGCCGCTCTACCTGTTGAGCTATCGAGTCCACAGGGATTGGAGGCGAGTTTTTATCCAATTTAAGTGCACGTGATATTCTCGAGTGAACTTAACGCTATCCATGAGGATGGATGGGCAGTGTTTCAATTCTATTTCAGAATCTTCCTCAGGGTATTATGAAACAATAACTTCACGATTAACGTACACTTCCGAAGTCAACTGAAAAATGTTGACTCGAGCTGGATTTGAACTCGCACCTTTGGGATACCGGTCCGCCGCTCTACCTGTTGAGCTATCGAATCAACAGGGATTGGAGGCGAGTTTTTATCCAGTTTAAGTCACGAGATATTCTCGAGAAACCTTAACGCTATCGATGAGGATGGATGTGCAGTGTTTCAATTCTATTTCAGAATCATCCTCAGGGTATTATGAAACTATAAATTCACAATTAACCTACACTGCCGAAGTCAACTGAAAAATGTTGACTCGAGCGGGATTTGAACTCGCACCTTCGGGATACCGGTCCGCCGCTCTACCTTTAAGTTAAGTTAGGGTTAGGGTTAGGGTTAGATTTAGGGTTAGGGTTTGGGTTAGGGTTAGCGTTAGGGTTAGGGTTAGGGTTAGGGTTAGGGTTTGGGTTAGTGTTAGGTTAGGGTTAGGGTTAGGGTTAGGGTAAGGGTTAGGGTTAGGGTTAGGGTTAGGGTTAGGGTTAGGGTTAGGGTTAGGGTTAGTGTTAGGGTTAGGGTTAGGGTTAGGGTTAAGGTTAGGGATTGGAGGCGAGTTTTTATTCAATTTAAGTGCACGAGATATTCTCGCGACAACTTAACGCTGTCCATGAGGATGGATGTGCAGTGTTTCAAATCTATTTCAGAATCTTCCTCAGGGTATTATGAAACGATAACTTCACAATTAACCTACACTGCCGAAGTCAACTGAAAAATTTTGACTCGAGCAGGATTTGAACTCGCACCTTCGGGATACCGGCCCGTCGCTCTACCTGTTGAGCTATCGAGTCCACAGGGATTGGAGGCGAGTTTTTATCCAATTTAAGTGCACGAGATATTCTCGAGAGAACTTAACGCTATCCATGAGGATGGATGTGCAGTGTTTAAATTCTATTTCAGAATCTTCCTCAGGGTATTATGAAACGATAACTTCACGATTAACGTACACTTCCGAAGTCAACTGAAAAATGTTGACTCGAGCGGGATTTGAACTCGCACCTTCGGTATGCCGTTCCGCCGCTCTACCTTTAGGTTAGGTTAGGGTTAGGGTTAGGATTTGGGTTAGTGTTAGGTTAGGGTTAGGGTTAGGGTTAGGGTAAGGGTTAGGGTTAGGGTTAGGGTTAGGGTTAGGTTAGGGTTAGGGTTAGGGTTAGGGTTAGGGTTAAGGTTAGGGATTGGAGGCGAGTTTTTATTCAATTTAAGTGCACGAGATATTCTCGCGACAACTTAACGCTATCCATGAGGATGGATGTGCAGTGTTTCAATTCTATTTCAGAATCTTCCTCAGGGTATTATGAAACGATAACTTCACAATTAAACTACACTGCCGAAGTCAACTGAAAAATGTTGACTCGAGCGGGATTTGAACTCGCACCTTCGGGATACCGGTCCGCCGCTCTACCTGTTGAGCTATCGAGTCCACAGGGATTGGAGGCGAGTTTTTATCCAATTTAAGTGCACGAGATATTCTCGAGTGAACTTAACGCTATCCATGAGGATGGATGTGCAGTGTTTCAATTCTATTTCAGAATCTTCCTCAGGGTATTATGAAACGATAACTTCACGATTAACGTAAACTTCCGAAGTCAACTGAAAAATGTTGACTCGAGCTGGATTTGAACTCGCACCTTTGGGATACCGGTCCGCCGCTCTACCTGTTTAGCTATCGAGTCCACAGGGATTGGAGGCGAGTTTTTATCCAATTTTAGTGCACGAGATATTCTCGAGAGAACTTAACGCTATCGATGAGGATGGATGTGCAGTATTTCAATTCTATTTCAGAATCATATTCAGGGTATTATGAAACTATAACTTCACAATTAACCTACACTGCCGAAGTCAACTGAAAAATGTTGACTCGAGCGGGATTTGAACTCGCACCTTCGGGATATCGGTCCGCCGCTCTACCTTTAAGTTAGGTTAGGGTTAGGGTTAGGGTTAGATTTATGGTTAGGGTTAGGGTTAGGGTTAGGGTTAGGGTTAGGGTTAGGGTTTGGGTTAGTGTTAGGTTAGGGTTAGGGTTAGGGTTAGGGTAAGGGTTAGGGTTAGGGTTAGGGTTAGGGTTAAGGTTAGGGTTAGGGTTTGGGTTAGTGTTAGGTTAGGGTTAGGGTTAGGGTTAGGGTTAGGGTTAGGGTTAGGGTTAGGGTTAGGGTTAGGGTTAGGGTTAGG
>JASJOG010000129.1:575000-577500 GCA_030142905.1 Heliopora coerulea
GTTAGGTTAGGGTTAGGGTTAGGGTTAGGGTTAGGGTTAGGGTTAGGGTTAGGGTTTGGGTTAGGGTTAGGGTTAGGGTTAGGGTTAGGGTTAGGGTTAGGGTTAGGGTTAGGGTTAGGGTTAGGGTTAGGGTTAGGGTTAGGGTTCGGGTTAGGGTTAGGGTTAGGGATGAGAGACGAGTTTTTATTCAATTTAAGTGCACGAGATATTCTCGCGACAACTTAACGCTATCCATGAGGATGGATGTGCTGTATTTCAATTCTATTTCAGAATCTTCCTCAGGGTATTATGAAACGATAACATCACAATTAACCTACACTGCCGAAGTCAACTGAAAAATGTTGACTCGAGCGGGATATGAACTCGCACCTTCGTCATACCGGTCCGCCGCTCTACCTGTTGAGCTATCGAGTCCACAGGGATTGGAGGCGAGTTTTTATCCAATTTAAGTGCACGAGATATTCTCGAGAGAACTTAACGATATCCATGAGGATGGATGTGCAGTGTTTCAATTCTATTTCAGAATCATATTCAGGGTATTATGAAACTATAACTTCACAATTAACCTACACTGCCGAAGTCAACTGAAAAATGTTGACTCGAGCGGGATTTGAACTCGCACCTTCGGGATACCGGTCCGCTGCTCTACCTTTAAGTTAGGTTAGGGTTAGGGTTAGGGTTAGATTTAGGGTTAGGGTTAGGGTTAGGGTTAGGGTTTGGGTTAGGGTTAGGGTTAGGGTTAGGGTTAGGGTTAGGGTTAGGGTTAGGGTTAGGGTTAGGGTTAGGGTTAGGGTTAGGGTTAGGGTTAGGGTTAGGGTTAGGGTTAGGGTTAGGGTAAGGGATAGGGTTAGGGTTAGGATTAGGGTTAGGGTTAGGGTTAGGTTAGGGTTAGGGTTAGGGTTAGGGTTAGGGTTAGGGTTAGGGTTAGGGTTAGGGTTAGGGTTAGGGTTAGGGTTAGGGTTAGGGTTAGGGTTAGGGTTAGGGTTAGGGTTAGGGTTAGGGTTAGGGTTAGGGTTAGGGTTCGGGTTAGGGTTAGGGTTAGGGATTAGAGACGAGTTTTTATTCAATTTAAGTGCACGAGATTTTCTTGCGACAACTTAACGCTATCCATGAGGATGGATGTGCAGTGTTTCAATTCTATTTCAGAATCATCCTCAGGGTATTATGAAACTATAAATTCACAATTAATCTACTTTGCCGAAGTCAACTGAAAAATGTTGACTCGAGCGGGATTTGAACTCGCACCTTCGGGATACCGGTCCGCCGTTCTACCTTTAAGTTAGGTTAGGGTTAGGGTTAGTGGTAGATTTAGGGTTAGGGTTAGTGTTAGGGTTAGGGTTTGGGTTAGGGTTAGGGTTAGGGTTAGGGTTAGGGTTAGGGTTAGGGTTAGGGTTAGGGTTAGGGTTAGGGTTAGGGTTAGGGTTAGGGTTAGGGTTAGGGTTAGGGTTAGGGTAAGGGATAGGGTTAGGGTTAGGATTAGGGTTAGGGTTAGGGTTAGGTTAGGGTTAGGGTTAGGCTTAGGGTTAGGGTTAGGTTAGGGTTAGGGTTAGGGTTAGGGTAAGGGATAGGGTTAGGGTTAGGATTAAGGTTAAGGTTAGGGTTAGGTTAGGGTTAGGGTTAGGGTTAGGGTTAGGGTAAGGGTTAGGGTTAGGGTTAGGGTTAGGGTTAGGGTTAGGGTTAGTTTTAGGTTAGGGTTAGGGTTAGGGTTAGGGATAGGGTTAGGGTTAGGGTTAGGGTTAGGGTTAGTGTTAGGTTAGGGTTAGGGTTAGGATTAGGGTTAGGGTTAGTGTTAGGTTAGGGTTAGGGTTAGGATTAGGGTTAGGGTTAGGGTTAGGTTAGGGTTAGGGTTAGGGTTAGGGTTAGGGTTAAGGTTAGGAATTGGAGGCGAGTTTTTATTCAATTTAAATGCACGAGATATTCTCGAGTGAACTTAACGCTATCCATGAGGATGGATGTGCAGTGTTTCAATTCTATTTCAGAATCTTCCTCAGGGTATTATGAAACGATAACTTCACGATTAACGTACACTTCCGAAGTCAACTGAAAAATGTTGACTCGAGCGGGATTTGAACTCGCACTTTCGGTATACCGTTCCGCCGCTCTACCTTTAGGTTAGGTTAGGGTTAGGGTTAGGGTTAGGGTTAAGGTTAGGGATAGGGTTAGGGTTAGGGTTAGGGTTAGGGTTAGGGTTAGGTTAGGGTTAGGGTTAGGGTTAGGGTTAGGGTTAGTGTTAGGTTAGGGTTAGGGTTAGGGTTAGGGTAAGGTTTAGGGTTAGGGTTTGGGATAGGGTTAGGGTTAGGGTTGGGGTTAGGGTTAGGGTTAGGGTTAGGGATAGGGATAGGGTTAGGGTTAGGATTAGGGTTAGGGTTAAGGTTAGGTTAGGGTTAGGGTTAGGGTTAGGGTTAGGGTTAGGGTTAGGTTAGGGTTAGGGTTAGGGTTTAGGGTTAGGGTTAGGGTTAGGGTTAGGGTTAGGGTTAGGGTTAGGGTTAGGGTTAGGGTT
>JASJOG010000129.1:582500-595000 GCA_030142905.1 Heliopora coerulea
TTAACCTACACTGCCGAAGTCAACTGAAAAATGTTGACTCGAGCGGGATTTGAACTCGCACCTTCGGGATACCGGTCCGCCGCTCTACCTTTAAGTTAGGTTAGGGTTAGGGTTAGGGTTAGATTTAGGGTTAGTGTTAGGTTAGGGTTAGGGTTAGGGTTAGAGTTAGGGTAAGGGTTAGGGTTAGGGTTAGGGTTAGGGTTAGGGTTGGGGTTAGGGTTAGTGTTAGGTTAAGGTTAGGGTTAGGGTTAGGGTAAGGTTTAGGGTTAGGGTTTGGGTTAGCGTTAGGGTTAGGGTTAGAGTTAAGGTTAGGGATTGGAGGCGAGTTTTTATTCAATTTAAGTGCACGAGATATTCTCGCGACAACTTAACGCTATCCATGAGGATGGATGTACAGTGTTTCAATTCTATTTCAGAATCATCCTCAGGGTATTATGAAACGATAACTTCACAATTAACCTACACTGCCGAAGTCAACTGAAAAATGTTGACTCGAGCGGGATTTCAACTCGCACCTTCGGGATACCGGTCGGCCGCTCTACCTTTAGGTTAGATTAGGGTTAGGGTTGGGTTAGGTTTAGGCTTAGGGTTAGGGTTAGGGTTAGGGTTAGGTTTAGGGTTAGGGTTAGGGTTAGGGTTAGGGTTAGGGTTAGGGTTAGGGTTAGGGTTAGGGTTAGTGTTAGGGTTGGGGTTAGGGTTAGGGTTAGGGTTAGGGTTAGGTTAGGGTTAGGGTTAGGGTTAGGGTTAGCGTTAGGGATTGGAGGCGAGTTTTTATTCAATTTAAGTGCACGAGATATTCTCGCGACAACTTAACGCTATCCATGAGGATGGATGTGCAGTGTTTCAATTCTATTTCAGAATCATAATCAGGGTATTATGAAACGATAAATTCACAATTAACCTACACTGCCGAAGTCAACTGAAAAATGTTTTCTAGAACGGGATTTGAACTCGCACCTTCGGGATACCGGTGCGCCGCACTACCTGTTGAGCTATCGAGTCCACAGGGATTGGAGGCGAGTTTTTATCCAATTTTAGTGCACGAGATATTCTCGAGAGAACTTAACGCTATCCATGAGGATGGATGTGCAGTGTTTCAATTCTATTTCAGAATCATATTCAGGGTATTATGAAACTATAACTTCACAATTAACCTACACTGCCGAAGTCAACTGAAAAATGTTGACTCGAGCGGGATTTGAACTCGCACCTTCGGGATACCGGTCCACCGCTCTACCTTTAAGTTAGGTTAGGGTTAGGGTTAGGGTTAGATTTAGGGTTAGGGTTAGGGTTAGGGTTAGGGTTAGGGTTAGGGTTAGGGTTTGGGTTAGTGTTAGGTTAGGGTTAGGGTTAGGGTTAGGGTAAGGGTTAGGGTTAGGGTTAGGGTTAGGGTTAGGGTTAGGGTTAGGGTTAGTGTTAGGTTAAGGTTAGGGTTAGGGTTAGGGTAAGGTTTAGGGTTAGGGTTTGGGTTAGGTTTAGGGTTAGGGTTAGAGTTAAGGTTAGGGATTTGAGGCGAGTTTTTATTCAATTTAAGTGCACGAGATATTCTAGCGACAACTTAACGCTATCCATGAGGATGGATGTGCAGTGTTTCAATTCTATTTCAGAATCATCCTCAGGGTATTATGAAACGATAACTTCACAATTAACCTAAACTGGCGAAGTCTACTGAAATATGTTGACTCGAGCGGGATTTCAACTCGCACCTTCGGGATACCGGTCCGCTGCTCTACCTGTTGAGCTATCGAGTCCACAGGGATTGGAGGCGAGTTTTTATCCAATCTAAGTGCACGAGATATACTCGCGACAACATAAGGCTATTAATGAGGATGGATGTGCAGTGTTTCAATTCTATTTCAGAATCATCCTCAGGGTATTATGAAACGATAACTTCAAAATTAATCTACACTGCCGAAGTCAACTGAAAAATGTTGACTCGAACGGGATTTGAACTCGCACCTTCGGGATACCGGTCCGCCGCTCTACCTGTTGAGCTATCGAGTCCACAGGGATTGGAGGCGAGTTTTTATCCAATTCAAGTGCACGAGATATTCTCGCGACAACTTAACGCTATTCATGAGGATGGATGAGCAGTGTTTCAATTCTATTTCAGAATCATCCTCAGGGTATTATGAAACGATAACTTCACAATTAACCTACACTGCCGAAGTCAACTGAAAAATGTTGACTCGAACGCGATTTGAACTCCCTTATTCGGGATATTGTCCGTCGCTCTACCTGTTGAGCTATCGAGTACAGAAGGATTTGAGGCGAGTTCTTATCCAATTTAAGTGCACGAGATATTCTCGCGACAACTTAACGCTATCCATGAAGAAGGATGTGCAGTGTTTCAATTCTATTTCTGAATCATCCTCATATTATTATGAAACGATAACTTCACAATTAACCTACACTGCCGAAGTCAACTGAAAAATGTTGACTCGAGCGGGATTTGAACTCGCACCTTCGGGATACCGGTCCGCCGCCCTACCTGTTGAGCTATCGAGTCCACAGGTATTGGATGCGAGTTTTTATCCAATTTAAGTGCACGAGATATTCTCGCGACAACTTAACGCTATCCATGAGGATGGATATGCAGTGTTTCAATTCTATTTCTTAATCATCCTCAGGGTATTATGAAACGATAACTTCACAATTAACCTACACTGCCTAAGTCAATTTAAAAATGTTGACTCGAGCGGGATTTGAACTCACACCTTCCGGATACCGGTCCGCCGCTCTCCCTGTTGAGCTATCGAGTCCACAGGGATTGGAGGCGAGTTTTTATCCAATTTAAGTGCACGAGATATTCTCGCGACAACTTAACGCTATCCATGAGGATGGATATGCAGTGTTTCAATTCTATTTCAGAATCTTTATCAGGGTAGTATGAAACGATAACTTCACAATTAACCTACACTGCCGAAGTCAACTGAAAAATGTTGACAGGAGCAGGATTTGAAATCGCACCTTCGGGATATCGGTCAACCGCTATACCCGTTGAGCTTTCGAGTCCACAGGGATTGGATGCGAGTTTTTATCCAATCTAAGTGCACGAGATATTCTCGCGACAAGTTAACGCTATCCATGAGGATGGATGTGCAGTGTTTCAATTCAATTTCAGAATCATCCTCAGGGTATTATGAAACGATAACTTCACAATTAACCTACACTGCCGAAATCAACTTAAAAATGTTCACTCGAGCGGGATTTGAAATCGCACCTTCGGGATACCGGTCCGCCGATGTACCTGTTGAGCTATCGAGTCCACAGGGATTGGAGGCGAGTTTTTATCCAATTTAAGTGCACGAGATATTCTCGCGACAACTTAACGCTATCCATGAGGATGGATGTGCAGTGTTTCAATTCTATTTCAGAATCTTCCTCAGGGTATTATGAAACGATAACTTCACAATTAACGTACACTGCCGAAGTCAACTGAAAAATGTTGACTCGAGCGGGATTTCAACTCGCACCTTCGTGATACCGGTCCGCCGTTCTACCTGTTGAGCTATCGAGTCCAGAAGGATTTGAGGCGAGTTCTTATCCAATTTAAGTGCACGAGATATTCTCGCGACAACTTAACGCTATCCATGAGGATGGATGTGAAGTGTTTAAATTCTATTTCAGAATCATCCTCAGGGTATTATGAAACGATAATTTCACAATTAACCTACACTGCCGAAGTCAACTGAAAAATGTTGACTCGACCGGGATTTGAACTCCCTTATTCGGGATATTGTCCGCCGCTCTACCTGTTGAGCTATCGAGTACAGAAGGATTTGAGGCGAGTTCTTATCCAATTTAAGTGCACGAGATATTCTCGCGACAACTTAACGCTATCCATGAAGAAGGATGTGCAGTGTTTCAATTCTATTTCTGAATCATCCTCATATTATTATGAAACGATAACTTCACAATTAACCTACACTGCCGAAGTCAACTGAAAAATGTTGACTCGAGCGGGATTTGAACTCGCACCTTCGGGATACCGGTCCGCCGCCCTACCTGTTGAGCTATCGAGTCCACAGGTATTGGATGCGAGTTTTTATCCAATTTAAGTGCACGAGATATTCTCGCGACAACTTAACGCTATCCATGAGGATGGATATGCAGTGTTTCAATTCTATTTCTTAATCATCCTCAGGGTATTATGAAACGATAACTTCACAATTAACCTACACTGCCTAAGTCAATTTAAAAATGTTGACTCGAGCGGGATTTGAACTCACACCTTCCGGATACCGGTCCGCCGCTCTCCCTGTTGAGCTATCGAGTCCACAGGGATTGGAGGCGAGTTTTTATCCAATTTAAGTGCACGAGATATTCTCGCGACAACTTAACGCTATCCATGAGGATGGATATGCAGTGTTTCAATTCTATTTCAGAATCTTTATCAGGGTAGTATGAAACGATAACTTCACAATTAACCTACACTGCCGAAGTCAACTGAAAAATGTTGACAGGAGCAGGATTTGAAATCGCACCTTCGGGATATCGGTCAACCGCTATACCCGTTGAGCTATCGAGTCCAAAGGGATTGGATGCGAGTTTTTATCCAATCTAAGTGCACGAGATATTCTCGCGACAAGTTAACGCTATCCATGAGGATGGATGTGCAGTGTTTCAATTCAATTTCAGAATCATCCTCAGGGTATTATGAAACGATAACTTCACAATTAACCTACACTGCCGAAATCAACTTAAAAATGTTCACTCGAGCGGGATTTGAAATCGCACCTTCGGGATACCGGTCCGCCGATGTACCTGTTGAGCTATCGAGTCCACAGGGATTGGAGGCGAGTTTTTATCCAATTTAAGTGCACGAGATATTCTCGCGACAACTTAACGCTATCCATGAGGATGGATGTGCAGTGTTTCAATTCTATTTCAGAATCTTCCTCAGGGTATTATGAAACGATAACTTCACAATTAACGTACACTGCCGAAGTCAACTGAAAAATGTTGACTCGAGCGGGATTTCAACTCGCACCTTCGTGATACCGGTCCGCCGTTCTACCTGTTGAGCTATCGAGTCCAGAAGGATTTGAGGCGAGTTCTTATCCAATTTAAGTGCACGAGATATTCTCGCGACAACTTAACGCTATCCATGAGGATGGATGTGAAGTGTTTAAATTCTATTTCAGAATCATCCTCAGGGTATTATGAAACGATAATTTCACAATTAACCTACACTGCCGAAGTCAACTGAAAAATGTTGACTCGACCGGGATTTGAACTCGCACATTCGGGATACCGGTCCGCCGCTCTACCTGTTGAGCTATCGAGTCCACAGGGATTGGTGGCGAGTTTTATCCAATTTAAGTGTACGAGATATTCTCGCGACAACTTAACGCTATCCATGAGGATGGATGTGCAGTGTTTCAATTCTATTTCAGAATCATCCTATGGGTATTATGAAACGATAACTTCACAATTAACCTACACTGCCGAAGTCAACAGAAAAATGTTGACTCGAGCGGGATTTGAACTCGTACCTTCGGGATACCGGTCGGCCGCTCTACCTTTAGGTTAGATTAGGGTTAGGGTTGGGTTAGGGTTAGGGTTAGGGTTAGGGTTAGGGTTAGGGTTAGGGTTAGGGTTAGGGTTAGGTTTAGGGTTAGGGTTAGGGTTAGGGTTAGGGTTAGGGTTAAGGTTAGGGTTAGGGTTAGTGTTAGGGTTGGGGTTAGGGTTAGGGTTAGGGTTGGGGTTAGGGTTAGGGTTAGGGTTAGGGTTAGGTTAGGGTTAGGGTTAGGGTTACGGTTAGCGTTAGGGATTGGAGGCGAGTTTTTATTCAATTTAAGTGCACGAGATATTCTCGCGACAACTTAACGCTCTCCATGAGGATGGATGTGCAGTGTTTCAATTCTATTTCAGAATCATATTCAGGGTATTATGAAACGATAACTTCACAATTAACCTACACTGCCGAAGTCAACTGAAAAATGTTGACTCGAGCGGGATTTGAACTCGCACCTTAGGGATACCGGTCCGCCGCTCTACCTTTAAGTTAGGTTAGGGTTAGGGTTAGGGTTAGATTTAGGGTTAGGGTTAGGGTTAGGGTAAGGGTTAGGGTTAGGGTTAGGGTTAGGGTTTGGGTTAGTGTTAGGTTAGGGTTAGGGTTAGGGTTAGGGTAAGGATTAGGGTTAGGGTTAGGGTTAGGGTTAGGGTTAGTGTTAGGGTTAGTGTTAGGGTTAGTGTTAGGTTAGGGTTAGGGTTAGGGTTAGAGTTAGGGTAAGGGTTAGGGTTAGGGTTAGGGTTAGGGTTAGGGATTGGAGGCGAGTTTTTATTCAATTTAAGTGCACGAGATATTCTCGCGACAACTTAACGCTATCCATGAGGATGGATATGCAGTGTTTCAATTCTATTTCAGAATCATCCTCAGGGTATTATGAAACGATAACTTCACAATTAACCTACACTGCCGAAGTCAACTGAAAAATGTTGACTCGAGCGGGATTTCAACTCGCACCTTCGGGATACCGGTCGGCCGCTCTACCTTTAGGTTAGATTAGGGTTAGGGTTGGGTTAGGTTTAGGCTTAGGGTTAGGGTTAGGGTTAGGGTTAGGTTTAGGGTTAGGGTTAGGGTTAGGGTTAGGGTTAGGGTTAGGGTTAGGGTTAGGGTTAGGTTTAGTGTTAGGGTTGGGGTTAGGGTTAGGGTTAGGGTTAGGGTTAGGTTAGGGTTAGGGTTAGGGTTAGGGTTAGCGTTAGGGATTGGAGGCGAGTTTTTATTCAATTTAAGTGCACGAGATATTCTCGCGACAACTTAACGCTATCCATGAGGATGGATGTGCAGTGTTTCAATTCTATTTCAGAATCATAATCAGGGTATTATGAAACGATAAATTCACAATTAACCTACACTGCCGAAGTCAACTGAAAAATGTTTACTAGAACGGGATTTGAACTCGCACCTTCGGGATACCGGTGCGCCGCACTACCTGTTGAGCTATCGAGTCCACAGGGATTGGAGGCGAGTTTTTATCCAATTTAAGTGCACGAGATATTCTCGAGAGTACTTAACGCTATTCATGAGGATAGATGTGCAGTGTTTCAATTCTATTTCAGAATCATCCTCATGGTATTATGAAACGATAACTTCACAATTAACCTACACTGCCGAAGTCAACTGAAAAATGTTGACTCGGGCGGGATTTGAACTCGCACCTTCGGGATACCGGTCTGCCGCTCTACCTTTAAGTTAGGTTAGGGTTAGGGTTAGGGTTAGTGTTAGGGTTAGGGTTAGTGTTAGGTTAGGGTTAGAGTTAGGGTTAGGGTAAGGTTTAGGGTTAGGGTTAGGGTTGGGGTTAGGGTTAGGGTTAGGGTTAAGGTTAGGGTTAGGGATGGGTTAGGGTTAGGATTAGGGTTAGGGTTAGGGTTAGATTAGGGTTAGGGTTAGAGTTAGGGTTAAGGTTAGGGATTGGAGGCAAGTTTTTATTCAATTTAAGTGCACGAGATTTTCTTGCGACAACTTAACGCTATCCATGAGGATGGATGTGCAGTGTTTTAATTCTATTTCAGAATCATCCTCAGGGTATCATGAAACGATAAATTCACAATTAACCTACACTGCCGAAGTCAACTGAAAAATGTTGACTCGAGCGGGATTTGTACTCGCACCTTCGGGATACCGGTCCGCCGCTCTACCTGTTTAGCTATTGAGTCCACAGGGATTGGAGGCGAGTTTTTATCCAATTTAAGTGGACGAGATATTCTCGCGACAACTTAACGCTATCCATGAGGATGGATGTGCAGTGTTTCAATTCTATTTCAGAACCATCGTCAGGGTATTATGAAACGATAACTTCACAATTAACCTACACATCCGAAGTCAACAGAAAAATGTTGACTCGAGCGGGATTTGAACTCGTACCTTCGGGATACCGGTCCGCCGCTCTATCTTTAGGTTAGGTTAGGGTTAGGGTTGGGTTATGGTTGGGGTTAGGGTTAGGGTTAGGGTTAGGGTTAGTGTTAGGGTTAGGGTTAGGTTTAGAGTTAGTGTTAGGGTTAGGGTTAGGGTTAGGGTTAGGGTTAGGGTTAGGGTTAGGTTTAGGGTTAGGGTTAGGGTTAGGGTTAGGGTTAGGGTTAGGGTTAGGGTTAGGGTTAGGGTTAGGGTTAGGGTTAGGGTTAGGGTTAAGGTTAGGGATTGGAAGCGAGTTTTTATTCAATTTAAGTGCACGAGATATTCTCGCGACAAGTTAACGCTATCCATGAGGATGGATGTGCAGTGTTTCAATTCAATTTCAGAATTATCCTCAGGTTATTATGAAACGATAACTTCACAATTAACCTACACTGCCGAAATCAACTTAAAAATGTTCACTCGAGCGGGATTTGAAATCGCACCTTCGGGATACCGTTCCGCCGTTCTACCTGTTGAGCTATCGAGTCCACCGGGAGTGGATGCGAATTTTTATCCAATATAAGTGCACGAGATATTCTCGCGACAACTTAACGCTATCCATGAGGATGGATGTGCAGTCTTTCAATTCTATTTCAGAATCATCCTCAGGGTATTATGAAACGATAACTTCACAATTAACCTACACTGCCGAAGTCAACTAAAAAATGTTAACTCGAGCGGGATTTGAACTCGCACCTTCGGGATACCGGTCCGCCGCTCTACCTTTAGGTTAGGTTAGGGTTAAAGTTAGGGTTAGGGTTAGGGTTAGGGTTAGGGTTAGGGTTAGGGTTAGGGTTAGGGTTAGGGTTAGGGTTAGGGTTAGGGTTAGGGTTAGGGTTAGGGTTAGGGTTAGGGTTAGGGATTGGAGGCGAGTTTTTGTTCAATTTAAGTGGACGAGATATTCTCGCGACAACTTAACGCTATCCATGAGGATGGATGTGCAGTGTTTCGATTCTATTTCAGAATCATCCTCAGTGTATTATGGAACGATAACTTCACAATTAAACTGCACTGCCGAAGTCAAATGAAAAATGTAGACTCGAGCGGAATTTCAACTCGCATCTTCGGGATACCGGTCCGCCGCTCTACCTGTTGAGCTATCGAGTCCACAGGGATTGGGGCGAGTTTTATCCAATCTAAGTTCACGAGATATTCTCGCGACAACTTAACGCTATCCATGAGGATGGATGTGCAGTGTTTCAATTCTTTTTCAGAATCATCCTCAGGGTATTATGAAACGATAACTTTAGAATTAACCTACACTGCCGAAGTAAACTGAAAAATGTTGACTCGAGCGGGATTTGAACTCGCAACTTCGGGATACCGGTCCGCCGCTCTACCTTTAGCTTAGGTTAGGGTTAGGGTTAGGGTTAGATTTAGAGTTAGGGTTAGGGTTAGGGTTAGGGTTAGGGTTAAGGTTAGGGTTAGGGTTAGGGTTAGGGTTAGTGTTAGTTTAGGGTTAGGGTTATGGTTAGGGTAAGGGTTAAGGATAGGGTTAGGGTTAGGGTTAGGGTTAGGGTTAGGGTGATGGTTAGGGTTAGGGTTAGGGTTAGGTTAGGGTTAGGGTTAGGGTTATGGTTAGGGATTGGAGGCGAGTTTTTATCCAATTTAAGTGCACGAGATATTCTAGCGACAACTTAACGCTATCCATGAGGATGGATGTGCAGTGTTTCAATTCTATTTTAGAATCATCCTCAGGGTATTATGAAACGATAACTTCACAATTAACCTACACTGCCGAAGTCAACTGAAAAATGTTGACTTGACCGGGTTTTGAACTCGCACCTTCGGGATACCGGTCCGCCGCTCTACCTTTAGCTTAGGTTAGGGTTAGGGTTAGGGTTAGATTTAGAGTTAGGGTTAGGGTTGGGGTTAGGGTTAAGGTTAGGGTTAGGGTTAGGGTTAGGGTTAGGGTTAGTGTTAGTTTAGGGTTAGAGTTATGGTTAGGGTAAGGGTTAGGGTTAGGGTTAGGTTTATGGTTAGGGTTAGGGTTAGGGTGATGGTTAGGGTTAGGGTTAGGGTTAGGTTAGGGTTAGGGTTAGGGTTAGGGTTAAGGATTGGAGGCGAGTTTTTATCCAATTTAAGTGCACGAGATATTCTCGGGAGAACTTAACGCTATCCATGAGGATGGATGTGCAGTGTTTCAATTCTATTTCAGTATCATCCTCAGGGTATTATGAAACGATAACTTCACAAGTAACTTACACTGCCGAAGTCAACTGAAAAAGGTTGACTCGAGCGGGATTTGAAATCGCACTTTCGGGATACCGTTCCGCCGCTCTACCTTTAGGTTAGGTTAGGTTAAAGTTAGTGTTAGGGTTAGGGTTAGGGTTAGGATTAGGGTTAGGGTTAGGGTTAGGGTTAGGGTTAGGGTTAGGGTTAGGGTTAAGGTTAGGGTTAGCGTTAGGTTAGGGTTAGGGTTAGGGTTAGGGTTAGGGTTAGGGATTGGAGGCGAGTTTTTATTCAATTTAAGTGCACGAGATATTCTTGCGAAAACTTAACGCTATCCATGAGGATGGAGGTGCAGTGTTTCAATTCTATTTCAGGATCATCCTCAGGGTATTATGAAACGATAACTTCACAATTAACCTACACTGCCGAAGTCAACTGAAAAATGTTGACTCGAGCGGGATTTGATATCGCACCTTCGGGATACAGGTCGGCCGTTCTACCTGTTGAGCTATCGAGTCCACAGGGATTGGATGCGAGTTTTTATCCAATTTAAGTGCACGAGATATTCTCGAGAGAACTTAACGCTATCCATGAGGATGGATGTGCAGTGTTTCAATTCTATTTCAGAATCATCCCCAGGGTATTATGAAACGATAATTTCACAATTAACCTACACTGCCAAAGTCAACTGAAAAATGTTGACTCGAGCGGGATTTGAACTCGCACCTTCGGGATACCGGTCCGCCGCTCTACCTTTAGGTTAGGTTAGGGTTAGTGTTAGGGTTAGGATTAGGGTTAGGGTAAGGGTTAGGGTTAGGGTTAGGGTTAGGGTTAGCGTTAGGGTTAGGGTTAGGGATTGGAGGCGAGTTTTTATCCAATTTAAGTGCACGAGATATTCTCGCGACAACTTAACGCTATCCATGAGGATGGATGTGCAGTGTTTCAATTCTATTTCAGAATCTTCCTCAGGGTATTATGAAACGATAATTTCACAAGTAACCTACACTGCCGAAGTCAACTGAAAAAGGTTGACTCGAGCGGGATTTGAAATCGCACCTTCGGGATACCGTTCCGCCTCTCTACCTTTAGGTTAGGTTAGGGTTAAAGTTAGGATTAGGGTTAGGGTTAGGGTTAGGGTTAGGGTTAGGGTTAGGGTTAGGGTTAGGTATTGAAGGCGAGTTTTTATTCAATTTAAGTGCACGAGATATTCTCGCGACAACTTAACGCTATCCATGAGGATGGATGTGCAGTGTTTCAATTCTATTTCAGAATCATCCTCAGGGTATTATGAAACGATAACTTCACAATTAACGTACACTGCGGAAATCAACTGAAAAATGTTAACTCGAGCGGGATTTCAACTCGCACCTTCGGGATACCGGTCCGCCGCTCTACCTGTTGAGCTATCGAGTCCACAGGGATTGGAGCGAGTTTTATCCAATCTAAGTTCACGAGATATTCTCGCGACAACTTAACGCTATCCATGAGGATGGATGTGCTGTGTTTCAATTCTATTTCTGAATCATCCGCAGGGTATTATGAAACGATAACTTCACAATTAACCTTCACTGCCGAAGTCAACTGAAAAATGTTGACTCGAGCGGGATTTGAACTCGCACCTTCTAGATACTGGTCCGCCGCAGTACCTGTTGAGCTATCGAGTCCACAGGGATTGGAGGCGAGTTTTTATCCAATTTAAGTGTACGAGATATTCTCGCGACAACTTAACGCTATCCATGAGGATGGATGTGCAGTGTTTCAATTCTATTTCAGAATCTTCCTCAGGGTATTATGAAACGATAATTTCACAATTAACCTACACTGCCGAAGTCAACTGAAAAATGTTGACTCGAGCGGGATTTGAACTCGCACCATCGGGATACCGGTCCGCCGCTGTACCTTTAGGTTAGGTCAGGTTTTGGGTTAGGGTTAGGGTTAGAGTTAGGGTTAAGGTTAGGGTTAGTGTTAGGGTTAGGGTTAGGGTTAGGGTTAGGGATGAGAGACGAGTTTTTATTCAAATTAAGTGCACGAGATTTTCTTGCGACAACTTAACGCTATCCATGAGGATGGATGTGCAGTGTTTCAATTCTATTTCAGAATCATAATCAGGGTATTATGAAACGATAAATTCACAATTAACCTACACTGCCGAAGTCAACTGAAAAATGTTGACTAGAACGGGATTTGAACTCGCACCTTCGGGATACCGGTGCGCCGCACTACCTGTTGAGCTATCGAGTCCACAGGGATTGGAGGCGAGTTTTTATCCAATTTAAGTGCACGAGATATTCTCGAGAGTACTTAACGCTATTCTTGAGGATGGATGTGCAGTGTTTCAATTCTATTTCAGAATCATCCTCACGGTATTATGAAACGATAACTTCACAATTAACCTACACTGCCGAAGTTAACTGAAAAATGTTGA
>JASJOG010000129.1:600000-605000 GCA_030142905.1 Heliopora coerulea
GGTTAGGGTTAGGGTTAGGGTTAGGGTTAGGGTTAGGGTTAGGGTTAGGTTTAGGGTTAGGGTTAGGGTTAGGGTTAGGGTTAGGGTTAGGGTTAGGGTTAGGGTTAGGGTTAGGGTTAGGGTTAGGGTTAGGGTTAAGGTTAGGGATTGGAAGCAAGTTTTTATTCAATTTAAGTGCACGAGATAAACTCGCGACAAGTTAACGCTATCCATGAGGATGGATGTGCAGTGTTTCAATTCTATTTCAGAATCATCCTCAGGGTATCATGAAACGATAAATTCACAATTAACCTACACTGCCGAAGTCAACTTAAAAATGTTGACTCGAGCGGGATTTGAAATCGCACCTTCGGGATTCAGGTCCGCTGCTCTACCTTTAGCTTAGGTTAGGGTTAGGGTTAGGGTTAGATTTATGGTTTGGGTTAGGGTTAGGGTTAGGGTTAGGATTAGGGTGAGGGTTAGGGTTAGGGTTAGGGTGATGGTTAGGTTTAGGGTTAGGGTTAGTTTAGGGTTAGGGTTAGGGTTATGGTTAGGGATTGGAGGCGAGTTTTTATCCAATTTAAGTGCACGAGATATTCTCGCGACAACTTAACGCTATCCATGAGGATGGATGTGCAGTGTTTCAAATCTATTTCAGAATCTTCCTCAGGGTATTATGAAACGATAACTTCACAATTAACCTACACTGCCGAAGTCAACTGAAAAATGTTGACTCGAGCGGGATTTGAACTCGCACCATCGGGATACCGGTCCGCCGTTGTACCTTTAGGTTAGGTCAGGTTTTGGGTTAGGGTTAGGGTTAGAGTTAGGGTTAAGGTTAGGGTTAGTGTTAGGGTTAGGGTTAGGGTTAGGGTTAGGGATGAGAGACGAGTTTTTATTCAAATTAAGTGCACGAGATTTTCTTGCGACAACTTAACGCTATCCATGAGGATGGATGTGCAGTGTTTCAATTCTATTTCAGAATCATAATCAGGGTATTATGAAACGATAAATTCACAATTAACCTACACTGCCGAAGTCAACTGAAAAATGTTGACTAGAACGGGATTTGAACTCGCACCTTCGGGATACCGGTGCGCCGCACTACCTGTTGAGCTATCGAGTCCACAGGGATTGGAGGCGAG
Organism: Heliopora coerulea; assembly: GCA_030142905.1. Taxonomy (NCBI): domain Eukaryota; kingdom Metazoa; phylum Cnidaria; class Anthozoa; order Scleralcyonacea; family Helioporidae; genus Heliopora; species Heliopora coerulea. Next base: position 601,125 of record JASJOG010000129.1, read on the forward strand.
TTTTTATCCAATTTAAGTGCACGAGATATTCTCGAGAGTACTTAACGCTATTCATGAGGATGGATGTGCAGTGTTTCAATTCTATTTCAGAATCATCCTCAGGGTATTATGAAACGATAACTTCACAATTAAGCTACACTGCCGAAGTCAACTGAAAAATGTTGACTCGAACGCGATTTGAACTCCGTTATTCGGGATACTGGTCCGCCGCTCTACCTGTTGAGCTATCGAGTACAGAAGGATTTGAGGCGAGTTCTTATCCAATTTAAGTGCACGAGATATTCTCGCTACAACTTAACGCTATCCATGAAGAAGGATGTGCAGTGTTTCAATTCTATTTCTGAATCATCCTCATATTATTATGAAACGATAACTTCACAATTAACCTTCACTGCCGAAGTCAACTGAAAAATGTTGACTCGAGCGGGATTTGAACTCGTACCTTCGGGATACAGGTCCGCCGCCCTACCTGTTGAGCTATCGAGTCCACAGGTATTGGATGCGAGTTTTTATCCAATTTAAGTGCACGAGATATTCTCGCGACAACTTAACGCTATCCATGAGGATGGATGTGCAGTGTTTCAATTCTATTTCTTAATCATCCTCAGGGTATTATGAAACGATAACTTCACAATTAACCTACACTGCCGAAGTCAATTTAAAAATGTTGACTCGAGCGGGATTTGAACTCACACCTTCCGGATACCGGTCCACCGCTCTCCCCGTTGAGCTATCGAGTCCACAGGGATTGGAGGCGAGTTTTTATCCAATTAAAGTGCACGAGATATTCTCGCGACAACTTAACGCTATCCATGAGGATGGATGTGCAGTGTTTCAAATCTATTTCAGAATCTTCCTCAGGGTATTATGAAACGATAACTTCACAATTAACCTACACTGCCGAAGTCAACTGAAAAATGTTGACTCGAGCGGGATTTGAACTCGCACCATCGGGATACCGGTCCGCCGCTGTACCTTTAGGTTAGGTTAGGTTTTGGGTTAGGGTTAGGGTTAGAGTTAGGGTTAAGGTTAGGGTTAGTGTTAGAAATGAGAGACGAGTTTTTATTCAATTTAAGTGCACGAGATTTTCTTGCGACAACTTAACGCTATCCATGAGGATGGATGTGCAGTGTTTCAATTCTATTTCAGAATCATAATCAGGGTATTATGAAACGATAAATTCACAATTAACCTACACTGCCGAAGTCAACTGAAAAATGTTGACTAGAACGGGATTTGAACTCGCACCTTCGGGATACCGGTGCGCCGCACTACCTGTTGAGCTATCGAGTCCACAGGGATTGGAGGCGAGTTTTTATCCAATTTAAGTGCACGAGATATTCTCGAGAGTACTTAACGCTATTCATGAGGATGGATGTGCAGTGTTTCAATTCTATTTCAGAATCATCCTCAGGGTATTATGAAACGATAACTTCACAATTAACCTACACTGCCGAAGTCAACTGAAAAATGTTGACTTGGGCGGGATTTGAACTCGCACCTTTGGGATACCGGTCTGCCGCTCTACCTTTAAGTTAGGTTAGGGTTAGGGTTAGGGTTAGGGTTAAGGTTAGGGATTGGAAGCAAGTTTTTATTCAATTTAAGTGCACGAGATTTTCTTGCGACAACTTAACGCTATCCATGAGGATGGATGTGCAGTGTTTTAATTCTATTTCAGAATCATCCTCAGGGTATCATGAAACGATAACTTCACAATTAACCTACACTGCCGAAGTCAACTGAAAAATGTTGACTCGAGCGGGATTTGATATCGCACCTTCGGGATACAGGTCGGCCGCTCTACCTGTTGAGCTATCGAGTCCACAGGGATTGGATGCGAGTTTTTATCCAATTTAAGTGCACGAGATATTCTCGAGAGAACTTAACGCTATCCATGAGGATGGATGTGCAGTGTTTCAATTCTATTTCAGAATCATCCTCAGGGTATTATGAAACGATAATTTCACAATTAACCTACACTGCCAAAGTCAACTGAAAAATATTGACTCGAGCGGGATTTGAACTCGCACCTTCGGAATACCGGTCCGCCGCTCTACCTTTAGGTTAGGTTAGGGTTAGTGTTAGGGTTAGGGTTAGGGTTAGGGTTAGTGTTAGGGTTAGGGTTAGGGTTAGGGTTAGGGTTAGGTTTAGTGTTAGGGTTAGGGTTAGGGTTAGGGTTAGGGTTAGGGTTAGGGTTAGGGTTAGGGTTAGGGTTAGGGTTAAGGTTAGGGATTGGAAGCAAGTTTTTATTCAATTTAAGTGCACGAGATAAACTCGCGACAAGTTAACGCTATCCATGAGGATGGATGTGCAGTGTTTCAATTCTATTTCAGAATCATCCTCAGGGTATCATGAAACGATAAATTCACAATTAACCTACACTGCCGAAGTCAACTGAAAAATGTTGACTCGAGCGGGATTTGTACTCGCACCTTCGGGATACCGGTCCGCCGATCTACCTGTTTAGCTATTGAGTCCACAAGGATTGGAGGCGAGTTTTTATCCAATTTAAGTGGACGAGATATTCTCGCGACAACTTAACGCTATCCATGAGGATGGATGTGCAGTGTTTCAATTCTATTTCAGAACCATCGTCAGGGTATTATGAAACGATAACTTCACAATTAACCTACACTTCCGAAGTCAACTGAAAAATGTTGACTCGAGCGGGATTTGAACTCGCACCTTCGGGATACCGGTCCGCCGCTCTATCTTTAGGTTAGGTTAGGGTTAGGGTTGGGTTATGGTTAGGGTTAGGGTTAGGGTTAGGGTTAGGGTTAGGGTTAAGGTTAGGGTTAGGTTTAGAGTTAGTGTTAGGGTTAGGGTTAGGGTTAGGGTTAGGATTAGGGTTAGGGTTAGGGTTAGGGTTAGGGTTAGGTTTAGGGTTAGGGTTAGGGTTAGGGTTAGGGTTAGGGTTAGGGTTAGGGTTAGGGTTAATGTTAGGGTTAGGGTTAGGGTTAGGGTTAGGGTTAGGGTTAGGGTTAGGGTTAGGGTTAGGGTTAGGGTTAGGGTTAGGGTTAGGGTTAGGGTTAGGGTTAGGGTTAGGGTTAGGGTTAGGGTTAAGGTTAGGGATTGGAGGCGAGTTTTTATTCAATTTAAGTGCACGAGATATTCTCGCGACAAGTTAACGCTATCCATGAGGATGGATGTGCAGTGTTTCAATTCAATTTCAGAATCATCCTCAGGGTATTATGAAACGATAACTTCACAATTAACCTACACTGCCGAAATCAACTTAAAAATGTTCACTCGAGCGGGATTTGAAATCGCACCTTCGGGATACCGGTCCGCCGATGTACCTGTTGAGCTATCGAGTCCACAGGGATTGGAGGCGAGTTTTTATCCAATTTAAGTGCACGAGATATTCTCGCGACAACTTAACGCTATCCATGAGGATGGATGTGCAGTGTTTCAATTCTATTTCAGAATCTTCCTCAGGGTATTATGAAACGATAACTTCACAATTAACGTACACTGCCGAAGTCAACTGAAAAATGTTGACTCGAGCGGGATTTCAACTCGCACCTTCGTGATACCGGTCCGCTGCTCTACCTGTTGAGCTATCGAGTCCAGAAGGATTTGAGGCGAGTTCTTATCCAATTTAAGTGCACGAGATATTCTCGCGACAACTTAACGCTATCCATGAGGATGAATGTGCAGTGTTTAAATTCTATTTCAGAATCATCCTCAGGGTATTATGAAACGATAATTTCACAATTAACCTACACTGCCGAAGTCAACTGAAAAATGTTGACTCGACCGGGATTTGAACTCGCACATTCGGGATACCGGTCCGCCGCTCTACCTGTTGAGCTATCGAGTCCACAGGGATTGGTGGCGAGTTTTATCCAATTTAAGTGTACGAGATATTCTCGC
>JASJOG010000129.1:612500-615000 GCA_030142905.1 Heliopora coerulea
TAGGGTTAGAGTTAGGGTTAGGGATTGGAGGCGAGTTTTTATTCAATTTAAGTGCACGAGATATTCTCGCGACAACTTAACGCTATCCATGAGGATGGATGTGCAGTGCTTCGATTCTATTTCAGAATCATCCTCAGGGTATTATGGAACGATAACTTCACAATTAACCTACACTGCCGAAGTCAAATGAAAAATGTTGACTCGAGCGGGATTTGAACTCGCACCTTCGGGATACCGGTCCGCCGCTCTACCTTTAGCTTAGGTTAGGGTTAGGGTTAGGGTTAGATTTAGAGTTAGGGTTAGGGTTAGGGTTAGGGTTAGGGTTAGGGTTAAGGTTAGGGTTAGGGTTAGGGTTAGGGTTAGTGTTAGTTTAGGGTTAGGGTTATGGGTAGGGTAAGGGTTAGGGTTAGGGTTAGGGTTAGGGTTAGGGTTAGGGTTAGGGTGATGGTTAGGGTTAGGGTTAGGGTTAGGTTAGGGTTAGGGTTAGGGTTATGGTTAGGGATTGGAGGCGAGTTTTTATCCAATTTAAGTGCACGAGATATTCTCGCGACAACTTAACGCTATCCATGAGGATGGATGTGCAGTGTTTCAATTCTATTTCAGAATCTTCCTCAGGGTATTATGAAACGATAACTTCACATTTAACCTACACTGCCGAAGTCAACTTAAAAATGTTCACTCGAGCGGGATTTGAACTCGCACCTGCGGATTACCGTTCCGCCTCTCTACCTGTTGAGCTATCGAGTCCACAGGGAGTGGATGCGAGTTTTTATCCAATATAAGTGCACGAGATATTCCCGCGACAACTTAACGCTATCCATGAGGATGGATGTGCAGTGTTTCAATTCTATTTCAGAATCTTCCTCAGGGTATTATGAAACGATAATTTCACAATTAACCTACACTGCCGAAGTCAACTGAAAAATGTTGACTCGAGCGGGATTTGAACTCGAACCTTCTGGTTACCGGTTCGCCGTTCTAGCTGTTGAGCTATCGAGTCCACAGGGATTGGAGGAGAGTTTTTATCCAATTTATGTGAACGAGATATTCTCGCGACAACTTAACGCTATCCATGAGGATGGATGTGCAGTGTTTCAATTCTATTTCAGAATCTTCCTCAGGGTATTATGAAACGATAATTTCACAATTAACCTACACTGCCGAAGTCAACTGAAAAATGTTGACTCGAGCGGGATTTGAACTCGCAACTTCGGGATACCGGTCCGCCGCTCTACCTTTAGCTTAGGTTAGGGTTAGGGTTAGGGTTAGATTTAGAGTTAGGGTTAGGGTTAGGGTTAGGGTTAAGGTTAGGGTTAGGGTTAGGGTTAGGGTTAGGATTAGTGTTAGTTTAGGGTTAGAGTTATGGTTAGTGTAAGGGTTAGGGTTAGGGTTAGGGTTATGGTTAGGGTTAGGGTTAGGGTGATCGTTAGGGTTAGGGTTAGGGTTAGGGTTAGGTTAGGGTTAGGGTTAGGGTTAAGGATTGGAGGCGAGTTTTTATCCAATTTAAGTGCACGAGATATTCTCGGGAGAACTTAACGCTATCCATGAGGATGGATGTGCAGTGTTTCAATTCTATTTCAGTATCATCCTCAGGGTATTATGAAACGATAACTTCACAAGTAACTTACACTGCCGAAGTCAACTGAAAAAGGTTGACTCGAGCGGGATTTGAAATCGCACTTTCGGGATACCGTTCCGCCGCTCTACCTTTAGGTTAGGTTAGGGTTAAAGTTAGTGTTAGGGTTAGGGTTAGGGTTAGGGTTAGGGTTAGGGTTAGGGTTAGGGTTAGGGTTAGGGTTAGGGTTAGGGTTAGGGTTAGCGTTAGGTTAGGGTTAGGGTTAGGGTTAGGGTTAGGGTTAGGGATTGGAGGCGAGTTTTTATTCAATTTAAGTGCACGAGATATTCTTGCGAAAACTTAACGCTATCCATGAGGATGGAGGTGCAGTGTTTCAATTCTATTTCAGAATCATCCTCAGGGTATTATGAAACGATAACTTCACAATTAACCTACACTGCCGAAGTCAACTGAAAAATGTTGACTCGAGCGGGATTTGATATCGCACCTTCGGGATACAGGTCGGCCGCTCTACCTGTTGAGCTATCGAGTCCACAGGGATTGGATGCGAGTTTTTATCCAATTTAAGTGCACGAGATATTCTCGAGAGAACTTAAAGCTATCCATGAGGATGGATGTGCAATGTTTCAATTCTATTTCAGAATCATCCTCAGGGTATTATGAAACGATAATTTCACAATTAACCTACACTGCCAAAGTCAACTGAAAAATGTTGACTCGAGCGGGATTTGAACTCGCACCTTCGGGATACCGGTCCGCCGCTCTACCTTTAGGTTAGGTTAGGGTTAGTGTTAGGGTTAGGATTAGGGTTAGGGTAATGGTTAGGGTTAGGGTTAGGGTTAGGGTTAGCGTTAGGGTTAGGGTTAGGGATTGGAGGCGAGTTTTTATCCAATTTAAGTGCACGAGATATTCTCGCGACAACTT
>JASJOG010000129.1:620000-637500 GCA_030142905.1 Heliopora coerulea
ATGTGCAGTGTTTCAATTCTATTTCAGAATCATCCTCAGGGTATTATGAAACGATAACTTCACAATTAACCTACACTGCCGAAGTCAACTGAAAAATGTTGACTCGGGCGGGATTTGAACTCGCACCTTCGGGATACCGGTCTGCCGCTCTACCTTTAAGTTAGGTTAGGGTTAGGGTTAGGGTTAGTGTTAGGGTTAGGGTTAGTGCTAGGTTAGTGTTAGGGTTAGGGTTAGGGTTAGGGTTAGGATTAGGGTTAGGGTTAGGGTTAGGGTTAGGGTTAGGTTTAGGGATAGGGTTAGGGTTAGGGTTAGGGTTAGGGTTAGGGTTAGGGTTAGGGTTAGGGTTAGGGTTAGGGTTAGGGTTAGGGTTAGGGTTAGGGTTAGGGTTAGGGTTAGGGTTAGAGTTAGGGTTAAGGTTAGGGTTAGTGTTAGGGTTAGTGTTAGGGATGAGAGACGAGTTTTTATTCAATTTAAGTGCACGAAATTTTCTTGCGACAACTTAACGCTATCCATGAGGATGGATGTGCAGTGTTTCAATTCTATTTCAGAATCATAATCAGGGTATTATGAAACGATAAATTCACAATTAACCTACACTGCCGAAATCAACTGAAAAATGTTGACTAGAACGGGATTTGAACTCGCACCTTCGGGATACCGGTGCGCCGCACTTCCTGTTGAGCTAACGAGTCCACAGGGATTGGAGGCGAGTTTTTATCCAATTTAAGTGCACGAGATATTCTCGAGAGTACTTAACGCTATTCATGAGGATGGATGTGCAGTGTTTCAATTCTATTTCAGAATCATCCTCAGGGTATTATGAAACGATAACTTCACAATTAACCTACACTGCCGAAGTCAACTGAAAAATGTTGACTCGGGCGGGATTTGAACTCGCACTTTCGGGATACCGGTCTGCCGCTCTACCTTTAAGTTAGGTTAGGGTTAGGGTTAGGGTTAGTGTTAGGGTTAGGGTTAGTGCTAGGTTAGGGTTAGGGTTAGGGTTAGGGTAAGGTTTAGGGTTAGGGTTAGGGTTGGGGTTAGGGTTAGGGTTAGGGTTAGGGTTAGGGTTAGGGTTAGGGATAGGGTTAGGGTTAGGATTAGGGTTAGGGTTAGGGTTAGGTTAGGGTTAGGGTTAGGGTTAGGGTTAAGGTTAGGGATTGGAAGCAAGTTTTTATTCAATTTAAGTGCACGAGAATTTCTTGCGACAACTTAACGCTATCCATGAGGATGGATGTGCAGTGTTTTAATTCTATTTCAGAATCATCCTCAGGGTATCATGAAACGATAAATTCACAATTAACCTACACTGCCGAAGTCAACTGAAAAATGTTGACTCGAGCGGGATTTCTACTCGCACCTTCAAGATACCGGTCCGCCGCTCTACCTGTTTAGCTATTGAGTCCACAGGGATTGGAGGCGAGTTTTTATCCAATTTAAGTGGACGAGATATTCTCGCGACAGCTTAACGCTATCCATGAGGATGGATGTGCAGTGTTTCAATTCTATTTCAGAACCATCGTCAGGGTATTATGAAACGATAACTTCACAATTAACCTACATTTCCGAAGTCAACTGAAAAATGTTGACTCGAGCGGGATTTGAACTCGCACCTTCGGGATACCGGTCCGCCGCTCTATCTTTAGGTTAGGTTTGGGTTAGGGTTGGGTTATGGTTGGGGTTAGGGTTAGGGTTAGGGTTAGGGTTAGGGTTAGGGTTAGGGTTAGGTTTAGAGTTAGTGTTAGGGTTAGGGTTAGGGTTAGGGTTAGGGTTAGGGTTAGGGTTAGGGTTAGGGTTAGGGTTAGGGTTAGGGTTAGGGTTAGGGTTAGGGTTAGGGTTAGGGTTAGGGTTAGGGTTAGGGTTAGGGTTAGGGTTAGGGTTAGGGTTAGGGTTAGGGTTAGGGTTAAGGTTAGGGATTGGAGGCGAGTTTTTATTCAATTTAAGTGCACGAGATATTCTCGCGACAAGTTAACGCTATCCATGAGGATGGATGTGCAGTGTTTCAATTCAATTTCAGAATTATCCTCAGGGTATTATGAAACGATAACTTCACAATTAACCTACACTGCCGAAATCAACTTAAAAATGTTCACTCGAGCGGGATTTGAAATCGCACCTTCGGGATACCGTTCCGCCGTTCTACCTGTTGAGCTATCGAGTCCACCGGGAGTGGATGCGAATTTTTATCCAATATAAGTGCACGAGATATTCTCGCGACAACTTAACGCTATCCATGAGGATGGATGTGCAGTGTTTAAATTCTATTTCAGATTCATCCTCAGGGTATTATGAAACGATAATTTCACAATTAACCTACACTGCCGACGAAGTCAACTGAAAAATGTTGACTGGAGCGGGATTTGAACTCGCACTTTCGGGATACCGGTCCGCCGCTCTACCTTTAGGTTAGGTTAGGGTTAGGGTTAGGGTTAGGATTAGGGTTAGGGTAAGGGTTAGGGTTAGGGTTAGCGTTAGGGTTAGCGTTAGGGTTAGGGTTAGGGATTGGAGGCGAGTTTTTATCCAATTTAAGTGCACGAGATATTCTCGCGACAACTTAACGCTATCCATGAGGATGGATGTGCAGTCTTTCAATTCTATTTCAGAATCATCCTCAGGGTATTATGAAACGATAACTTCACAATTAACCTACACTGCCGTAGTCAACTGAAAAATGTTAACTCGAGCGGGATTTGAACTCGCACCTTCGGGATACCGGTCCGCCGCTCTACCTTTAAGTTAGGTTAGGGTTAAAGTTAAGGTTAGGGTTAGGGTTAGGGTTAGGGTTAGGGTTAGGTTTAGGGTTAGGGTTAGGGTTAGGGTTAGGGTTAGGGTTAGGGTTAGGATTAGGGTTAAGGTTAGGGTTAGGGTTAGGGTTAGGGTTAAGGTTAGGGATTGGAGGGGAGTTTTTATTCAATTTAAGTGCACGAGATAAACTCGCGACAAGTTAACGCTATCCATGAGGATGGATGTGCAGTGTTTCAATTCTATTTCAGAATCATCCTCAGGGTATCATGAAACGATAAATTCACAATTAACCTACACTGCCGAAGTCAACTGAAAAATGTTGACTCGAGCGGGATTTCTACTCGCACCTTCGGGATACCGGTCCGCCGCTCTACCTGTTTAGCTATTGAGTCCACAGGGATTGGAGGCGAGTTTTTATCCAATTTAAGTGGACGAGATATTCTCGCGACAACTTAACGCTATCCATGAGGATGGATGTGCAGTGTTTCAATTCTATTTCAGAACCATCGTCAGGGTATTATGAAACGATAACTTCACAATTAACCTACACTTCCGAAGTCAACTGAAAAATGTTGACTCGAGCGGGATTTGAACTCGCACCTTCGGGATACCGGTCCGCCGCTCTATCTTTAGGTTAGGTTAGGGTTAGGGTTGGGTTATGGTTGGGGTTAGGGTTAGGGTTAGGGTTAGGGTTAGGGTTAGGGTTAGGGTTAGGGTTAGGTTTAGAGTTAGTGTTAGGGTTAGGGTTAGGGTTAGGGTTAGGATTAGGGTTAGGGTTAGGGTTAGGGTTAGGGTTAGGTTTAGGGTTAGGGTTAGGGTTAGGGTTAGGGTTAGGGTTAGGGTTAGGGTTAAAGTTAGGATTAGGGTTAGGGTTAGGGTTAGGGTTAGGGTTAGGGTTAGGGTTAGGGTTAGGGTTAGGGTTAGGGTTAGGGTTAGGGTTAGGGTTAAGGTTAGGGATTGGAGGCGAGTTTTTATTCAATTTAAGTGCACGAGATATTCTCGCGACAAGTTAACGCTATCCATGAGGATGGATGTGCAGTGTTTCAATTCAATTTCAGAATTATCCTCTGGGTATTATGAAACGATAACTTCACAATTAACCTACACTGCCGAAATCAACTTAAAAATGTTCACTCGAGCGGGATTTGAAATCGCACCTTCGGGATACCGTTCCGCCGTTCTACCTGTTGAGCTATCGAGTCCACCGGGAGTGGATGCGAATTTTTATCCAATATAAGTGCACGAGATATTCTCGAGAGAACTTAACGCTATCCATGAGGATGGATGTGCAGTGTTTCAATTCTATTTCAGAATCATCCTCAGGGTATTATGAAACGATAATTTCACAATTAACCTACACTGCCAAAGTCAACTGAAAAATGTTGACTCGAGCGGGATTTGAACTCGCACCTTCGGGATACCGGTCCGCCGCTCTACCTTTAGGTTAGGTTAGGGTTAGTGTTAGGGTTAGGATTAGGGTTAGGGTAAGGGTTAGGGTTAGGGTTAGGGTTAGGGTTAGCGTTAGGGTTAGGGTTAGGGATTGGAGGCGAGTTTTTATCCAATTTAAGTGCACGAGATATTCTCGCGACAACTTAACGCTATCCATGAGGATGGATGTGCAGTGTTTCAATTCTATTTCAGAATCATCCTCAGGGTATTATGGAACGATAACTTCACAATTAACCTACACTGCCGAAGTCAAATGAAAAATGTTGACTCGAGCGGGATTTCAACTCGCATCTTCGGGATACCGGTCCGCCGCTCTACCTGTTGAGCTATCGAGTCCACAGGGATTGGAGCGAGTTTTATCCAATCTAAGTTCACGAGATATTCTCGCGACAACTTAACGCTATCCATGAGGATGGATGTGCAGTGTTTCAATTCTTTTTCAGAATCATCCTCAGGGGATTATGAAACGATAACTTCACAATTAACGTACACTGCCGAAGTCAACTTAAAAATGTTGACTCAAGCGGGATTTGAAATCGCACCTTCGGGATATCGGTCGGCCGCTCTACCCGTTGAGGTATTGAGTCCACAGGGATTGGAGGCAAGTTTTTATCCAATTTAAGTGCACGAGATATTCTTGCGACAACTTAACGCTATCCATGAGGATGGATGTGCAGTGTTTCAATTCTATTTCAGAATCTTCCTCAGGGTATTATGAAACGATAATTTCACAATTAACCTACACTGCCGAAGTCAACTGAAAAATGTTGACTCGAGCGGGATTTGAACTCGCACCATCGGGATACCGGTCCGCCGCTGTACCTTTAGGTTAGGTTAGGTTTTGGGTTAGGGTTAGGGTTAGAGTTAGGGTTAAGGTTAGGGTTAGTGTTAGGGATGAGAGACGAGTTTTTATTCAATTTAAGTGCACGAGATTTTCTTGCGACAACTTAACGCTATCCATGAGGATGGATGTGCAGTGTTTCAATTCTATTTCAGAATCATAATCAGGGTATTATGAAACGATAAATTCACAATTAACCTACACTGCCGAAATCAACTGAAAAATGTTGACTAGAACGGGATTTGAACTCGCACCATCGGGATACCGGTGCGCCGCACTTCCTGTTGAGCTATCGAGTCCACAGGGATTGGAGGCGAGTTTTTATCCAATTTAAGTGCACGAGATATTCTCGAGAGTACTTAACGCTATTCATGAGGATGGATGTGCAGTGTTTCAATTCTATTTCAGAATCATCCTCAGGGTATTATGAAACGATAACTTCACAATTAACCTACACTGCCGAAGTCAACTGAAAAATGTTGACTCGGGCGGGATTTGAACTCGCACTTTCGGGATACCGGTCTGCCGCTCTACCTTTAAGTTAGGTTAGGGTTAGGGTTAGGGTTAGTGTTAGGGTTAGGGTTAGTGCTAGGTTAGGGTTAGGGTTAGGGTTAGGGTAAGGTTTAGGGTTAGGGTTAGGGTTGGGGTTAGGGTTAGGGTTAGGGTTAGGGTTAGGGTTAGGGTTAGGGATAGGGTTAGGGTTAGGATTAGGGTTAGGGTTAGGGTTAGGGTTAGGTTAGGGTTAGGGTTAGGGTTAGGGTTAAGGTTAGGGATTGGAAGCAAGTTTTTATTCAATTTAAGTGCACGAGAATTTCTTGCGACAACTTAACGCTATCCATGAGGATGGATGTGCAGTGTTTTAATTCTATTTCAGAATCATCCTCAGGGTATCATGAAAAGATAAATTCACAATTAACCTACACTGCCGAAGTCAACTGAAAAATGTTGACTCGAGCGGGATTTCTACTCGCACCTTCAAGATACCGGTCCGCCGCTCTACCTGTTTAGCTATTGAGTCCACAGGGATTGGAGGCGAGTTTTTATCCAATTTAAGTGGACGAGATATTCTCGCGACAGCTTAACGCTATCCATGAGGATGGATGTGCAGTGTTTCAATTCTATTTCAGAACCATCGTCAGGGTATTATGAAACGATAACTTCACAATTAACCTACACTTCCGAAGTCAACTGAAAAATGTTGACTCGAGCGGGATTTGAACTCGCACCTTCGGGATACCGGTCCGCCGCTCTATCTTTAGGTTAGGTTAGGGTTAGGGTTGGGTTATGGTTGGGGTTAGGGTTAGGGTTAGGGTTAGGGTTAGGGTTAGGGTTAGGGTTAGGGTTAGGTTTAGAGTTAGTGTTAGGGTTAGGGTTAGGGTTAGGGTTAGGGTTAGGGTTAGGGTTAGGGTTAGGGTTAGGTTTAGGGTTAGGGTTAGGGTTAGGGTTAGGGTTAGGGTTAGGGTTAGGGTTAGGGTTAGGGTTAGGGTTAGGGTTAGGGTTAGGGTTAGGGTTAGGGTTAGGGTTAGGGTTAGGGTTAGGGTTAGGGTTAAGGTTAGGGATTGGAGGCGAGTTTTTATTCAATTTAAGTGCACGAGATATTCTCGCGACAAGTTAACGCTATCCATGAGGATGGATGTGAAGTGTTTCAATTCAATTTCAGAATTATCCTCAGGGTATTATGAAACGATAACTTCACAATTAACCTACACTGCCGAAATCAACTTAAAAATGTTCACTCGAGCGGGATTTGAAATCGCACATTCGGGATACCGTTCCGCCGTTCTACCTGTTGAGCTATGGAGTCCACCGGGAGTGGATGCGAATTTTTATCCAATATAAGTGCACGAGATATTCTCGCGACAAATTAACGCTATCCATGAGGATGGATGTGCAGTGTTTAAATTCTATTTCAGATTCATCCTCAGGGTATTATGAAACGATAATTTCACAATTAACCTACACTGCCGACGAAGTCAACTGAAAAATGTTTACTGGAGCGGGATTTGAACTCGCACTTTCGGGATACCGGTCCGCCGCTCTACCTTTAGGTTAGGTTAGGGTTAGGGTTAGGGTTAGGATTAGGGTTAGGGTAAGGGTTAGGGTTAGGGTTAGCGTTAGGGTTAGCGTTAGGGTTAGGGTTAGGGATTGCAGGCGAGTTTTTATCCAATTTAAGTGCACGAGATATTCTCGCGACAACTTAACGCTATCCATGAGGATGGATGTGCAGTCTTTCAATTCTATTTCAGAATCATCCTCAGGGTATTATGAAACGATAACTTCACAATTAACCTACACTGCCGAAGTCAACTGAAAAATGTTAACTCGAGCGGGATTTGAACTCGAACCTTCGGGATACCGGTCCGCCGCTCTACCTTTAAGTTAGGTTAGGGTTAAAGTTAGGGTTAGGGTTAGGGTTAGGGTTAGGGTTAGGGTTAGGGTTAGTGTTAGGGTTAGTGTTAGGGTTAGGGTTAGGGTTAGGGTTAGGATTAGGGTTAGGGTTAGGGTTAGGGTTAGGGTTAGGGTTAGGGTTAGGGTTAGAGTTAGGGTTAGGGATTGGAGGCGAGTTTTTATTCAATTTAAGTGCACGAGATATTCTCGCGACAACTTAACGCTATCCATGAGGATGGATGTGCAGTGCTTCGATTCTATTTCAGAATCATCCTCAGGGTATTATGGAACGATAACTTCACAATTAACCTACACTGCCGAAGTTAAATGAAAAATGTTGACTCGAGCGGAATTTCAACTCGCATCTTCGGGATACCGGTCCGCCGCTCTACCTGTTGAGCTATCGAGTCCATAGGGATTGGAGCGAGTTTTATCCAATCTAAGTTCACGAGATATTCTCGCGACAACTTAACGCTATCCATGAGGATGGATGTGCAGTGTTTCAATTCTATTTCAGAATCTTCCTCAGGGTATTATGAAACGATAATTTCACAATTAACCTACACTGCCGAAGTCAACTGAAAAATGTTGACTCGAGCGGGATTTGAACTCGCACCTTAAGGTTACCGGTCCGCCGTTCTAGCTGTTGAGCTATCGAGTCCACAGGGATTGGAGGAGAGTTTTTATCCAATTAATGTGAACGAGATATTCTCGCGACAACTTAACGCTATCCATGAGGATGGATGTGCAGTGTTTCAATTCTATTTTAGAATCATCCTCAGGGTATTATGAAACGATAACTTCACAATTAACCTACACTGCCGAAGTCAACTGAAAAATGTTGACTCGACCGGGTTTTGAACTCGCACCTCGGGATACCGGTCCGCCGCTCTACCTGTTGAGCTATCGAGTCAACAGGGATTGGAGGCGAGTTTTTATCCAATTTAAGTGCACGAGATATTCTCGAGAGAACTTAACGCTATCCATGAGGATGGATGTGCAGTGTTTCAATTCTATTTCAGAATCTTCCTCAGGTTATTATGAAACGATAATTTCACAATTAACCTACACTGCCGAAGTCAACTGAAAAATGTTGACTCGAGCGGGATTTGAACTCGCACCTTCGGGATACCGGTCCGCCGCTCTACCTTTAGCTTAGGTTAGGGTTAGGGTTAGGGTTAGATTTAGAGTTAGGGTTAGGGTTAGGGTTAGGGTTAAGGTTAGGGTTAGGGTTAGGGTTAGGGTTAGGGTTAGGGTTAGTGTTAGTTTAGGGTTAGAGTTATGGTTAGGGTAAGGGTTAGGGTTAGGGTTAGGGTTAGGGTTATGGTTAGGGTTAGGGTTAGGGTGATGGTTAGGGTTAGGGTTAGGGTTAGGTTAGGGTTAGGGTTAGGGTTAGGGTTAGGGTTAGGGTTAAGGATTGGAGGCGAGTTTTTATCCAATTTAAGTGCACGAGATATTCTCGGGAGAACTTAACGCTATCCATGAGGATGGATGTGCAGTGTTTCAATTCTATTTCAGTATCATCCTCAGGGTATTATGAAACGATAACTTCACAAGTAACTTACACTGCCGAAGTCAACTGAAAAAGGTTGACTCGAGCGGGATTTGAAATCGCACTTTCGGGATACCGTTCCGCCGCTCTACCTTTAGGTTAGGTTAGGGTTAAAGTTAGTGTTAGGGTTAGGGTTAGGGTTAGGGTTAGGGTTAGGGTTAGGGTTAGGGTTAGGGTTAGGGTTAGGGTTAGGGTTAGGGTTAGGGTTAGGGTTAGCGTTAGGTTAGGATTAGGGTTAGGGTTAGGGTTAGGGTTAGGGATTGGAGGCGAGTTTTTATTCAATTTAAGTGCACGAGATATTCTTGCGAAAACTTAACGCTATCCATGAGGATGGAGGTGCAGTGTTTCAATTCTATTTCAGAATCATCCTCAGGGTATTATGAAACGATAACTTCACAATTAACCTACACTGCCGAAGTCAACTGAAAAATGTTGACTCGAGCGGGATTTGATTTCGCACCTTCGAGATACAGGTCGGCCGCTCTACCTGTTGAGCTATCGAGTCCACAGGGATTGGATGCGAGTTTTTATCCAATTTAAGTGCACGAGATATTCTCGAGAGAACTTAACGCTATCCATGAGGATGGATGTGCAGTGTTTCAATTCTATTTCAGAATCATCCTCAGGGTATTATGAAACGATAATTTCACAATTAACCTACACTGCCAAAGTCAACTGAAAAATGTTGACTCGAGCGGGATTTGAACTCGCACCTTCGGGATACCGGTCCGCCGCTCTACCTTTAGGTTAGGTTAGGGTTAGTGTTAGGGTTAGGATTAGGGTTAGGGTAAGGGTTAGGGTTAGGGTTAGGGTTAGGGTTAGCGTTAGGGTTAGGGTTAGGGATTGGAGGCGAGTTTTTATCCAATTTAAGTGCACGAGATATTCTCGCGACAACTTAACGCTATCCATGAGGATGGATGTGCAGTGTTTCAATTCTATTTCAGAATCATCCTCAGGGTATTATGGAACGATAACTTCACAATTAACCTACACTGCCGAAGTCAAATGAAAAATGTTGACTCGAGCGGGATTTCAACTCGCATCTTCGGGATACCGGTCCGCCGCTCTACCTGTTGAGCTATCGAGTCAACAGGGATTGGAGGCGAGTTTTTATCCAATTTAAGTGCACGAGATATTCTCGAGAGAACTTAACGCTATCCATCAGGATGGATGTGCAGTGTTTCAATTCTATTTCAGAATCATCGTCAGGGTATTATGAAACGATAACTTCACAATTAACCTACACTGCGGAAATCAACTGAAAAATGTTAACTCGAGCGGGATTTCAACTCGCACCTTCGGGATACCGGTCCGCCGCTCTACCTTTTAAGCTATCGAGTCCACACGGATTGGATCGAGTTTTATCCAATCTAAGTTCACGAGATATTCTCGAGACAACTTAACGCTATCCATGAGGATGGATGTGCAGTGTTTCAATTCTATATCAGAATCATCCTCAGGGTATTATGAAACGATAACTTCACAATTAACCTACACTGCCGAAGTCAACTGAAAAATGTTGACTCGAGCGGGATTTGAAATCGCACCTTCGGGATACCGGTCCGCCTCTCTACCTTTAGCTTAGGTTAGGGTTAGGGTTAGGGTTAGAATTATGGTTAGGGTTAGGGTTAGGGTTAGGGTTAGGGTTAGGGTTAGGGTTAGGGTTAGGGTTAGTTTAGGGTTAGGGTTAGGGTTATGGTTAGGGATTGGAGGCGAGTTTTTATCCAATTTAAGTGCACGAGATATTCTCGCGACAACTTAACGCTACCATTGAGGATGGATGTGCAGTGTTTCAATTCTATTTCAGAATCTTCCTCAAGGTATTATGAAACGATAACTTCACAATTAACCTTCACTGCCGAAGTCAACTGAAAAATGTTGACTCGAGCGGGATTTCAACTCGCACATTCGGGATACCGATTCGCCGCTCTACCTGTTGAGCTATCGAGTCCACAGGGATTGGAGCGAGTTTTATGCAATCTAAGTTCACGAGATATTCTCGCGACAACTTAACGCGATCCATGAGGATGGATGTGCAGTGTTTCAATTCTATTTCAGAATCATCGTCAGGGTATTATGAAACGATAACTTCACAATTAACCTACACAGCCGAAGTCAACTGAAAAATGTTGACTCGAGCGGGATTTGAACTCGCACCTTCGAGATACCGGTCAGCCGCTCTACCTGTTGAGCTATCGAGTCCACAGGGATTGGATGCGAGTTTTTATCCAATTTAAGTGCACGAGATATTCTCGCGACAACTTTACGCTATCCATGAGGATGGATGTGCAGTGTTTCAATTCTATTTCAGAATCATCCTCAGGGTATTATGAAACGATAACTTCACAATTAACCTACACTGCCGAAGTCAACTGAAAAATGTTGACTCGAACGGGATTTAAACTCGCACCTTCGGGATACCGATTCGCCGCTCTACCTGTTGAGCTATCGAGTCCACAGGGATTGGAGCGAGTTTTATCCAATCTAAGTTCACGAGATATTCTCGCGACAACTTAACGCTATCCATGAGTATGGATGTGCAGTGTTTCAATTCTATTTCAGAATCATCTTCAGGGTATTATGAAACGATAACTTCACAAGTAACGTACACTGCCAAAGTCAACTGAAAAATGTTGACTCGAGCGGGATTTGAACTCGAACCTTCGGAATAGCGGTCCGCCGCTCTACCTGTTGAGCTATCGAGTCCACAGGGATTGGAGGCGAGTTTTTATCCAATTTAAGTGCACGAGATATTCTCGCGACTACTTAACGCTATCCATGAGGATGGATGTGCAGTGTTTCAATTCTATTTAAGAATCATCCTCAGGGTATTATGAAACGATAACTTCACAATTAGCCTACACAGCCGAAGTCAACTGAAAAATGTTGACTCGAGCGTGATTTCAATTCGCACCTTCGGGATACCGGTCAGCCGCTCTACCCGTTGAGCTATCGAGTCCACAGGTATTGGAGGCGAGTTTTTATCCAATTTAAGTGCACGAGATATTCTTGCGACAACTTAACGCTATCCATGAGGATGGATGTGCAGTGTTTCAATTCTATTTCAGAATCTTCCTCAGGGTATTATGAAACGATGACTTCACAATTAGCCTACACAGCCGAAGTCAACTAAAAAATGTTGACTCGAGCGGGATTTGAACTCGCACCTTCGAGATACCGGTCCGCCGCTCTACCTGTTGAGCTATCGAGTCCACAGGGATTGGATGCGAGTTTTTATCCAATTTAAGTGCACGAGATATTCTTGCGACAACTTAACGCTATCCATGAGGATGGATGTGCAGTGTTTCAATTCTATTTTAGAATCATCCTCAGGGTATTATGAAACGATAACTTCACAATTAGCCTACACAGCCGAAGTCAACTGAAAAATGTTGACTCGAGCGGGATTTGAACTCGCACCTTCGAGATACAGGTCCGCCGCTCTACCTGTTGAGCTATTGAGTCAACAGGGATTGGATGCGAGTTTTATCCAATCTAAGTTCACGAGATATTCTCGCGACAACTTAACGCTATCCATGAGGATGGATGTGCAGTGTTTCAATTCTATTTCAGAATCATCCTCAGGGTATTATGAAACGATAACTTCACAATTAACCTACACTGCCGAAGTCAACTTAAAAATGTTGACTCGAGCGGGATTTGAACTCGCACCTTCGGGATACCGGTCAGCCGCTCTACCCGTTGAGCTATCGAGTCCACAGGGATTGGAGGGGAGTTTTTATCCAATATAAGTGCACGAGATATTCTCGCGACAACTTAACGCTATCCATGAAAATGGATGGGCAGTGTTTCAATTCTATTTCAGAATCTTCCTCAGGGTATTATGAAACGATAATTTCACAATTAACCTACACTGCCGAAGTCAACTGAAAAATGTTGACTCGAGCGGGATTTGAACTCGCTCCTTTGGAATACCGGTCCGCCGCTCTACATATTGAGCTATCGAGTCCACAGTGATTGGAGGCGAGTTTTATCCAATTTAAGTGCACGAGATATTCTCGCGACAACTTAACGCTATCCATGAGGATGGATGTGCAGTGTTTCAATTCTATTTCAGAATCATCCTCAGGGTATTATGAAACGATAACTTCACAATTAACCTACACTGCCGAAGTCAACTGAAAAAAGTTGGCTCGAGCGGGATTTGAACTCGCTTATTCGGGATACCGGTCCGCCTCTCTACCTGTTGAGCTATCGAGTCCACAAGGATTTGAGGAGAGTTTATATCCAATTTAAGTGCACGAGATATTCTCGCGACAACTTAACGCTATCCATGAGGATGGATGTGCAGTGTTTCAATTCTATTTCAGAATCATCCTCAGGGTATTATGAAACGATAACTTCAGAATTAACCTAAACTGTCGAGGTCAACTGAAAAATGTTGACTCGAGCGGGATTTGAACTCGCACCTTCGGGATACCGGTCCGCCGCTCTACCTGTTGAGCTATCGAGTCAACAGGGATTGGAGGCGAGTTTTTATCCAATTTAAGTGCACGAGATATTCTCGCGACAACTTAACGCTATCCATGAGGATGGATGTGCAGTGTTTCAATTCTATTTCAGAAATATCCTCAGGGTACTATGAAACGATAACTTCACCATTAACCTACACTGCCGAAGTCAACTGAAAAATGTTGACTCGAGCGGGATTTGAATTCGCTTATTCGGGATACCGGTCCGCCGATCTACCTGTTGAGCTATCGATTCCTCAGGGATTGGAGGCGAGTTTTTATCCAATTTAAGTCCACGAGATATTCTCGCGACAACTTAACGCTATCCATGAGGATGGATGTGCAGTGTTTTAATTCTATTTCAGAAACTAATTCATGGTATTATGAAACGATAATTTCACAATTAACGTACACTGCCGAAGTCAACTTAAAAATGTTGACTCGAGCGGGATTTCAACTCGCACCTTCGGGATACCGGTCCGCCGCTCTACCTGTTGAGCTATGGAGTCCACAGGGATTGGAGGCAAGTTTTTATCGAATTTAAGTGCACGAGATATTCTCGCGACAACTTAACGCTATCCATGAGAATGGATGTGCAGTAATTCAATTCTATTTCAGAATCATCCTCAGGGTATTATGAAACGATAACTTCACAATTAACCTACACTGCCGAAGTCAACTGGAAAATGTTGACTCGAGCGGGATTTGAACTCGCACCTTCGAAATATCGGTCCGCCGCTCTACATGTTGAGCTATCGAGTCGACATGGATTGGAGGCGAGTATTTATCCAATTTAAGTGCACGAGATATTCTCGCGACTACTTAACGCTATCCATGAGGATGGATGTGCAGTGTTTCAATTCTATTTCAGAATCATCCTAAGGGTATTATGAAACGATAACTTCACAATTAACCTACACAGCCGAAGTCAACTGAAAAATGTTGACTCGAGCGTGATTTCAACTCGCACCTTCAGGATACCTGTCCGCCGTTCTACATGTTGAGCTATCGAGTCCACAGGGATTGGATGCGAGTTTTTATCCAATTTAAGTGCGCGAGTTTTTCTCGAGAGAACTTAACGCTATCCATGAGGATGGATGTGCAGTGTTTCAACTCTATTTCAGAATCTTCCTCAGGGTATTATGAAACTATAATTTCACAATTAACCTACACTGCCGAAGTCAACTGAAAAATGTTGACTCGAACGGGATTTCAACTCGCACCTTCGGGATACCGGTCCGCCGCTCTACCTGTTAAGCTATCGAGTCCACAGGGATTGGAGGCGAGTTTTTATCCAATTTAAGTGCACGAGATATTCTCGCTACAACTTAACGCTATCCATGAGGATGGATGTGCAGTGTTTCAATTCTATTACAGAATCATCCTCAGGGTATTATGAAACGATAACTTCACAATTAACCTACACTGCCGAAGTCAATTGAAAAATGTTGACTCGAGCGGGATTTGAACTCGCACCTTCGGGATACCGGTCCGCCGCTCTACCTGTTGAGCTATCGAGTCCACAGGGATTGGAGGCGAGTTTTTATTCAATTTAAGTGCACGAGATATTCTCGCGACAACTTAACGCTATCCATGAGGATGGATGTGCAGTGTTTCAATTCTATTTCAGAATCATCCTCAGGGTATTATGAAAAGATAACTTCACAATTAACCTACACTGCAGAAGTCAACTGAAAAATGTTGACTCGAGTGGGATTTGTACTCTCACCTTCGGGATACCGGTCCGCCGCTCTACCTGTTGAGCTATCGAGTCCACAGGGATTGGAGGCGAGTTTTTATTCAATTTATGCGCACGAGATATTCTCGCGACAACTTAACGCTATCCATTAGGATGGATGTGCAGTGTTTCAATTCTATTTCAGAATCATCCTCAGCGTATTATGAAACGATAACTTCACAATTAACCTACACTGCCGAAGTCAACTGAAAAATGTTGACTCGAGCGGGATTTGAACTCGCACCTTCGGGATACCGGTCCGCCGCTCTACCATTAGGTTAGGTTAATGTTAGGGTTAGGGTTAGATTTAGGGTTAGGGTTAGGGTTAGGGTTAGGGTTAGGGTTAATGTTAGGGTTAGGGTTAATGTTAGGGTTAGTGTTAGTTAAGGGTTAGGGTTAGGGTTAGGGTAAGTGTTAGGTTTAGGTTTAGGGTTAGTGTTTGGGTTAGGGTTAAGATTAGGGTTAGGGTTAGGGTTAGGGTGATGGTTAGGGTTATGGTTAGGGTTAGGGTTAGGGTTAGGGTTAGGGTTATGGTTAGGGATTGGAAGCGAGTTTTTATCCAAATTAAGTGCACGAGATATTCTCGCGACAACTTAACGCTATCGATGAGGATGGATGTGCAGTGTTTCAATTCTATTTCAGAATCTTCCTCAGGGTATTATGAAACGATAACTTCACAATTAACCTAAACTGCCGAAGTCAACTGAAAAATGTTGAATCGAACGGGATTTCAACTCGCACCTTCGGGATACCGGTCCGCCGCTCTACCTGTTGAGCTATCGAGTCCACAGGGATTGGAGGCGAGTTTTTATCCAATTTAAGTGCACGAGATATTCTCGCGACAACTTAACGCTATCCATGAGGATGGATGTGCAGTGTTTCAATTCTATTACAGAATCATCCTCAGGGTATTATGAAAAGATAACTTCACAATTAACCTACACTGCAGAAGTCAACTGAAAAATGTTGACTCGAGTGGAATTTGAACTCTCACCTTCGGGATACCGGTCCGCCGCTCTACCTGTTGAGCTATCGAGTCCACAGGGATTGGAGGCGAATTTTTATTCAATTTATGTGCACGAGATATTCTCGCGAAAACTTAACGCTATCCATTAGGATGGATGTGCAGTGTTTCAATTCTATTTCAGAATCATCCTCAGCGTATTATGAAACGATAACTTCACAATTAACCTACACTGCCAATGTCAACTTAAAAATGTTGACTCGAGCGGGATTTGAACTCGCACCTTCGGGATACCGGTCCGCCGCTCTACCTGTTTTGCTATCGAGTCCACAGGCATTAGAGGCGAGTTTTTATCCAATTTAAGTGCACGAGATTTTCTCGTGACAACTTAACGCTATCCATGAGGATGGATGTGCAGTGTTTCAATTCTATTTCAGAATCATTCTCAGGGTATTATGAAACGATAACTTCACAATTAACATACACAACCCAAGTCAACTGAAAAATGTTGACTCGAGCGGGATTTGAACTCGCACCTTCGGGATACCGGTCCGCCGCTCTACCTTCAGGATAGGGTTAGGGTTAGGGTAAGGGTTAGGGTTAGGGTTAGGGTTAGGGTTAGGGTTAGGGTTAGGTTTAGGGTTAGGATTAGGGTTAGGGTTAGGGTTAGGGTTAGGGTTAGGGTTAGGGTTAGGGTTAGGGTTAGGGTTAGGGTTAGGGTTAGGGTTAGGGTTAGGGTTAGGGTTAGGGTTAGGGTTAGGGTTAGGGTTAGGGTTAGGGTAAGTGTTAGTTTAGGGTTAGGTTTATGGTTAGGGTAAGGGTTAGCGTTAGGGTTAGGGTTAGGGTTAGGGTTAGGGTTAGGGTTAGGGTTAGTGTTAGTTTAAGATTAGGGTTAGGGTTAGGGTAAGGGTTAGGGTTAGGGTTAGGGTTAGGGTTAGGGTTAGGGTTAGGGTTAGGGTTATGGTTAGGGATTGGAAGCGAGTTTTTATCCAAATTAAGTGCACGAGATATTCTCGCGACAACTTAACGCTATCGATGAGGATGTATGTGCAGTGTTTCAATTCTATTTCAGAATCTTCCTCAGGGTATTATGAAACGATAACTTCACAATTAACCTACACTGCCGAAGTCAACTGAAAAATGTTGAATCGAACGGGATTTCAACTCGCACCTTCGGGATACCGGTCCGCCGCTCTACCTGTTGAGCTATCGAGTCCACAGGGATTGGAGGCGAGTTTTTATCCAATTAAAGTACACGAGATATTCTCGCGACAACTTAACGCTATCCATGAGGATGGATGTGCAGTGTTTCAATTCTATTACAGAATCATCCTCAGGGTATTATGAAAAG
>JASJOG010000129.1:655000-672500 GCA_030142905.1 Heliopora coerulea
TAGGGTTAGGGATTGGAGGCGAGTTTTTATCCAATTTAAATGCAAGAGATATTCTCGAGAGAACTTAACGTATCCATGAGGATGGATGTGCAGTGTTTCAATTCTATTTCAGAATCATATTCAGGGTATTATGAAACGATAACTTCACAATTAACCTACACTGCCGAAGTCAACTGAAAAATGTTGACTCGACCGTGTTTTGAACTCGCACCTTCTGGATACCGGTCCGCCGCTCTACCTGTTGAGCTATCGAGTCCACAGGGATTGGAGGCTAATTTTTATCCAATTTAAGTGCATGAGATATTCTCGAGAGAACTTAACGCTATCCATGAGGATGGATGTGCAGTGTTTCAATTCTATTTCAGAATCATATTCAGGTTATTATGAAACGATAACTTCACAATTAACGTACACTGCCGAAGTCAACTGAAAAATGTTGACTCGAGCGGGATTTGAACTCTCACCTTCGGGATACCGGTCCGCCACTCTACCTTTAGGTTAGGTTAATGTCAGGGTTAGGGTTAGATTTAGGGTTAGGGTTAGGTTTAGGGTTAGGGTTAGGGTTAGGGTTAGGGTTAGGGTTAAGGTTAGGGTTAGTGTTAGTTTAGGGTTAGGGTTAGGGTTAGGGTAAGGGTTAGGTTTAGGTTTAGGGTTAGGGTTTGGGTTAGGGTTAGGATTAGGGTTAGGGTTAGGGTTAGGGTTAAGGTTAGGGTTAGGGTGATGGTTAGGATTATGATTAGGGTTAGGGTTAGGGTTAGGGTTAGTGTTAGTTTAGGATTAGGGTTTGGGTTAGGGTAAGGGTTAGGGTTAGTGTTAGGGTTAGGATTAGGGTTAGGTTTAGGGTTAGGGTTAGGGTTAAGGTTAGGATTAGGGTTAGGGTTAGGGTTAGGGTTAGGGTTAGGGTTAGGGTTAGGGTGATGGTTAGGGTTAGGGTTAGGGTTAGGTTAGGGTTAGGGTTAGGGTTAGGGTTAGGGTTAGGGATTGGAGGCGAGTTTTTATCCAATTTAAGTACACGAGATATTCTCGCGACAACTTAACGCTATCCATGATGATGGATGTGCAGTGTTTCAATTCTATTTCAGAATCTTCTTCAGGGTATTATGAAACGATAACTTCACAATTAACCTACACTGCCGAAGTCAACTGAAAAATGTTGACTCGAGCGGGATTTGAACTCGCACCTTCGGGATACCGGTCCGCCGCTCTACCTTTAGGTTAGGTTAGGGTTTGGGTTAGGGTTAGATTTAATGTTAGGGTTAGGGTTAGGGTTAGGGTTAGTGTTAGTTTAGAGTTAGGGTTAGGGTTAGGGTAAGGGTTAGGGTTAGGTTTAGGGTTAGGTTTAGGGTTAGGGTTAGGGTTAAGGTTAGGATTAGGGTTAGGGTTAGGGTTAGGGTTAGGGTTAGGGTTAGTATGATGGTTAGGGTTAGGGTTAGGGTTAGGTTAGGGTTAGGGTTAGGGTTAGGGTTAGGGTTAGGGTTAGGTTAGGGTTAGGGTTAGGGTTAGGGTTAGGGTTAGGGTTAGGGTGATGGTTAGGGTTAGGGTTAGGGTTAGGTTAGGGTTAGGGTTAGGTTTGGGTTAGGGTTAGGGTTAGGGATTGGAGGCGAGTTTTTATCCAATTTAAGTGCACGAGATATTCTCGCGACAACTTAACGCTATTCATGAGGATGGATGTGCAGTGTTTCATTTCTATTTCAGAATCTTCCTCAGGGTATTATGAAACGATAACTTCACAATTAACCTACACTGCCGAAGTCAACTGAAAAATGTTGACTCGAGCGGGATTTGAACTCGCACCTTCGGGATACCGGTCCGCCGCTCTACCTTTAGGTTAGGTTAGGGTTTGGGTTAGGGTTAGATTTAATGTTAGGGTTAGGGTTAGTGTTAGTTTAGGGTTAGGGTTATGGTTAGGGTAAGAGTTATTGTTAGGTTTATGGTTAGGGTTAGGGTTAGGGTTAGGGTTAGGGTTAGCGTTAGGGTGATGGTTAGGGTTAGGGTTAGGGTTAGGTTTGGGTTAGGTTTAGGGTTAGGGTTAGGGATTGGAGGCGAGTTTTTATCCAATTTAAATGCAAGAGATATTCTCGAGAGAACTTAACGTATCCATGAGGATGGATGTGCAGTGTTTCAATTCTATTTCAGAATCATATTCAGGGTATTATGAAACGATAACTTCACAATTAACCTACACTGCCGAAGTCAACTGAAAAATGTTGACTCGACCGTGTTTTGAACTCGCACCTTCTTGATACCGGTCCGCCGCTCTACCTGTTGAGCTATCGAGTCCACAGGGATTGGAGGCTAATTTTTATCCAATTTAAGTGCATGAGATATTCTCGAGAGAACTTAACGCTATCCATGAGGATGGATGTGCATTGTTTCAATTCTATTTCAGAATCATATTCAGGTTATTATGAAACGATAACTTCACAATTAACGTACACTGCCGAAGTCAACTGAAAAATGTTGACTCGAGCGGGATTTGAACTCTCACCTTCGGGATACCGGTCCGCCACTCTACCTTTAGGTTAGGTTAATGTCAGGGTTAGGGTTAGATTTAGGGTTAGGGTTAGGTTTAGGGTTAGGGTTAGGGTTAGGGTTAGGGTTAGGGTTAGGGTTAGGGTTAAGGTTAGTGTTAGTGTTAGTTTATGGTTAGGGTTAGGGTTAGGGTAAGGGTTAGGTTTAGGTTTAGGGTTAGGGTTAGGGTTAGAGTTAGGATTAGGGTTAGGGTTAGGGTTAGGGTTAAGGTTAGGGTTAGGGTGATGGTTAGGGTTATGATTAGGGTTAGGGTTAGGGTTAGGGTTAGTGTTAGTTTAAGGTTAGGGTTAGGGTTAGGGTAAGGGTTAGGGTTAGTGTTAGGGTTAGGATTAGGGTTAGGGTTAGGGTTAGGGTTAGGGTGATGGTTAGGGTTAGGGTTAGGGTTAGGTTAGGGTTAGGGTTAGTGTTAGGGTTAGGGTTAGGGTTAGGGATTGGAGGCGAGTTTTTATCCAATTTAAGTGCACGAGATATTCTCGCGACAACTTAACGCTATCCATGAGGATGGATGTGCAGTGTTTCAATTCTATTTCAGAATCTTCTTCAGGGTATTATGAAACGATAACTTCACAATTAACCTACACTGCCGAAGTCAACTGAAAAATGTTGACTCGAGCGGGATTTGAACTCGCACCTTCGGGATACCGGTCCGCCGCTCTACCTTTAGGTTAGGTTAGGATTTGGGTTAGGGTTATATTTAATGTTAGGGTTAGGGTTAGGGTTAGGGTTAGTGTTAGTTTAGGGTTAGGGTTATGGTTAGGGTAAGAGTTATTGTTAGGTTTATGGTTAGGGTTAGGGTTAGGGTTAGGGTTAGGATTAGGATTAGGGTTAGGGTTAGGGTTAGGGTTAGGGTTAGGGTGATGGTTAGGGTTAGGGTTAGGGTTAGGGCTAGGGTTAGGGTTAGGGTTAGTGTTAGTTTAGGGTTAGGGTTAGGGTTAGGGTAAGGGTTAGGGTTAGGTTTAGGGTTAGGGTTAGGGTTAGGGTTAGGATTAGGGTTAGGGTTAGGCTTAGGGTTAGGGTTAGGGTTAGGGTTTGGGTGATGGTTAGGGTTAGGGTTAGTGTTAGGTTAGGGTTAGGATTAGGGTTAGGGTTAGGGATTGGAGGCGAGTTTTTATCCAATTTTAGTGCACGAGATATTCTCGAGAGAACTTAACGCTATCCATGAGGATGGATGTGCAGTGTTTCAATTCTATTTCAGAATCATCCTCAGGGTATTATGAAACGATAACTTCACAGGTAACCTACACTGCCGAAGTCAACTTAAAAATGTTGACTCGAGCGGGATTTGAAATCGCACCTTCGGGTTACCGGTCAGCCGCTATACCCGTTCAGCTATCGAGTCCACAGGGATTGGAGGCGAGTTTTTATCCAATTTAAGTGAACGAGATATTCTTGCGACAACTTAACGCTATCCATGAGGATGGATGTGCAGTGTTTCAATTCTATTTCAGAATCATCCTCAGGGTATTATGAAACGATAACTTCACAATTAACCTACACTGCCGAAGTCAACTGAAAAATGTTGACTCGAGCGGGATTTGAATTCGTTAACTCGAGCGGGATTTCAATTCGCACCTTCGGGATACCGGTTCGCCGCTCTACCTGTTGAGCTATCGAGTCCACAGGGATTGGAGCGAGTTTTATCCAATCTAAGTTCACGAGATATACTCGCGACAACTTAACGCTATCCATGAGGATGGATGTGCTGTGTTTCAATTCTATTTCTGAATCATCCGCAGGGTATTATGAAACGATAACTTCAAAATTAACCTTCACTGCCGAAGTCAACTGAAAAATGTTGACTCGAGCGGGATTTGAACTCGCACCTTCTAGATACCGGTCCGCCGCACTACCTGTTGAGCTATCGAGTCCACAGGGATTGGAGGCGAGTTTTTATCCAATTTAAGTGTACGAGATATTCTCGCGACAACTTAACGCTATCCATGAGGATGGATGTGCAGTGTTTCAATTCTATTTCAGAATCTTCCTCAGGGTATTATGAAACGATAATTTCACAATTAACCTACACTGCCGAAGTCAACTGAAAAATGTTGACTCGAGCGGGATTTGAACTCGCACCTGCGGGATACCGTTCCGCCGCTATACCTGTTGAGCTATCGAGTCCACAGGGATTGGTTGCGAGTTTTTATCCAATTTAAGTTCACGAGATATTCTCGGGAAAATTTAACGCTATCGATGAGGATGGATGTGCAGTGTTTCAATTCTATTTCAGAATCTTTATCAGGGTATTATGAAACGATAACTTCACAATTAACCTACCCTGACGAAGTCAACTGAAAAATGTTGGCTTGAGCGGGATTTGAACTCGTATCTTCGGGATACCGGTCCGCCGCTCTAACTGTTGAGCTTTCGAGTCCACAGGTATTGGAGGCGAGTTTTATCCAATTTAAGTGCACGAGATACTCTCGCGACAACTTAACGCTATCCATGAGGATGGATGTGCAGTGTTTCAATTCTATTTCAGAATCATCCTCTGGGTATTATGAAACGATAACTTCACAATTAACGTACACTGCCGAAGTCAACTGAAAAATGTTGACTCGAGCGGGATTTGAACTCGCACCTTCGGGATACCGGTCCGCCGCTCTACCTTTAGGTTAGGTTAATGTTAGGGATAGGGTTAGATTTAGGGTTAGGGTTAGGGTTAGGGTTAGGGTTAATGTTAGGGTTAGGGTTAAGGTTAGGGTTAGTGTTAGTTTAGGGTTAGGGTTAGGGTTAGGGTAAGGGTTAGGTTTAGGTTTAGGGTTAGTGTTAGGGTTAGGGTTAAGATTAGGGTTAGGGTTAGGGTTAGGGTTAGGGTTAGGGTTAGGGTTAGGGTGATGGTTATGGTTATGGTTAGGGTTAGGGTTAGGGTTAGGGTTAGGGTTAGGGTTAGGGTTAGTGTTAGTTTAGGGTTAGGGTTAGGGTTAGGGTAAGGGTTAGCGTTATGTTTAGGGTTAGGGTTAGGGTTAGGGTTAGGGTTAGGATTAGGGTTAAGGTTAGGGTTAGGGTTAGGGTTAGGGTTAGGGTGATGGTTAGGGTTAGGGTTAGGGTTAGGGTTAGGTTAGGGTTAGGGTTAGGGTTAGGGTTAGGGATTGGAGGCGAGTTTTTATCCAATTTAAGTCCACGAGATATTCTCGCGACAACTTAACGCTATCCATGAGGATGGATGTGCAGTGTTTCAATTCTATTTCAGAATCTTCCTCAGGGTATTATGAAACGATAATTTCACAATTAACCTACACTGCCGAAGTCAACTGAAAAATGTTGATTCGAGCGGGATTTGAACTCGCACCTTCGGGATAACGGTCCGCCGCTCTACCTGTTGAGCTATCGAGTCCACAGGGATTGGAGGCGAGTTTTTATCCAATTTAAGTGCAAGAGATATTCTCGAGAGAACTTAACGCTATCCATGAGGATGGATGTGCAGTGTTTCAATTCTATTTCAGAATCATATTCAGGGTATTATGAAACGATAACTTCACAATTAACGTACACTGCCGAAGTCAACTGAAAAATGTTGACTCGAGCGGGATTTGAACTCGCACCTTCGGGATACCGGTCCGCCGCTCTACCTTTAGGTTAGGTTAATGTTAGGGTTAGGGTTAGATTTAGGGTTAGGGTTAGGGTTAGGGTTAGGGTTAGGGTTAGGGTTAGGGTTAAGGTTAGGGTTAGTGTTAGTTTAGGGTTAGGTTTAGGTTTAGGGTTAGGGTTAGGGTTAGGGTTAGGATTAGGGTTAGGGTTAGGGTTAGGGTTAGGGGATGGTTAGGGTTATGGTTAGGGTTAGGGTTAGGGTTAGGGTTAGGGTTAGGGTTAAGGTTAGGGTTAGTGTTAGTTTAGGGTTAGGGTTAGGGTTAGGGTAAGGGTTAGGTTTAGGTTTAGAGTTAGGGTTAGGGTTAGGGTTAGGATTAGGGTTAGGGTTAGGGTTAGGGTTAGGGTTAGGGTTAGGGTGATGGTTAGGGTTATGGTTAGGGTTAGGGTTAGGGTTAGGGTTAGTGTTAGTTTCGGGTTAGGGCTAGGGTTAGGGTAAGGGTTAAGGTTAGGGTTAGGGTTAGGATTAGGGTTAGGATTAGGGTTAGGGTTAGGGTTAAGGTTAGGATTTGGGTTAGGGTTAGGGTTAGGGTTAGGGTTAGGGTTAGGGTGATGGTTAGGGTTAGGGTTAGGGTTAGGTTAGGGTTAGGGTTAGGGTTAGGGTTAGGGTGATGGTTAGGGTTAGGGTTAGGGTTAGTTTAGGGTTAGGGTTAGGGTTAGGGTTAGGGTTAGGGTTAGGGATTGGAGGCGAGTTTTTATCCAATTTAAGTGCACGAGATATTCTTGCGACAACTTAACGCTATTGATGAGGATGGATGTGCCGTGTTTCAATTCTATTTCAGAATCTTCCTCAGGGTATTATGAAACGATAACTTCACAATTAACCTACACTGCCGAAGTCAACTGAAAAATGTTGACTCGAGCGGGATTTGAACTCGCACCTTCGGGATACCGGTCCGCCGCTCTACCTTTAGGTTAGGTTAGGGTTTGGGTTAGGATTAGATTTAATGTTAGGGTTAGGGTTAGTGTTAGTTTAGGGTTAGGGTTATGGTTAGGGTAAGAGTTATTGTTAGGTTTATGGTTAGGGTTAGGGTTAGGGTTAGGGTTAGGGTTAGGGTTAGGGTGATGGTTAGGGTTAGGGTTAGGGTTAGGTTTGGGTTAGGTTTAGGGTTAGGGTTAGGGATTGGAGGCGAGTTTTTATCCAATTTAAATGCAAGAGATATTCTCGAGAGAACTTAACGTATCCATGAGGATGGATGTGCAGTGTTTCAATTCTATTTCAGAATCATCCTCAAGGTATTATGAAACGATAACTTCACAATTAACCTACACTGCCGAAGTCAACTGAAAAATGTTGACTCGACCGTGTTTTGAACTCGCACCTTCTGGATACCGGTCCGCCGCTCTACCTGTTGAGCTATCGAGTCCACAGGGATTGGAGGCTAATTTTTATCCAATTTAAGTGCATGAGATATTCTCGAGAGAACTTAACGCTATCCATGAGGATGGATGTGCAGTGTTTCAATTCTATTTCAGAATCATATTCAGGTGATTATGAAACGATAACTTCACAATTAACGTACACTACCGAAGTCAACTGAAAAATGTTGACTCGAGCGGGATTTGAACTCTCACCTTCGGGATACCGGTCCGCCACTCTACCTTTAGGTTAGGTTAATGTCAGGGTTAGGGTTAGATTTAGGGTTAGGGTTAGGTTTAGGGTTAGGGTTAGGGTTAGGGTTAGGGTTAGGGTTAGGGTTAGGGTTAAGGTTAGGGTTAGTGTTAGTTTAGGGTTAGGGTTAGGGTTAGGGTAAGGGTTAGGTTTAGGTTTAGGGTTAGGTTTAGGGTTAGGGTTAGGATTAGGGTTAGGGTTAGGGTTAGGGTTAAGGTTAGGGTTAGGGTGATGGTTAGGGTTATGGTTAGGGTTAGGGTTAGGGTTAGGGTTAGTGTTAGTTTAGGGTTAGGGTTAGGGTTAGGGTAAGGGTTAGGGTTAGTGTTAGGGTTAGGATTAGGGTTAGGGTTAGGGTTAGGGTTAGGGTTAAGGTTAGGGTGATGGTTAGGGTTATGGTTAGGGTTAGGGTTAGGGTTAGGGTTAGGGTTAGTTTAGGGTTAGGGTTAGGGTTAGGGTAAGGGTTAGGGTTAGGTTTAGGGTTAGGTTTAGGGTTAGGGTTAGGGTTAAGGTTAGGATTAGGGTTAGGGTTAGGGTTAGGGTTAGGGTTAGGGTTAGGGTTAGGGTTAGGGTTAGGGTTAGGGTTAGGGATTGGAGGCGAGTTTTTATCCAATTTAAGTGCACGAGATATTCTCGCGACAACTTAACGCTATCCATGAGGATGGATGTGCAGTGTTTCAATTCTATTTCAGAATCTTCTTCAGGGTATTATGAAACGATAACTTCACAATTAACCTACACTGCCGAAGTCAACTGAAAAATGTTGACTCGAGCGGGATTTGAACTCGCACCTTCGGGATACCGGTCCGCCGCTCTACCTTTAGGTTAGGTTAGGGTTTGGGTTATGGTTAGATTTAATGTTAGGGTTAGGGTTAGGGTTAGGGTTAGTGTTAGTTTAGGGTTAGGGTTATGGTTAGGGTAAGAGTTATTGTTAGGTTTATGGTTAGGGTTAGGGTTAGGGTTAGGGTTAGGATTAGGATTAGGGTTAGGGTTAGGGTTAGGGTTAGGGTTAGGGTTAGGGTGATGGTTAGGGTTAGGGTTAGGGTTAGGGCTAGGGTTAGGGTTAGGGTTAGTGTTAGTTTAGGGTTAAGGTTAGGGTTAGGGTAAGGGTTAGGGTTAGGTTTAGGGTTAGGGTTAGGATTAGGGTTAGGATTAGAGTTAGGGTTAGGGTTAGGGTTAGGGTTAGGGTTTGGGTGATGGTTAGGGTTAGGGTTAGTGTTAGGTTAGGGTTAGGTTTAGGGTTAGGGTTAGGGATTGGAGGCGAGTTTTTATCCAATTTTAGTGCACGAGATATTCTCGAGAGAACTTAACGCTATCCATGAGGATGGATGTGCAGTGTTTCAATTCTATTTCAGAATCATCCTCTATGTATTATGAAACGATAACTTCACAGGTAACCTACACTGCCGAAGTCAACTGAAAAAGGTTGACTCGAGCGGGATTTGAAATCGCACCTTCAGGATACCGTTCCGCCGCTCTACCTTTAGGTTAGGTTAGGGGGAAAGTTAGGGTTAGGGTTAGGGTTAGGGTTAGGGTTAGGGTTAGGGTTAGGGTTAGGGTTAGGGTTAGGGTTAGGTTAGGGTTAGGGTTAGGGTTAGGGTTAGGGTTAGGGTTAGGGATTGGAGGCGAGTTTTTATTCAATTTAAGTGCACGAGATATTCTCGCTACAACTTAACGCTATCCATGAGGATGGATGTGCAGTGTTTCAATTCTATTTCAGAGTCATCCTCAGGGTATTATGAAACGATAACTTCACAATTAACCTACACTGCCGAAGTCAACTGAAAAATGTTGACTTAAGCGGGATTTGAACTCGCACCTTCGGGATACCGTTCCGCCGCTCTAACTGTTAAGCTATCGAGTCCACAGGGATTGGATCGAGTTTTATCCAATCTAAGTTCACGAGATATTCTCGCGACAACTTAACGCTATCCATGAGGATGGATGTGCGGTGTTTGAATTCTATTTCAGTATCTTCCTCAGGGTATTATGAAACTATAACTTCACAATTAACCTACACTGCCGAAGTCAACTTAAAAATGTTGACTCGAGCGGGATTTGAAATCGCACCTTCGGGTTACCGGTCAGCCGCTATACCCGTTCAGCTATCGAGTCCACAGGGATTGGAGGCGAGTTTTTATCCAATTTAAGTGAACGAGATATTCTTGCGACAACTTAACGCTATCCATGAGGATGGATGTGCAGTGTTTCAATTCTATTTCAGAATCATCCTCAGGGTATTATGAAACGATAACTTCACAATTAACCTACACTGCCGAAGTCAACTGAAAAATGTTGACTCGAGCGGGATTTGAATTCGTTAACTCGAGCGGGATTTCAATTCGCACCTTCGGGATACCGGTTCGCCGCTCTACCTGTTGAGCTATCGAGTCCACAGGGATTGGTGCGAGTTTTATCCAATCTAAGTTCACGAGATATACTCGCGACAACTTAACGCTATCCATGAGGATGGATGTGCTGTGTTTCAATTCTATTTCTGAATCATCCGCAGGGTATTATGAAACGATAACTTCACAATTAACCTTCACTGCCGAAGTCAACTGAAAAATGTTGACTGGAGCGGGATTTGAACTCGCACCTTCTAGATACCGGTCCGCCGCACTACCTGTTGAGCTATCGAGTCCACAGGGATTGGAGGCGAGTTTTTATCCAATTTAAGTGTACGAGATATTCTCGCGACAACTTAACGCTATCCATGAGGATGGATGTGCAGTGTTTCAATTCTATTTCAGAATCTTCCTCAGGGTATTATGAAACGATAACTTCACAATTAACCTACACTGCCGAAGTCAACTGAAAAATGTTGACTCGAGAGGGATTTGAACTCGCACCTTCGGGATACCGGTCAGCCGCTCTACCTGTTGAGCTATCGAGTCAACAGGGATTGGAGGCGAGTTTTAATCCAATAAAAGTGCACGAGATATTCTCGCGACAACTTAACGCTATCCATGAGGATGGATGTGCAGTGTTTCAATTCTATTTCATTATCATCCACAGGGTATTATGAAACGATAACTTCACAATTAACCTACACTGCCGAAGTGAACTTAAAAATTTTGACTCGAGCGGGATTTGAAATCGCACCTTCGGGATACCGGTCCGCCGCTCTACCTTTAGCTTAGGTTAGGGTTAGGTTTAGGGTTAGATTTATGGTTAGGGTTAGGGTTAGGGTTAGGGTTAGGGTTAGGGTTAGGGTTAGGGTTAGTTTTAGGGTTAGGGTTAGGGTTAGGGTTAGGATTAGGGTTAGGATTAGGGTTAGGGTTAGGGTTAGGGTTAGGGTTAGGGTTAGGGTTAGGGTTAGGGTTAGGGTTAGTTTTAGGGTTAGGGTTAGGGTTAGGGTTAGGATTAGGATTAGGATTAGGGTTAGGGTTAGGGTTAGGGTTAGGGTTAGGGTTAGGGTTAGGGTTAGGGTTAGGGTTAGGGTTAGGGTTAGGGTTAGGGTTAGGGTTAGGGTGATGTTTAGGGTTAGGGTTAGGGTTAGTTTAGGGTTAGGGTTAGGGTTATGGTTAGGGATTGGAGGCTAGTTTTTATCCAATTTAAGTGCACGAGATATTCTCGCGACAACTTAACGCTACCATTGAGGATGGATGTGCAGTGTTTCAATTCTATTTCAGAATCTTCCTCAAGGTATTATGAAACGATAACTTCACAATTAACCTTCACTGCCGAAGTCAACTGAAAAATGTTGACTCGAGCGGGATTTCAACTCGCACCTTCGGGATACCGATTCGCCGCTCTACCTGTTGAGCTATCGAGTCCACAGGGATTGGAGCGAGTTTTATCCAATCTAAGTTCACGAGATATTCTCGCGACAACTTAACGCTATCCATGAGGATGGATGTGCAGTGTTTCAATTCTATTTCAGAATCATCGTCAGGGTATTATGAAACGATAACTTCACAATTAACCTACACAGCCGAAGTCAACTGAAAAATGATGACTCGAGCGGGATTTGAACTCGCACCTTTGAGATACCGGTCAGCCGCTCTACCTGTTGAGCTATCGAGTCCACAGGGATTGGATGCGAGTTTTTATCCAATTTAAGTGCACGAGATATTCTCGCGACAACTTTACGCTATCCATGAGGATGGATGTTCAGTGTTTCAATTCTATTTCAGAATCATCCTCAAGGTATTATGAAACGATAACTTCACAATTAACCTACACTGCCGAAGTCAACTGAAAAATGTTTACTCGAACGGGATTTCAACTCGCACCTTCGGGATACCGATTCGCCGCTCTACCTGTTGAGCTATCGAGTCCACAGGGATTGGAGCGAGTTTTATCCAATCTAAGTTCACAAGATATTCTCGCGACAACTTAACGCTATCCATGAGGATGGATGTGCAGTGTTTCAATTCTATTTCAGAATCATCCTCAGGGTATTATGAAACGATAACTTCACAATTAACCTACACTGCCGAAGTCAACTGAAAAATGTTGACTCGAGCGTGATTTGAACTCGCACCTTCGGGATACCGGTCAGCCGCTCTACCCGTTGAGCTATCGAGTCCACAGGGATTGGAGGCGAGTTTTTATCCAATATAAGTGCACGAGAAATTCTCGCGAGAACTTAACGCTATCCATGACGATGGATGTGCAGTGTTTCAATTCTATTTCAGAATCTTCCTCAGGGTATTATGAAACGATAATTTCACAATTAACCTACACTGCCGAAGTCAACTGAAAAATGTTGACTCGAGCGGGATTTGAAATCGCACCTTCGGGATACCGGTCCTCCGTTCTAAGTGTTTAGCTTTCGAGTCCACAGGGATTGGAGGCGAGTTTTTATCCAATTTAAGTGCACGAGATATTCTTGCGACAACTTAACGCTATCCATGAGGATGGATGTGCAGTGTTTCAATTCTATTTTAGAATCATCCTCAGGGTATTATGAAACGATAACTTCACAATTAGCCTACAAAGCCGAAGTCAACTGAAAAATGTTGACTCGAGCGGGATTTGAACTCGCACCTTCGAGATACAGGTCCGCCGCTCTACCTGTTGAGCTATCGAGTCCACAGGGATTGGAGGCGAGTTTTTATCCAATTTAAGTACACGAGATATTCTTGAGAGAACTTAACGCTATCCATGAGGATGGATGTGCAGTGTTTCAATTCTATTTCAGAATCATCCTCAGGGTATTATGAAACGATAACTTCACAATTAACCTACACAGCCGAAGTCAACTGAAAAATGTTGACTCGAGCGGTATTTGAACTCGCACCTTCGAGATACCGGTCCGCCGCTCTACCTGTTGAGCTATCGAGTCCACAGGGATTGGATGCGAGTTTTTATCCAATTTAAGTGCACGAGATATTCTCGCGACAACTTAACGCTATCCATGAGGATGGATGTGCAGTGTTTCAATTCTATTTCAGAATCATCCTCAGGTTATTATGAAAAGATAACTTCACAATTAACCTACACTGCAGAAGTCAACTGAAAAATGTTGACTCGAGTGGGATTTGAACTCTCACCTTCGGGATACCGGTCCGCCGCTCTACCTGTTGAGCTATCGAGTCAACAGGGATTGGAGGCGAGTTTTTATTCAATTTATGTTCACGAGATATTCTCGCGACAACTTAACGCTATCCATTAGGATGGATGTGCAGTGTTTCAATTCTATTTCAGAATCATCCTCAGCGTATTATGAAACGATAACTTCACAATTAACCTACACTGCCAATGTCAACTTAAAAATGTTGACTCGAGCGGGATTTGAACTCGCACCTTCGGGATACCGGTCAGCCGCTCTACCCGTTGAGCTATCGAGTCCACAGGGATTGGAGGCGAGTTTTATCCAATCTAAGTTCACGAGATATTCTCGCGACAACTTAACGATATCCATGAGGATGGATGTGCAGTGTTTCAATTCTATTTAAGAATCATCCTCAGGGTATTATGAAACGATAACTTCACAATTAACCTACACTGCCGAAGTCAACTGAAAAATGTTGACTCGAGCGGGATTTGAACTCGCACCTTCGGGATACCGGTCCGCCGTTCTACCTGTTGAGCTATCGAGTCCACAGGGATTGGAGGCGAGTTTTTATCCAATTTAAGTGCACGAGATATTCTTGAGAGAACTTAACGCTATCCATGAGGATGGATGTGCAGTGTTTCAATTCTATTTCAGAATCATCCTCAGGGTATTATGAAAAGATAACTTCACAATTAACCTACACTGCCAATGTCAACTTAAAAATGTTGACTCGAGCGGGATTTGAACTCGCACCTTCGGGATACCGGTCCGCCGCTCTACCTGTTTTGCTATCGAGTCCACAGGGATTAGAGGCGAGTTTTTATCCAATTTAAGTGCACGAGATTTTCTCGTGACAACTTAACGCTATCCATGAGGATGGATGTGCAGTGTTTCAATTCTATTTCAGAATCATTCTCAGGGTATTATGAAACGATAACTTCACAATTAACCTACACAACCCAAGTCAACTGAAAAATGTTGACTCGAGCGGGATTTGAACTCGCACCTTCGGGATACCGGTCCGCCGCTCTACCTTTAGGATAGGGTTAGGGTTAGGGTAAGGGTTAGGGTTAGGGTTAGGGTTAGGGTTAGGGTTAGGGTTAGGTTTAGGGTTAGGGTTAGGGTTAGGGTTAGGGTTAGGGTTAGGGTTAGGGTTAGGGTTAGGGTTAGGGTTAGGGTTAGGGTTAGGGTTAGGGTTAGGGTTAGGGTTAGGATTAGGGTTAGGGTTAGGGTTAGGGTTAGGGTTAGGGTTAGGGTTAGGGTTAGGGTTGGGGTAAGTGTTAGTTTAGGGTTAGGTTTATGGTTAGGGTAAGGGTTAGGGGTAGGTTTAGGGTTAGGGTTAGGGTTACGGTTAGGATTAGGGTTAGGGTTAGGGTTAGGGTTAGGTTTAGGGTTAGGGTGATGGTTAATGTTAGGGTTAGGGTTACGGTTAGGGTTAGTGTTAGTTTAGGATTAGGGTTAGGGTTAGGGTAAGGGTTAGGGTTAGGGTTATGGTTAGGGTTAGGGATAGGGTTAGGATTAGGGTAAGGGTTAGGGTTAGGGTTAGGGTTAGGGTTAGGGTTAGGGTTAGGGTTATGGTTAGGGATTGGAAGCGAGTTTTTATCCAAATTAAGTGCACGAGATATTCTCGCGACAACTTAACGCTATCGATAAGGATGGATGTGCAGTGTTTCTATTCTATTTCAGAATCTTCCTCAGGGTATTATGAAACGATAACTTCACAATTAACCTACACTGCCGAAGTCAACTGAAAAATGTTGACTCGAGCGGGATTTGAACTCGCACCTTCGTAATAACGGTCCGCCGCTCTACCTGTTGAGCTATCGAGTCCACAGGGATTGGAGGCGAGTTTTTATCCAATTTAAGTGCAAGAGATATTCTCGAGAGAACTTAACGCTATCCATGAGGATGGATGTGCAGTGTTTCAATTCTATTTCAGAATCATCCTCAGGGTATTATGAAACGATAACTTCACAATTAACGTACACTGCCGAAGTCAACTGAAAAATGTTGATTCGAGCGGGATTTGAACTCGCACCTTCGGGATACCGGTCCGCCGCTCTACCTTTAGGTTAGGTTTATGTTAGGGTTAGGGTTAGATTTAGGGTTAGGGTTAGGGTTAGTATTAGGGTTAGGGTTAATGTTAGGGTTAGGGTTAAGGTTAGGGTTAGTGTTAGTTTAGGGTTAGTGTTAGGGTTAGGGTAAGGGTTAGGTTTAGGTTTAGGGTTAGTGTTAGGGTTAGGGTTAAGATTAGGGTTAGGGTTAGGGTTAGGGTTAGGGTTAGGGTTAGGGTGATGGTTAGGGTTATGGTTAGGGTTAGGGTTAGGGTTAGGGTTAGGGTTAGGGTTAGTGTTAGTTTAGGGTTAGGGTTAGGGTTAGGGTAAGGGTTAGCGTTAGGTTTAGGGTTAGGGTTAGGGCTAGGGTTAGGGTTAGGGTTAGGAAGAGGGTTAGGGTTAGGGTTAGGGTTAGGGTTAGGGTTAGGGTGATGGTTAGGGTTAGGGTTAGGGTTAGGTTAGGGTTAGAGTTAGGGTTAGGGTTAGGGTTAGGGATTGGAGGCGAGTTTTTATCCAATTTAAGTGCACGAGATATTCTCGCGACAACTTAACGCTATCCATGAGGATGGATGTGCAGTGTTTCAATTCTATTTCAGAATCTTCCTCAGGGTATTATGAAACGATAATTTCACAATTAACCTACACTGTCGAAGTCAACTGTAAAATGTTGATTCGAGCGGGATTTGAACTCGCACCTTCGGGATACCGGTCCGCCGCTCTACATGTTGAGCTATCGAGTCCACAGGGATTGGATGCGAGTTTTTATCCAATTTAAGTGCACGAGATATTCTTGCGACAACTTAACGCTATCCATGAGGATGGATGTGCAGTGTTTCAATTCTATTTTAGAATCATCCTCAGGGTATTATGAAACGATAACTTCACAATTAGCCTACAAAGCCGAAGTCAACTGAAAAATGTTGACTCGAGCGGGATTTGAACTCGCACCTTCGAGATACAGGTCCGCCGCTCTACCTGTTGAGCTATCGAGTCCACAGGGATTGGAGGCGAGTTTTTATCCAATTTAAGTACACGAGATATTCTTGAGAGAACTTAACGCTATCCATGAGGATGGATGTGCAGTGTTTCAATTCTATTTCAGAATCATCCTCAGGGTATTATGAAACGATAACTTCACAATTAACCTACACAGCCGAAGTCAACTGAAAAATGTTGACTCGAGCGGTATTTGAACTCGCACCTTCGAGATACCGGTCCGCCGCTCTACCTGTTGAGCTATCGAGTCCACAGGGATTGGATGCGAGTTTTTATCCAATTTAAGTGCACGAGATATTCTCGCGACAACTTAACGCTATCCATGAGGATGGATGTGCAGTGTTTCAATTCTATTTCAGAATCATCCTCAGGTTATTATGAAAAGATAACTTCACAATTAACCTACACTGCAGAAGTCAACTGAAAAATGTTGACTCGAGTGGGATTTGAACTCTCACCTTCGGGATACCGGTCCGCCGCTCTACCTGTTGAGCTATCGAGTCAACAGGGATTGGAGGCGAGTTTTTATTCAATTTATGTTCACGAGATATTCTCGCGACAACTTAACGCTATCCATTAGGATGGATGTGCAGTGTTTCAATTCTATTTCAGAATCATCCTCAGCGTATTATGAAACGATAACTTCACAATTAACCTACACTGCCAATGTCAACTTAAAAATGTTGACTCGAGCGGGATTTGAACTCGCACCTTCGGGATACCGGTCAGCCGCTCTACCCGTTGAGCTATCGAGTCCACAGGGATTGGAGGCGAGTTTTATCCAATCTAAGTTCACGAGATATTCTCGCGACAACTTAACGATATCCATGAGGATGGATGTGCAGTGTTTCAATTCTATTTAAGAATCATCCTCAGGGTATTATGAAACGATAACTTCACAATTAACCTACACTGCCGAAGTCAACTGAAAAATGTTGACTCGAGCGGGATTTGAACTCGCACCTTCGGGATACCGGTCCGCCGTTCTACCTGTTGAGCTATCGAGTCCACAGGGATTGGAGGCGAGTTTTTATCCAATTTAAGTGCACGAGATATTCTTGAGAGAACTTAACGCTATCCATGAGGATGGATGTGCAGTGTTTCAATTCTATTTCAGAATCATCCTCAGGGTATTATGAAAAGATAACTTCACAATTAACCTACACTGCCAATGTCAACTTAAAAATGTTGACTCGAGCGGGATTTGAACTCGCA
>JASJOG010000129.1:675000-677500 GCA_030142905.1 Heliopora coerulea
AAGGTTAGGGTTAGGGTTAGGGTTAGGGTTAGGGTTAAGGATAGGGTTAGTGTTAGTTTAGGGTTAGGGTTAGGGTTAGGGTAAGGGTTAGGTTTAGGTTTAGGGTTAGGGTTAGGGTTAGGGTTAGGATTAGGGTTAGGGTTAGGGTTAGGGTTAGGGTTAGGGTGATGGTTAGGGTTATGGTTAGGGTTAGGGTTAGGGTTAGGGTTAGTGTTAGTTTAGGGTTAGGGCTAGGGTTAGGGTAAGGGTTAGGGTTAGGGTTAGGGTTAGGATTAGGGTTAGGGTTAGGGTTAGGGTTAAGGTTAGGGTGATGGTTAGGGTTAGGGTTAGGGTTAGGGTTAGGGTTAGGGTTAGTGTTAGTTTAGGGTTAGGGTTAGGGTTAGGGTAAGGTTAGGGTTAGGGTTAGGGTTAGGGTTAGGGTTAGGGTTAGGGTTAGGGTTAGGGTTAGGGTTAGTGTTAGGGTTAGGGTTAGGGTTAGGGTTAGTGTTTGGGTTAGGGTTAGGGTTAGGGTTAGGGTTAGGGTTAGGGTAAGTGTTAGTTTAGGGTTAGGTTTATGGTTAGGATAAGGGTTAGGGTTAGGTTTAGGGTTAGGGTTAGGGATAGGGTTAGGATTAGGTTTAGGGTTAGGGTTAGTGTTAGGGTTAGGGTTAGGGTTAGGGTTATGGTTAGAGATTGGAAGCGAGTTTTTATCCAAATTAAGTGCACGAGATATTCTCGCGACAACTTAACGCTACCATTGAGGATGGATGTGCAGTGTTTCAATTCTATTTCAGAATCTTCCTCAGGGTATTATGAAACGATAACTTCACAATTAACCTACACTGCCGAAGTCAACTGAAAAATGTTGACTCGAGCGGGATTTGAACTCGCACCTTCGTAATACCGGTCCGCCGCTCTACCTGTTGAGCTATCGAGTCCACAGGGATTGGAGGCGAGTTTTTATCCAATTTAAGTGCACGAGATATTCTCGAGAGAACTTAACGCTATCCATGAGGATGGATGTGCAGTGTTTCAATTCTATTTCAGAATCATCCTCAGGGTATTATGAAACGATAACTTCACAATTAACGTACACTGCCGAAGTCAACTGAAAAATGTTGACTCGAGCGGGATTTGAACTCGCACCTTCGGGATACCGGTCCTCCGCTCTACCTTTAGGTTAGGTTAATGTTAGGGTTAGGGTTAGATTTAGTGTTAGGGTTAGGGTTAGGGTTAGGGTTAATGTTAGGGTTAGGGTTAAGGTTAGGGTTAGTGTTAGTTTAGGGTTAGGGTTAGGGTTAGGGTAAGGGTTAGGGTTAGGTTTAGGGTTAGGGTTAGGGTTAGGGTTAGGGTTAGGGTTAGGATTAGGGTTAGGGTTAGGGTTAGGGTTAGGGTGATGGTTAGGGTTAGGGTTAGGGTTAGGGTTTGGGTTAGGGATTGGAGGCGAGTTTTTATCCAATTTAAGTGCACGAGATATTCTCGCGACAACTTAACGCTATCCATGAGGATAGTTGTGCAGTGTTTCAATTCTATTTCAGAATCATCCTCAAGGTATTATGAAACGATAACTTCACAATTAACCTACACTGCCGAAGTCAACTGAAAAATGTTGACTCGAGCGGGATTTGAACTCGCACCTTCGGGATACCGGTCCGCAGCTCTACCTGTTGAGCTATTGAGTTCACAGGGATTGGAGGCGAGTTTTTATCCAATTTAAGTGCACGAGATATTCTCGCGACAACTTAACGCTATCCATGAGGATAGTTGTGCAGTGTTTCAATTCTATTTCAGAATCATCCTCAGGGTATTATGAAACGATAACTTCAAATGTAACCTACACTGCCGAAGTCTACTGAAAAAGGTTGACTCGAGCGGGATTTGAAATCGCACATTCGGGATACCGTTCCGCCGCTCTACCTTTAGGTTATGTTAGGGTTAAAGTTAGGGTTAGGGTTAGGGTTAGAGTTAGGGTTAGGGTTAGGGTTAGGGTTAGGGTTAGGGTTAGGGTTAGGATTAGTGATTGGAGGCGAGTTTTTATTCAATTTAAGTGCACGAGATATTCTCGCGACAACTTAACGGTATCCATGAGGATGGATGTGCAGTGTTTCAATTCTATTTCAGAATCATCCTAAGGGTATTATGAAACGATTACTTCACAATTAACCTACACTGCAAAAGTCAACTTAAAAATGTTGACTCGAGCAGGATTTGAAATTGCACCTTCGGGATACCGGTCAGCCGCTCTACCCGTTGAGCTATCGAGTCCACAGGGATTCGATGCGAGTTTTTATTCAATTTAAGTGCACGAGATATTCTCGCGACAACTTAACGCTATCCATGAGGATGGATGTGCAGTGTTTCAATTCTATTTCAGAATCATCCTCAGGGTATTATGAAACGATAACTTCACAATTAACCTACACTGCCGAAGTCAACTGAAAAATGTTCACTCGAGCGGGATTTGAAATCGCACTTTCGGGATACCGGTCAGCCGCTCTACCCGTTGAGCTATCGAGTCCAC
>JASJOG010000129.1:682500-687500 GCA_030142905.1 Heliopora coerulea
GTTTAGGGATAGGATTATGGTTAGGGTAAGGGTTAGGGTTAGGTTTATGGTTAGGGTTAGGATTAGGTTTAGGGTTAGGATTAGGATTAGGGTTAGGGTTAGGGATAGGGTGATGGTTAGGGTTAGGGTTAGGGTTAGGGTTAGGGTTAGGGTTAGTGTTAGTTTAGGGTTAGGGTTTGGGATAGGGTTAGGGTTAGGGTTAGGGTTAGGGTTAGGGTTAGGGTTAGGGTTAGGGTTAGGGTTAGGGTTAGGGTTAGGGTTAGGGTTAGGGTTAGTGATTGGAGGCGAGTTTTTATTCAATTTAAG
Organism: Heliopora coerulea; assembly: GCA_030142905.1. Classification (NCBI taxonomy): domain Eukaryota; kingdom Metazoa; phylum Cnidaria; class Anthozoa; order Scleralcyonacea; family Helioporidae; genus Heliopora; species Heliopora coerulea. The sequence continues at coordinate 682,807 of JASJOG010000129.1, forward strand.
TGCACGAGATATTCTCGCGACAACTTAACGCTATCCATGAGGATGGATGTGCAGTGTTTCAATTCTATTTCAGAATCTTCCTCAGGGTATTATGAAACGATAACTTCACAATTAACCTACACTGCCGAAGTCTACTGAAAAATGTTGACTCGAGCGGGATTTGAACTCGCACCTTCGGGATACCGGTCCGCAGCTCTACCTGTTGAGCTATCGAGTTCACAGGGATTGGAGGCGAGTTTTTATCCAATTTAAGTGCACGAGATATTCTCGCAAAAACTTAACGCTATCCATGAGGGTGGATGTGCAGTGTTTCAATTCTATTTCAGAATCTTAATCAGGGTATTATGAAACGATAACTTCACAATTAACGTACACTGCCGAAGTCAACTTAAAAATGTTGACTCGAGCGGGATTTGAACTCGCACCTTCGGGATACCGGTCAGCCGCTATACCCGTTGAGCTATCGAGTCCACAGGGATTGGATGCGAGTTTTTATCCAATTTAAGTGCACGAGATATTCTCGCGACAACTTAACGCTATCCATGAGGATGGATGTGCTGTGTTTCAATTCTATTTCAGAATCTTCCTCAGGGTATTATGAAACGATAATTTCACAATTAACCTACACTGCCGAAGTCAACTGAAAAATGTTGACTCGACCGGGATTTGAACTCGCACCTTCGGGATACCGGTCCGCCGCTCTACCTGTTGAGCTATCGAGTCCACAGGGATTGGAGGCGAGTTTTTATCCAATTTAAGTGCACGAGATATTCTCGCAATAACTTAACGCTATCCTTGAGGATGGATGTGCAGTGTTTCAATTCTATTTCAGAATCATCCTCAGGGTATTATGAAACGATAACTTCACAAGTAACCTACACTGCCGAAGTCTACTGAAAAAGGTTGACTCGAGCGGGATTTGAAATCGCACCTTCGGGATACCATTCCGCCGCTCTACCTTTAGGTTATGTTAGGGTTAAAGTTAGGGTTAGGGTTAGGGTTAGGGTTAGGGTTAGGGTTAGGGTTAGGGTTAGGGTTAGGGTTAGCGTTAGGGTTAGGGTTAGGGTTAGGGTTAGGGTTAGGGTTAGGGTTAGGGTTAGGATTAGGGTTAGGTTAGTGATTGGAGGCGAGTTTTTATTCAATTTAAGTGCACGAGATATTCTCGCGACAACTTAACGCTATCCATGAGGATGGATGTGCAGTGTTTCAATTCTATTTCAGAATCATATTCAGGGTATTATGAAACGATAACTTCACAATTAACCTACACTGCCGAAGTCAACTTAAAAATGTTGACTCGAGCGGGATTTGAACTCGCACCTTCGGGATACCGGTCCGCCGCTCTACCTGTTGAGCTATCGAGTCCACAGGGATTGGAGGCGAGTTTTTATCCAATTTAAGTGCACGAGATATTCTCGAGAGAACTTAACGCTATCCATGAGGATGGATGTGCAGTGTTTCAATTCTATTTCAGAATCATCCTCAGGGTATTATGAAACGATAACTTCACAATTAACGTACACTGCCGAAGTCAACTGAAAAATGTTGACTCGAGCGGGATTTGAACTCGCACCTTCGGGATACCGGTCCGCCGCTATACCTTTAGGTTAGGTTAATGTTAGGGTTAGATTTAGGGTTAGGGTTAGGGTTAGGGTTAGGGTTAGGGTTAGGGTTAGGGTTAGGGTTAAGGTTAGGGTTAGTGTTAGTTTAGGGTTAGGGTTAGGGTTAGGGTAAGGGTTAGGTTTAGGTTTAGGGTTAGGGTTAGGGTTAGGGTTAGGGTTAGGATTAGGGTTAGGGTTAGGGTTAGGGTTAGGGTTAGGGTTAGGGTTAGGGTGATGGTTAGGGTTATGGTTAGAGTTAGGGTTAGGGTTAGGGTTAAGGTTAGTGTTAGTTTAGGGTTAGGGTTAGGGTTAGGGTAAGGGTTAGGGTTAGGTTTAGGGTTAGGGTTAGTATTAGGGTTACGGTTAGGGTTAGGGTTAGGGTTAGGTTTAGGTTTAGGGTTAAGGTTAGGGTTAGGGTTAGGGTTAGGATTAGGGTTAGGGTTAGGGTTAGGGTTAGGGTTAGGGTTAGGGTTAGGGTTAGGGTTAGGGTTAGGGTTAGGGTTAGGGTTAGGGTTAGGGTTAGGGTTAGGGTTAGGGTTAGGGTTAGGGTTAGGGTTAGGGTTAGGGTTAGGGTTAGGGTTAGGGTTAGGGTTAGGGTTAGGGTTAGGGTTAGGGTTAGGGTTAGGGTTAGGGTTAGGGTTAGGGTTAGGGTTAGGGTTAGGGTTAGGGTTAGGGTTAGGGTTAGGGTTAGGGTTAGGGTTAGGGTTAGGGTTAGGGTTAGGGTTAGGGTTAGGTTAGGGTTAGGGTTAGGGTTAGGGTTAGGGTTAGGGTTAGGGTTAGGGTTAGGGTTAGGGTTAGGGTTAGGGTTAGGGTTAGGGTTAGGGTTAGGGTTAGGGTTTGGGTTAGGGTTTGGGTTAGGGTTAGGGTTAGGGTTAGGGTTAGGGTTAGGTTAGGGTTAGGGTTAGGGTTAGGGTTAGGGTTAGGGTTAGGGTTAGGGTTAGTGTTAGTTTAGGGATAGGATTATGGTTAGGGTAAGGGTTAGGGTTAGGTTTATGGTTAGGGTTAGGATTAGGTTTAGGGTTAGGATTAGGATTAGGGTTAGGGTTAGGGATAGGGTGATGGTTAGGGTTAGGGTTAGGGTTAGGGTTAGGGTTAGGGTTAGGGTTAGTGTTAGTTTAGGGTTAGGGTTTGGGATAGGGTTAGGGTTAGGGTTAGGGTTAGGGTTAGGGTTAGGGTTAGGGTTAGGGTTAGGGTTAGGGTTAGGGTTAGGGTTAGGGTTAGGGTTAGTGATTGGAGGCGAGTTTTTATTCAATTTAAGTGCACGAGATATTCTCGCGACAACTTAACGCTATCCATGAGGATGGATGTGCAGTGTTTCAATTCTATTTCAGAATCTTCCTCAGGGTATTATGAAACGATAACTTCACAATTAACCTACACTGCCGAAGTCTACTGAAAAATGTTGACTCGAGCGGGATTTGAACTCGCACCTTCGGGATACCGGTCCGCAGCTCTACCTGTTGAGCTATCGATTTCACAGGGATTGGAGGCGAGTTTTTATCCAATTTAAGTGCACGAGATATTCTCGCAAAAACTTAACGCTATCCATGAGGGTGGATGTGCAGTGTTTCAATTCTATTTCAGAATCTTAATCAGGGTATTATGAAACGATAACTTCACAATTAACGTACACTGCCGAAGTCAACTTAAAAATGTTGACTCGAGCGGGATTTGAACTCGCACCTTCGGGATACCGGTCAGCCGCTATACCCGTTGAGCTATCGAGTCCACAGGGATTGGAGGCGAGTTTTTATCCAATTTAAGTGCACGAGATATTCTCGCGACAACTTAACGCTATCCATGAGGATGGATGTGCTGTGTTTCAATTCTATTTCAGAATCTTCCTCAGGGTATTATGAAACGATAATTTCACAATTAACCTACACTGCCGAAGTCAACTGAAAAATGTTGACTCGACCGGGATTTGAACTCGCACCTTCGGGATACCGGTCCGCCGCTCTACCTGTTGAGCTATCGAGTCCACAGGGATTGGAGGCGAGTTTTTATCCAATTTAAGTGCAAGAGATATTCTCGAGAGAACTTAACGCTATCCATGAGGATGGATGTGCAGTGTTTCAATTCTATTTCAGAATCATATTCAGGGTATTATGAAACGATAACTTCACAATTAACCTACACTGCCGAAGTCAACTGAAAAATGTTGACTCGAGCGGGATTTGAACTCGCACCTTCGGGATACCGGTTCGCCGCTCTACCTGTTGAGCTATTGAGTCCACAGGTATTGGAGGCGAGTTTTTATCCAATTTATATGCACGAGATATTCTCGAGAGAACTTAACGCTATCCATGAGGATGGATGTGCAGTGTTTCAATTCTATTTCAGAATCATCCTCAGGGTATTATGAAACGATAACTTCACAATTAACCTACACTGCCGAAGTCAACTGAAAAATGTTGACTCGACCGGGATATGAACTCGCACCTTCTGGATACCGGTCCGCCGCTCTACCTGTTGAGCTTTTGAGTCCACAGGGATTGGAGGCGAGTTTTTATCCAATTTAAGTGCTTGAGATATTCTCGAGAGAACTTAACGCTATCCATGAGGATGGATGTGCAGTGTTTCAATTCTATTTCAGAATCATCCTCAGGGTATTATGAAACGATAACTTCACAATTAACGTACACTGCCGAAGTCAACTGAAAAATGTTGACTCGAGCGGGATTTGAACTCGCACCTTCGGGATACCGGTCCGCCGCTATACCTTTAGGTTAGGTTAATGTTAGGGTTAGGGTTAGGGTTAGGGTTAAGGTTAGTGTTAGTGTAGGGTTAGGGTTAGGGTTAGGGTAAGGGTTAGGGTTAGGTTTAGGGTTAGGGTTAGTATTAGGGTTAGGGTTAGGGTTAGGGTTAGGGTTAGGATTAGGGTTAGGGTTAGGTTTAGGTTTAGGTTTAGGGTTAGGGTGATGGTTAGGGTTAGGGTTAGGGTTAGGGTTAGGGTTAGGGTTAGGGTTAGGGTTAGGGATTGGAGGCGAGTTTTTCTCCAATTTAAGTGCACGAGATATTCTCGCGACAACTTAACGCTATCCATGAGGATGGATGTGCAGTGTTTCAATTCTATTTCAGAATCTTCCTCAG
>JASJOG010000129.1:690000-695000 GCA_030142905.1 Heliopora coerulea
ATATTCTCGCAAAAACTTAACGCTATCCAAGAGGATGGATGTGCAGTGTTTCAATTCTATTTCAAAATCATCCTCAGGATATTATGAAACGATAACTTCACAATTAACCTACACTGCCGAAGTGAACTGAAAAATGTTGACTGGAGCGGGATTTGAACTCGCACCTTCGGGATACCGGTCCGCAGCTCTACCTGTTGAGCTATCGAGTCCACAGGGATTGGAGGCGAGTTTTTATCCAATTTAAGTGCACGAGATATACTCGGGAGAACTTAACGCTATCCATGAGGATGTTTTATTTTGATAAAGATATACTCTTACGCTCCAAGGGCGTAAGTGCAATGAGTATATCTTTAACAGGGGGGGCCTACAAAGCCGCAAACTAGCTGAGGGCATGACCCTCACCCCCAAAGTCGGAAGCTAAGTTCTGACGCAAGAGTATTTTTCCTAAAAGAAAAAGAATTGAAAAAAGGAATCCTAGGAAACCTAAAAAGAGCTAGTGTCCCGACAACGGAAGTTCAACCAATTAAGGCGACAGCCGAGGCCGGAACCTAGAAGAGAAAGATGTTAAAAATGGTAAAAACGTTAAAAACGTTAAAAACAGGAATCCTAGGAAGCCTAGAAGAAACTACGTCCCGACAACGGAAGTACGACCAATTAAGGCGACCGCCGAGGCCGGGACCTAACGAAAGAGGTTAAAAACGTTAAAAGGAGAAGACCAGCTTCCCCGAAACAAGGCGACCAAGGGTACCATTTGCGAGCCACTCTTTTCTAAACCGCTCGCGTTGTGCGTCCGTATGGCATTGGCGTGCTCTTAGCGCCAAGACAAACTTGATACGGACGATGGCCCCTTGAATGTAATCATCCGGGACAGGTGGCGTTCCGCGGAACCTAAAGTTGTTCCGGGCTAGCCAGATGCGATGCTTCATCACGTGTAGCATCCACATCACGATCTTGGGTATGCGTCTGCGGCGTGCTGGCGGAAAACCGAAGAGAACTTCGGTGACGGTGAACGGGCCAGCAGATGGATCCACAGACAGAAGATGGAAATATACCCAGTTGATCAAGAACTGCGCAAAGGAGCATTCGAAGAAGAGATGAGCCAGCGTCTCTTCTTCGTCACCGCAATGGCACCGGGGATCGACGTTGCGGTAGCCAAAACTGCGGACCAGCCGCGAGGCGGTGTACAAAACTCCGTGCGCGATCTTCCAGTTCAGATCAACTATCGTCCTGTCCAGAGTCAGGTAGCTTAATTGGTGCCACGTCTCGGGCCAATGGAGCTCGCCGTAGGTGGGGCGAAATTTGGCGACGCAGTGTGGTGGTTCGCGTTGGATAGCGAGTCCAACGCGATAGGCAGACTGGGTGGACATGGACGCCACCTCCAGAGGGGCGTCCTGCTCGACACCGAGGGCCAAACGGCCGTCTGCCATGGCGCCGCCATGGAATTTTCTCCAGGCCTCGACCAGATGTTTGTAAAAGGTCGTGAGACGTGAACACCTAGTGCGGTTGAATAAAGTGCTACCTAACTTAAAGGATGTTACCGGGTCGTACATGAAGACCCGGTAAAAATTATGGAGAAAGAAGGTCTTCCATTTGGCACAGGAGTCACGGCGGAAACGCTTTAGCCACTGGAGCGCCATTGCGTCCGCTTTCAACCGAAAGTCCACGATACCAAAACCTCCGTGGGCTCGCGGCTGAACCATACTCCTGCGGGCGACAAGATCTCGGCCGCCCGACCAAAAGAAAGACCAAATCGCCTTGTTAATTCGCGATGCCACCTTTGCTGGCATCACGAATATAGAGCACAAGTGCCAGATCTGGGACAATGCCAATGCATTGATAATGAGCGCCTTGCCCTGAAAGGAAAGAGAACGACCCTTCCAGGATGCAAGACGCTTCTCCACTTTTTCGACTTTGGGGTCCCAGGTGGCACTTGAGTAATCCGAGGCAGAAAACACTGCCCCGAGTAATGGTAACTCCGTTACCCAATTGAGACCATGGGGCCGGTCGGTACGATCTTTCCACTTGCCGACCCACATGGCCTTAGATTTACCTATGTTTAGTTTCGACCCCGAGCCCAGCTCGTAGAGGTCGTAAACGTTCAGTACTTCTTGAATGGAGTTCTCCGTCGTAACGACCACCGTAGTGTCGTCGGCATACCCCGATACCCTCAGTTCCTCTAAAGAATTAGGAAGCTGGACTCCATGAATGTCGGGTGCAGCTCGCAGATTGCAAGCTAGCACCTCGGCACAGAGGACGTAAAGTAACGGGGAGAGAGGACAACCCTGTCGCACTCCACGAGATGGGTGGAGGCTAGGGGAAGTCCAGCCGTTGATGACTACGGCGGATTCTATGTTCGTATAGAATATCGAGATCCACTTGCGAAAACCGGGACCGAAACCCATGGTTTCTAGGACGCGCGAGAGGAATCCCCAGTCGACGCGATCGAAAGCCTTCTCTTGATCTAAGGAGAGAAGGGCGACGGGGATATCCTCCATCGCTGCGTGGTCGATTAGGTCCCTGATGGTGGAAAGGTTTTCACTTATGGATCTCCCGGGAACTCCACAAGTTTGGTCCGGTGACACCACCGAACCAATAACTTTTAAGAGCCGACCCGCGATAGCACGGGTGGCGATTTTATAATCTACGTTAAGTAGACTTATTGGGCGCCAGTTCTTTGTCAGTAACCGGTCGCCCTTTTTATACAAAACTATAATAAGTCCTCGGCGTTGAGAGATGGATAATTGCCCGACCTCGTACGCTAGATTCAGAATACGCACGAGATCGGCACCGAGGACTGGCCAAAAGCGCGAGTAGAACTCCATCGGAAAGCCGTCCGACCCGGGAGTCTTACCAGCAGACATCCCTTTGAGGGCCGCTTCGCACTCTTCCGATGTGAGAAGTCCTTCACAAAGCTCTCGCTCACCAGGAGCGAGAGTGCGGACTAGCTTGGACAACAGGTGGTCCTGGGTAGGGGAATCGCAGCTCTGAGCTGTAAAGAGCTGCTCGTAGTAGGTTCGCCACACTCCCAAGATGTCGATAGGGTCGTGGCGGACCGTCCCCGTCTCAGGGTCTTTGATGGCACTCATAGTCTGCTTTGATCGATGTTTCTGCTCTAGCGAGAAGAAGTAGCCAGATGACACTTCTCCTTCTTCAGCCCATCTGCAGCGAGAGCGGACCTGCGCCGCTTGAGCTGCACGCAGCTCGTATTCTCGCAATTCCTCTTGTACGGCGCACAGCTCTCCGAAGGCGGTCGAGTCTCCAGCGTCAAACCGACGCTGGAGTGTTCGGAGGCGGCGCAACAAGAGGCGTTGGGCAGACGAGCTTGCTAGAGCTTTGGTTTTGGCAAAACTACGAGTTACCTCCCTGAGATAAAACTTCCCCATGTCCCACCAGTCCAAGGAGTTCTCAAAATCCCCCTCAGACTCTTGCGTCTTCCAAAAGGACCAGAACGACTTCACGAGATCACAGTACACCTGATCTTCGAGGAGCGAGATGTTGAACTTCCAATATCCAGGGCCTCTCACCTCGGAGGTTGTGTCGAGGGAGAAGGTAACCTGGATATAACGGTGATCCGTGAAGAAGGACGGATAGTAATCACAGTCCTTAATCTGGTCCTTCAGACCTATGGGCGCCCAGATCATGTCGATTCGGGAGGAACAGTCTCCCGAAGCATGATCCCAGGAGTAAGTACGTACTCCTGGGTGAAGAGAGCGCCACGTTGGAAAGGTCTGAGTTGCTGACAACAAGGACTGAAGGGCAGTCACGCTTTCGGCAGAGCGGTTTGGAGCCGGCCTCTGAAAGGATCGAGGATGGCGTCGATCGAGGTCGGGGTCCAACACCGCGTTAAAATCCCCACATACGAATGTGGGGCGACACATATCCATTAGATCAGGCAACGAAGCGAAAAATTTGTTTCGTGCCGGATTAATATTTGGGGCATAGAGGGAGACAAAACGAAGGACTTGCTCCCCTATGCCTACCTCCGCTTGGACGAACCGACCAGCTTCATCCCGCCAGACTTTGTCTAGGCGGTGTTTGGAGGAGACAAGGATAGCCGTTCCTGCACGTTTGTTGGAAATGCAGGAAGAAGCTACCGCATACCCTGAGTTGGAAAACCAACTCCGAAATGTTGCATGAGACGCGGCGTGCGTCTCTTGCAGACAGACAATGTCAGCCTTCAAACACTGCAACCAGTGAATGAAGGTGGTCCGCTTAGTACGGTCGTTAAGACCGTTGATGTTGAGCGAGACCACGCTGAACATTGTCATGTCTAGGAGTGGTTCTCCTCCTCGTCGGAGCTAACCACTACGATTGGGGAAAGCTCCGGAGGGGGTAACGGCAGCGGCCCCGAACGGGGGCCACGGCTACCACGACGACGTAGAACCATCAAAGTTGATGGTTCTTCTACCTTGACCGACACGGCCAAGGTCTTGTCGTCGTCGCTCGACTCTGATGCCGACTCGTATTCGTCGTCGGACATCGGAAGCTGGTCGGAGCAGCCATCGTAGGTGAGCTGAGGGTTTGAAGCCTCGGACTCGGAGCGCTGGCAAGAAGGTAACGGTGCCAGCGCGGATGGCTGCCAGTCGGGGGTGGACCCGACTAGGTCGATCCGGTTAGGGTTAGGGGTTAGGGTTAGGTTAGGGTTAGGGTTAGGGTTAGGGTTAGGGTTTAGGGTTAGGGTTAGGGTTAGGGTTAGGGTTAGGGTTAGGGTTAGGGTTAGGGTTAGGGTTAGGGTTAGGGTTAGGGTTAGGGTTAGGGTTAGGGTTAGGGTTAGGGTTAGGGTTAGGGTTAGGGTTAGGGTTAGGGTTAGGGTTAGGGTTAGGGTTAGGGTTAGGGTTAGGGTTAGGGTTAGGGTTAGGGTTAGGGTTAAGGTTAGGGTTAGGGTTAGGGTTAGTGTTAGGGTGAGGGTTAGGGTTAGGGTTAGGGTTAGGGTTAGGGTTACGGTTAGGGTTAGGGATTGGAGGCGAGTTTTTATTCAATTTAAGTGCACGAGATATTCT
>JASJOG010000129.1:757500-762500 GCA_030142905.1 Heliopora coerulea
GAGTTTTTATTCAATTTAAGTGCACGAGATATTCTCGCGACAACTTAACGCTATCCATGAGGATGGATGTGCAGTGTTTCAATTCTATTTCAGAATCATCATCAGGGTATTATGAAACGATAACTTCACAATTAACCTACACTTCCGAAGTCAACTGAAAAATGTTGACTCGAGCGGGATTTGAACTCGCACATTCGGGATACCGGTCCGGCGCTCTACTTTTAGGTTAGGTTAGGGTTAGGGTTAGGGTTAGATTTAGGGTTAGGGTTAGGGTTAGGGTTAGGGTTAGGGTTAGGGTTAGGGTTAGGGTTAGTGTTAGTTTAGGGTTAGGGTTAGGGTTAGGGTAGGGATTAGGGTTAGGGTTAGGGTTAGGATTAGGGTTAGGGTTAGGGTTAGGGTTAGGGTTAGGGATAGGGTTAGGGTTAGGATTAGGGTTAGGGTTAGGGTTAGGGTTAGGGTTAGGGTTAGGGTTAGGGTTATGGTTAGGTTGATGGTTAGGGTTAGGGTTAGTGTTAGGTTAGGGTTAGGGTTGGGTTAGGGTTAGGGTTAGGGTTAGGGTTAGGGATTGGAGGCGAGTTTTTATCCAATTTAAGTGCACGAGATATTCTCGCGACAACTTAACACTATCCATGAGGATGGATGTGCAGTGTTTCAATTCTATTTCAGAATCATCCTCAGGGTATTATGAAACGATAACTTCACAAGTAACCTACACTGCCGAAGTCAACTGAAAAATTTTGACTCGAGCAGGATTTGAACTCGCACCTTCGGGATACCGGTCAGCCGCTCTAACTGTTGAGCTATCGAGTCCACAGGGATTGGAGGCGAGTTTTTATCCAATTTAAGTGCACGAGATATTCTCGAGAGAACTTAACGCCATCCATAAGGATGGATGTGCAGTGTTTCAATTCTATTTCAGAATCATCCTCAGGGTATTATAAAACGATAACTTCACAATTAACCTACACTGCCAAAGTCAACTGAAAAATTTTGACTCGAGCGGGATTTGAACTTGCACCTTCGGGATACCGGTCCGCCGCTCTACCTTTACGTTAGGTTAGGGTTAAAGTTAGGGTTAGGGTTAGGGGTAGGGTTAGGGTAAGGGTTAGGGTTAGGGTGAGGGTTAGGGTTAGGGTTAGGGTTAGGGTTAGGGTTACGGTTAGGGTTAGGGATTGGAGGCAAGTTTTTATTCAATTTAAGTGCACGAGATATTCTCGCGACAACTTAACACTATCCATGAGGATGGATGTGCAGTGTTTCAATTCTATTTCAGAATCATCCTCAGGGTATTATGAAACGATAACTTCACAAATAACCGACACTGCCGAAGTCAACTGAAAAATGTTGACTCGAGCGAGATTTGAACTCGCACCTTCGGGATACCGGTCCGCCCTTCTACCTTTAGGTTAGGTTAGGGTTAAAGTTAGGGTTAGGGTTAGGGTTAGGGTTAGGGTTAGGGTTAGCGTTAGGGTTAGGGTTAGGGTTAGGGTTAGTGTTAGGTTTAGGGTTAGGGTTAGGGTTAGGGTTAGGGAATGAGTTAGGGTTAGAGTTAGGGTTAGGGTTAGGGTTAGGGTTAGGTTAGGGTTAGGGTTAGGGTTACGGTTAGGGTTAGGGATTGGAGGCGAGTTTTTATTCAATTTAAGTGCACGAGATATTCTCGCGACAACTTAACGCTATCCATGAGGATGGATGTGCAGTGTTTCAATTCTATTTCAGAATCATCATCAGGGTATTATGAAACGATAACTTCACAATTAACCTACACTTCCGAAGTCAACTGAAAAATGTTGACTCGAGCGGGATTTGAACTCGCACATTCGGGATACCGGTCCGGCGCTCTACTTTTAGGTTAGGTTAGGGTTAGGGTTAGGGTTAGATTTAGGGTTAGGGTTAGGGTTAGGGTTAGGGTTAGGGTTAGGGTTAGGGTTAGGGTTAGTGTTAGTTTAGGGTTAGGGTTAGGGTTAGGGTAGGGATTAGGGTTAGGGTTAGGGTTAGGATTAGGGTTAGGGTTAGGGTTAGGGTTAGGGATAGGGTTAGGGTTAGGATTAGGGTTAGGGTTAGGGGTAGGGTTAGGGTTATGGTTAGGGTTAGGGTTATGGTTAGGTTGATGGTTAGGGTTAGGGTTAGTGTTAGGTTAGGGTTAGGGTTGGGTTAGGGTTAGGGTTAGGGTTAGGGTTAGGGATTGCAGGCGAGTTTTTATCCAATTTAAGTGCACGAGATATTCTCGCGACAACTTAACACTATCCATGAGGATGGATGTGCAGTGTTTCAATTCTATTTCAGAATCATCCTCAGGGTATTATGAAACGATAACTTCACAAGTAACCTACACTGCCGAAGTCAACTGAAAAATTTTGACTCGAGCAGTATTTGAACTCGCACCTTCGGGATACCGGTCAGCCGCTCTAACTGTTGAGCTATCGAGTCCACAGGGATTGGAGGCGAGTTTTTATCCAATTTAAGTGCACGAGATATTCTCGAGAGAACTTAACGCCATCCATGAGGATGGATGTGCAGTGTTTCAATTCTATTTCAGAATCATATTCAGGGTATTATGAAACGATAACTTCACAAGTAACCTACACTGCCGAAGTCAACTGAAAAATGTTGACTCGAACGGGATTTTTACTCGCACCTTCGGGATACCGGTCCGCCGCTCTACCTTTAGATTAGGTTAGGGTTAGGGTTAGGGTTAGATTTAGGGTTAGGGTTAGGATTAGGGTTAGGGTTAGGGTTAGGGTTAGGGTTAGTGTTAGTTTAGGGTTAGGATTAGGGTTAGGGTAAAGATTAGGGTTAGGGTTAGGGTAAGGGTTAGGGTTAGGGTAAGGGTTAGGGTTAGGGTTAGGGTTAGGATTAGTGTTAGGTTAGGGTTAGGATTAGGGTTAGGGTTAGGGTTAGGGTTAGGGTTAGGGATTGGAGGCGAGTTTTTATTCAATTTAAGTGCACGAGATATTCTCGCGACAACTTAACGCTATCCATGAGGATGGATGTGCAGTGTTTCAATTCTATTTCAGAATCTTCCTCAAGGTATTATGAAACGATAACTTCACAATTAACCTACACTGCCGAAGTCAACTGAAAAATGTTGACTCTATCGGGATTTCAACTCGCACCTTCGGGATACCGGTCCGCCGCTCTACCTGTTGAGCTATCGAGTCCACAGGGATTGGAGGCGAGTTTTTATCCAATTAAGTGCACGAGATATACTCGAGAGAACTTAACGCTATCCATGAGGATGGATGTGCAGTGTTTCAATTCTATTTCAGAATCATCCTCGGGGTATTATGAAACGATAACTTCACAATTAACCTACACTGCCGAAGTCAACTGAAAAATGTTGACTCGAGCGGGATTTCAACTCGCACCTTCGGGATACCGGTCCACCGCTTTACCTGTTAAGGTATCGAGTCCACAGGGATTGGAGGCGAGTTTTTATCCAATTAAGTGCACGAGATATACTCGAGAGAACTTAACGCTATCCATGAGGATGGATGTGCATTGTTTCAATTCTATCTTAGAATCATCGTCAGGGTATTATGAAACGATAACTTCACAATTAACCTACACTGCCGAAGTCAACTGAAAAATGTTTACTCGAGCGGGATTTGAACTCGCACATTCAAGATACCGGTCCGCCGTTCTACCTTTAGGTTAGGTTAGGGTTAGGGTTAGGGTTAGATTTAGGGTTAGGGTTAGGGTTAGGGTTAGGGTTAGGGTTAGGGTTAGTGTTAGTTTAGGGTTAGGGTTAGGGTTAGGGTAGGGATTAGGGTTAGGGTTAGGGTTAGGATTAGGGTTAGGGTTAGGGTTAAGGTTAGGGTTAAGGTTAGGGATAGGGTTAGGGTTAGGATTAGGGTTAGGGTTAGGGTTAGAGTTAGGGTTAGGGTAGGGTTATGGTTAGGTTGATGGTTAGGGTTAGGGTTAGTGTTAGGTTAAGGTTAGGGTTGGGTTAGGGTTAGGGTTAGGGTTAGGGTTAGGGTTAGGGATTGGGGGCGAGTTTTTATCCAATTTAAGTGCACGAGATATTCTCGCTACAACTTAACGCTATCCATGAGGATGGATGTGCAGTGTTTCAATTCTATTTCAGAATCTTCCTTAGGGTATTATGAAACGATAACTTCACAATTAACCTACACTGCCGAAGTCAACTGAAAAATGTTGACTCTATCGGGATTTCAACTCGAACCTTCGGGATACCGGTCCGCCGCTCTACCTGTTGAGCTATCGAGTCCACAGGGATTGGAGGCGAGTTTTTATCCAATTTAAGTGCACGAGATATACTCGAGAGAACTTAACGCTATCCATGAGGATGGATGTGCAGTGTTTCAATTCTATTTCAGAATCATCCTCAGGGTATAATGAAACGATAACTTCACAATTAACCTACACTGCCGAAGTCAACTGAAAAATGTTGACTCGAGCGGGATTTGAACTCGCACCTTCGGGATACCGGTCCGCCGCTCTACCTTTACGTTAGGTTAGGGTTAAAGTTAGGGTTAGGGTTAGGGGTAGGGTTAGGGTTAGGGTTAGGGTTAGGGTTAGGGTTAGGGTTAGTGTTAGTTTAGGGTTAGGGTTAGGGTTAGGGTAGGGATTAGGGTTAGTGTTAGGGTTAGGATTAGGGTTAGGGTTAGGGTTTGGGTTAGGGTTAGGGTTAGGGTTTGGGTTATGGTTAGGGTTACGGTTAGGGTTAGGGATTGGAGGCGAGTTTTTATTCAATTTAAGTGCACGAGATATTCTCGCGACAACTTAACGCTATCCATGAGGATGGATTTGCAGTGTTTCAATTCTATTTCAGAATCATCCTCAGGGTATTATGAAACGATAACTTCACAATTAACCTACACTGCCGAAGTCAACTGAAAAATGTTGACTCGAGCGGGATTTGAACTCGCACATTCGGGATACCGGTCCGCCGCTCTAACTGTTGAGTTTTCGAGTCCACAGGTATTGGAGGCGAGTTTTATCCAATTTAAGTGCACGAGATATTCTCGCGACAACTTAAC
>JASJOG010000129.1:792500-802500 GCA_030142905.1 Heliopora coerulea
TTTAGGTTAGGTTAGGGTTAAAGTTAGGGTTAGGGTTAGGGTTAGGGTTAGGGTTAGGGTTAGGGTTAGGGTTAGGGTTAGGGTTAGGTTTAGGCTTTGGGTTAGGGTTAGGGTTAGGGTTAGGGTTAGGGTTAGGGTTAGGGTTAGAGTGAGGTTAGGGTTAGGGTTAGGGTTAGGTTAGGGTTAGGGTTAGAGTAAGGGTAGGGATTAGGGTTAGTGTTAGGGTTAGGGTTAGGGTTAGGGTTAGGGTTAGGGTTAGGTTAGGGTTAGGGTTAGGATTAGGGTTAGGGTTAGGGTTAGGGTTAGGGTTAGGGTTAGGGTTAGTGTTAGGGTTAGGGTTAGGGTTAGGGTTAGGGTTAGGGTTAGGGTTAGGGTTAGGGTTAGGGTTAGGGTTAGGGTTAGGGTAGGGATTAGGGTTAGTGTTAGGGTTAGGATTAGGGTTAGGGTTAGGGTTAGGATTAGGGTTAGGGTTAGGGTTAGGGATAGGGTTAGGGTTAGGATTAGGGTTAGGGTTAGGGTCAGGGTTATGGTTAGGGTAGGGTTATGGTTAGGTTGATGGTTAGGGTTAGGGTTAGTGTTGGGTTAGGGTTGGGTTAGGGTTAGGGTTAGGGTTAGGGTTAGGGTTAGGGTTAGGGTTAGGGTTAGGGTTAGGGTTAGGGTTAGGCCTAGGGTTAGGGTTAGGGTTAGGGTTAGGGTTAGGGTTAGGGTTAGGGTTAGGGTTAGGGATAGGGTTAGGGTTAGGATTAGGGTTAGGGTTAGGGTCAGGGTTATGGTTAGGGTAGGGTTATGGTTAGGTTGATGGTTAGGGTTAGGTTTAGTGTTGGGTTAGGGTTGGGTTAGGGTTAGGGTTAGGGTTAGGGTTAGGGTTAGATTTAGGGTTAGGGTTAGGGTTAGGGTTAGGGTTAGGATTAGGGTTAGTGTTAGTTTTGGGTTAGGATTAGGGTTAGGGTAAGGGTTAGGGTTAGGGTTAGGGTTAAGTTTAGGGTTAGGGTAAGGGTTAGGGTTAGGGTTATAGTTAGGGTTAGGGTTAGGGTTAGGGTTAGGGTAAGGGTTAGGGTTAGGGTTAGGGTTAGGGTTAGTGTTAGGTTAGGGTTAGGATTAGGGTTAGGGTTAGGGTTACGGTTAGGGTTAGGGATTGGAGGCGAGTTTTTATTCAATTTAAGTGCACGAGATATTCTCGCGACAACTTAACGCTATCCATGAGGATGGATGTGCAGTGTTTCAATTCTATTTCAGAATCTTCCTCAAGGTATTATGAAACGATAACTTCACAATTAATCTACACTGCCGAAGTCAACTGAAAAATGTTGACTCTATCGGGATTTCAACTCGCACCTTCGGGATACCGGTCCGCCGCTCTACCTGTTGAGCTATCGAGTCCACAGGGATTGGAGGCGAGTTTTTATCCAATTAAGTGCACGAGATATACTCGAGAGAACTTAACGCTATCCATGAGGATGGATGTGCAGTGTTTCAATTCTATTTCAGAATCATCCTCGGGGTATTATGAAACGATAACTTCACAATTAACCTACACTGCCGAAGTCAACTGAAAAATGTTGACTCTAGCGGGATTTCAACTCGCACCTTCGGGATACCGGTCCACCGTTTTACCTGTTAAGGTATCGAGTCCACAGGGATTGGATCGAGTTTTATCCAATCTAAGTTCACGAGATATTCTCGCGACAACTTAACGCTATCCATGAGGATGGATGTGCATCGTTTCAATTCTATCTTAGAATCATCGTCAGGGTATTATGAAACGATAACTTCACAATTAACCTACACTGCCGAAGTCAACTGAAAAATGTTTACTCGAGCGGGATTTGAACTCGCACATTCAAGATACCGGTCCGCCGTTCTACCTTTAGGTTAGGTTAGGGTTAGGGTTAGGGTTAGATTTAGGGTTAGGGTTAGGGTTAGGGTTAGGGTTAGGGTTAGGGTTAGTGTTAGTTTAGGGTTAGGATTATGGTTAGGGTAGGGATTAGGGTTAGGGTTAGGGTTAGGATTAGGGTTAGGGTTAGGGTTAAGGTTAGGGTTAAGGTTAGGGATAGGGTTAGGGTTAGGATTAGGGTTAGGGTTAGGGTTAGGGTTAGGGTTAGGGTAGGGTTATGGTTAGGTTGATGGTTAGGGTTAGGGTTAGTGTTAGGTTAAGGTTAGGGTTGGGTTAGGGTTAGGGTTAGGGTTAGGGTTAGGGTTAGGGATTGGGGGCGAGTTTTTATCCAATTTAAGTGCACGAGATATTCTCGCTACAACTTAACGCTATCCATGAGGATGGATGTGCAGTGTTTCAATTCTATTTCAGAATCTTCCTTAGGGTATTATGAAACGATAACTTCACAATTAACCTACACTGCCGAAGTCAACTGAAAAATGTTGACTCTATCGGGATTTCAACTCGAACCTTCGGGATACCGGTCCGCCGCTCTACCTGTTGAGCTATCGAGTCCACAGGGATTGGAGGCGAGTTTTTATCCAATTTAAGTGCACGAGATATACTCGAGAGAACTTAACGCTATCCATGAGGATGGATGTGCAGTGTTTCAATTCTATTTCAGAATCATCCTCAGGGTATAATGAAACGATAACTTCACAATTAACCTACACTGCCGAAGTCAACTGAAAAATGTTGACTCGAGCGGGATTTGAACTCGCACCTTCGGGATACCGGTCCGCCGCTCTACCTTTACGTTAGGTTAGGGTTAAAGTTAGGGTTAGGGTTAGGGGTAGGGTTAGGGTAAGGGTTAGGGTTAGGGTGAGGGTTAGGGTTAGGGTTAGGGTTAGGGTTAGGGTTACGGTTAGGGTTAGGGATTGGAGGCGAGTTTTTATTCAATTTAAGTGCACGAGATATTCTCGCGACAACTTAACGCTATCCATGAGGATGGATTTGCAGTGTTTCAATTCTATTTCAGAATCATCCTCAGGGTATTATGAAACGATAACTTCACAATTAACCTACAATGCCGAAGTCAACTGAAAAATGTTGACTCGAGCGGGATTTGAACTCGCACCTTCGGGATACCGGTCCGCCGCTCTAACTGTTGAGTTTTCGAGTCCACAGGTATTGGAGGCGAGTTTTATCCAATTTAAGTGCACGAGATATTCTCGCGACAACTTAACGCTATCCATGAGGATGGATGTGCAGTGTTTCAATTCTATTTCAGAATCATCCTCAGGGTATTATGAAACGATAACTTCACAATTAACCTACACTGCCGAAGTCAACTGAAAAATGTTGACTCGAGCGGGATTTCAACTCGCACCTTCGGGATACCGGTCCACCGTTCTACCTGTTAAGGTATCGAGTCCACAGGGATTGGATCGAGTTTTATCCAATCTAAGTTCACGAGATATTCTCGCGACAACTTAACGCTATCCATGAGGATGGATGTGCATCGTTTCAATTCTATCTTAGAATCATCGTCAGGGTATTATGAAACGATAACTTCAAAATTAACCTACACTGCCGAAGTCAACTGAAAAATGTTTACTCGAGCGGGATTTGAACTCGCACATTCAAGATACCGGTCCGCCGTTCTACCTTTAGGTTAGGTTAGGGTTAGGGTTAGGGTTAGATTTAGGGTTAGGGTTAGGGTTAGGGTTAGGGTTAGGGTTAGGGTTAGTGTTAGTTTAGGGTTAGGATTATGGTTAGGGTAGGGATTAGGGTTAGGGTTAGGGTTAGGATTAGGGTTAGGGTTAGGGTTAAGGTTAGGGTTAAGGTTAGGGATAGGGTTAGGGTTAGGATTAGGGTTAGGGTTAGGGTTAGGGTTAGGGTTAGGGTAGGGTTATGGTTAGGTTGATGGTTAGGGTTAGGGTTAGTGTTAGGTTAAGGTTAGGGTTGGGTTAGGGTTAGGGTTAGGGTTAGGGTTAGGGTTAGGGATTGGGGGCGAGTTTTTATCCAATTTAAGTGCACGAGATATTCTCGCTACAACTTAACGCTATCCATGAGGATGGATGTGCAGTGTTTCAATTCTATTTCAGAATCTTCCTTAGGGTATTATGAAACGATAACTTCACAATTAACCTACACTGCCGAAGTCAACTGAAAAATGTTGACTCTATCGGGATTTCAACTCGAACCTTCGGGATACCGGTCCGCCGCTCTACCTGTTGAGCTATCGAGTCCACAGGGATTGGAGGCGAGTTTTTATCCAATTTAAGTGCACGAGATATACTCGAGAGAACTTAACGCTATCCATGAGGATGGATGTGCAGTGTTTCAATTCTATTTCAGAATCATCCTCAGGGTATAATGAAACGATAACTTCACAATTAACCTACACTGCCGAAGTCAACTGAAAAATGTTGACTCGAGCGGGATTTGAACTCGCACCTTCGGGATACCGGTCCGCCGCTCTACCTTTACGTTAGGTTAGGGTTAAAGTTAGGGTTAGGGTTAGGGGTAGGGTTAGGGTAAGGGTTAGGGTTAGGGTGAGGGTTAGGGTTAGGGTTAGGGTTAGGGTTAGGGTTACGGTTAGGGTTAGGGATTGGAGGCGAGTTTTTATTCAATTTAAGTGCACGAGATATTCTCGCGACAACTTAACGCTATCCATGAGGATGGATTTGCAGTGTTTCAATTCTATTTCAGAATCATCCTCACGGTATTATGAAACGATAACTTCACAATTAACCTACAATGCCGAAGTCAACTGAAAAATGTTGACTCGAGCGGGATTTGAACTCGCACCTTCGGGATACCGGTCCGCCGCTCTAACTGTTGAGTTTTCGAGTCCACAGGTATTGGAGGCGAGTTTTATCCAATTTAAGTGCACGAGATATTCTCGCGACAACTTAACGCTATCCATGAGGATGGATGTGCAGTGTTTCAATTCTATTTCAGAATCATCCTCAGGGTATTATGAAACGATAACTTCACAATTAACCTACACTGCCGAAGTCAACTGAAAAATGTTGACTCGAGCGGGATTTCAACTCGCACCTTCGGGATACCGGTCCACCGCTCTACCTGTTAAGCTATCGAGTCCACAGGGATTGGATCGAGTTTTATCCAATCTAAGTTCACGAGATATTCGCGCGACAACTTAACGCTATCCATGAGGATGAATGTGCAGTGTTTCAATTCTATTTCAGAATCTTCCTCAGGGTATTATGAGACGATAATTTCACAATTAACCTACACTGCCGAAGTCAACTGAAAATTTTTGACTCGAGCGGGATTTGAACTCGCACCTTCAGGATACCGGTCCGCCGATCTACCTGTTGAGCTATCGAATCCACAGGGATTGGATGCGAGTTTTTATCCAATTTAAGTGCACGAGATATTCTCGCGACAACTTAGCGCTATCCATGAGGATGGATGTGCAGTGTTTCAATTCTATTTCAGAATCATCCTCAGGGTATTATGAAACGATAACTTCACAATTAACCTACACTGCCGAAGTCAACTGAAAAATGTTGACTCGAGCTGGATTTGAAATCGCACTTTCGGGATACCGGTCAGCCGCTCTACCTGTTGAGCTATCGAGTCCACAGGGATTGGAGGCGAGTTTTTATCCAATTTAAGTGCCAGAGATATTCTCGAGAGAACTTAACGCTATCCATGAGGATGGATGTGCAGTGTTTCAATTCTATTTCAGAATCATATTCAGGGTATTATGAAACGATAACTTCACAATTAATCTACACTGCCGAAGTCAACTGAAAAATGTTGACTCGACCGGGATTTGAACTCGCACCTTCGGGATACCGGTCCGCCGCTCTACCTTTAGGTTAGGTTAAGGTTAGGGTTAGGGTTAGATTTAGGGTTAGGGTTAGGGTTAGGGTTAGGGTTAGGGTTAGGGTTAAAGTTAAGGTTACGGTTAGTGTTAGTTTAGGGTTAGGGTTAGGGTTAGGGTAAGGGTTAGGCTTAGGTTTAGGTTTAGGGTTAGGGTTAGGATTAGGGTTAGGGTTAGGGTTAGGGTTAGGGTTAGGGTGATGGTTAGGGTTAGGGTTAGGGTTAGGGTTAGGGTTAGGGTTAGGGTTAGGGTTAGGGTTAGGGTTAGGGTTAGGGTTAGGGTTAGGGTTAGGGTTAGGGTTAGGGTTAGGGTTAGGGTTAGTGTTAGTTTATAGTTAGGGTTAGGGTTAGGGTAAGGGTTAGGGTTAGGTTTAAGGTTAGGGTTAGGGTTAGGGTTAGGGTTAGGATTAGGGTTAGGGTTAGTGTTAGGGCTAGGGTTAGGGATAGGGTGATGATTAGGGTTAGGGTTAGGGTTAGGTTAGGGTTAGGGTTAGGGTTAGGGTTAGGGTTAGGGATTGGAGGCGAATTTTTTACCGAATTTAAGTCCACGAGATATTCTCGCGACAACTTAACGCTATCCATGAGGATGGATGTGCAGTGTTTCAATTCTATTTCAGAATCTTCCTTAGGGTATTATGAAACGATAACTTCACAATTAACCTACACTGCCGAAGTCAACTGAAAAATGTTGACTCTATCGGGATTTCAACTCGCACCTTCGGTATACCGGTCCGCCGCTCTACCTGTTGAGCTATCGAGTCCACAGGGATTGGAGGCGAGTTTTTATCCAATTTAAGTGCACGAGATATACTCGAGAGAACTTAACGCTATCCATGAGGATGGATGTGCAGTGTTTCAATTCTATTTCAGAATCATCCTCAGGGTATAATGAAACGATAACTTCACAATTAACCTACACTGCCAAAGTCAACTGAAAAATGTTGACTCGAGCGGGATTTGAACTCGCACCTTCGGGATACCGGTCCGCCGCTCTACCTTTACGTTAGGTTAGGGTTAAAGTTAGGGTTAGGGTTAGGGGTAGGGTTAGGGTAAGGGTTAGGGTTAGGGTGAGGGTTAGGGTTAGGGTTAGGGTTAGGGTTAGGGTTACGGTTAGGGTTAGGGATTGGAGGCGAGTTTTTATTCAATTTAAGTGCACGAGATATTCTCGCGACAACTTAACGCTATCCATGAGGATGGATGTGCAGTGTTTCAATTCTATTTCAGAATCATCCTCAGGGTATTATGAAACGATAACTTCACAATTAACCTACAATGCCGAAGTCAACTGAAAAATGTTGACTCGAGCGGGATTTGAACTCGCACCTTCGGGATACCGGTCCGCCGCTCTAACTGTTGAGTTTTCGAGTCCACAGGTATTGGAGGCGAGTTTTATCCAATTTAAGTGCACGAGATATTCTCGCGACAACTTAAC
This sequence comes from Heliopora coerulea, assembly GCA_030142905.1. Lineage (NCBI taxonomy): Eukaryota > Metazoa > Cnidaria > Anthozoa > Scleralcyonacea > Helioporidae > Heliopora > Heliopora coerulea. The sequence continues at coordinate 799,667 of JASJOG010000129.1, forward strand.
GCTATCCATGAGGATGGATGTGCAGTGTTTCAATTCTATTTCAGAATCATCCTCAGGGTATTATGAAACGATAACTTCACAATTAACCTACACTGCCGAAGTCAACTGAAAAATGTTGACTCGAGCGGGATTTCAACTCGCACCTTCGGGATACCGGTCCACCGCTCTACCTGTTAAGCTATCGAGTCCACAGGGATTGGATCGAGTTTTATCCAATCTAAGTTCACGAGATATTCGCGCGACAACTTAACGCTATCCATGAGGATGGATGTGCAGTGTTTCAATTCTATTTCAGAATCTTCCTCAGGGTATTATGAGACGATAATTTCACAATTAACCTACACTGCCGAAGTCAACTGAAAATTTTTGACTCGAGCGGGATTTGAACTCGCACCTTCAGGATACCGGTCCGCCGATCTACCTGTTGAGCTATCGAATCCACAGGGATTGGATGCGAGTTTTTATCCAATTTAAGTGCACGAGATATTCTCGCGACAACTTAGAGCTATCCATGAGGATGGATGTGCAGTGTTTCAATTCTATTTCAGAATCATCCTCAGGGTATTATGAAACGATAACTTCACAATTAACCTACACTGCCGAAGTCAACTGAAAAATGTTGACTCGAGCTGGATTTGAAATCGCACTTTCGGGATACCGGTCAGCCGCTCTACCTGTTGAGCTATCGAGTCCACAGGGATTGGAGGCGAGTTTTTATCCAATTTAAGTGCCAGAGATATTCTCGAGAGAACTTAACGCTATCCATGAGGATGGATGTGCAGTGTTTCAATTCTATTTCAGAATCATATTCAGGGTATTATGAAACGATAACTTCACAATTAATCTACACTGCCGAAGTCAACTGAAAAATGTTGACTCGACCGGGATTTGAACTCGCACCTTCGGGATACCGGTCCGCAGCTCTACCTTTAGGTTAGGTTAAGGTTAGGGTTAGGGTTAGATTTAGGGTTAGGGTTAGGGTTAGGGTTAGGGTTAGGGTTAGGGTTAAAGTTAAGGTTACGGTTAGTGTTAGTTTAGGGTTAGGGTTAGGGTTAGGGTAAGGGTTAGGCTTAGGTTTAGGTTTAGGGTTAGGGTTAGGGTTAGGATTAGGGTTAGGGTTAGGGTTAGGGTTAGGGTTAGGGTGATGGTTAGGGTTATGGTTAGGGTTAGGGTTAGTGTTAGTTTATAGTTAGGGTTAGGGTTAGGGTAAGGGTTAGGGTTAGGTTTAAGGTTAGGGTTAGGGTTAGGGTTAGGGTTAGGATTAGGGTTAGGGTTAGTGTTAGGGCTAGGGTTAGGGATAGGGTGATGATTAGGGTTAGGGTTAGGGTTAGGTTAGGGTTAGGGTTAGGGTTAGGGTTAGGGTTAGGGATTGGAGGCGAATTTTTTACCCAATTTAAGTGCACGAGATATTCTCGCGACAACTTAACGCTATCCATGAGGATGGATGTGCAGTGTTTCAATTCTATTTCAGAATCTTCCTTAGGGTATTATGAAACGATAACTTCACAATTAACCTACACTGCCGAAGTCAACTGAAAAATGTTGACTCTATCGGGATTTCAACTCGCACCTTTGGGATACCGGTCCGCCGCTCTACCTGTTGAGCTATCGAGTCCACAGGGATTGGAGGCGAGTTTTTATCCAATTTAAGTGCACGAGATATACTCGAGAGAACTTAACGCTATCCATGAGGATGGATGTGCAGTGTTTCAATTCTATTTCAGAATCATCCTCAGGGTATAATGAAACGATAACTTCACAATTAACCTACACTGCCAAAGTCAACTGAAAAATGTTGACTCGAGCGGGATTTGAACTCGCACCTTCGGGATACCGGTCCGCCGCTCTACCTTTACGTTAGGTTAGGGTTAAAGTTACGGTTAGGGTTAGGGATTGGAGGCGAGTTTTTATTCAATTTAAGTGCACGAGATATTCTCGCGACAACTTAACGCTATCCATGAGGATGGATGTGCAGTGTTTCAATTCTATTTCAGAATCATCCTCAGGGTATTATGAAACGATAACTTCACAATTAACCTACAATGCCGAAGTCAACTGAAAAATGTTGACTCGAGCGGGATTTGAACTCGCACCTTCGGGATACCGGTCCGCCGCTCTAACTGTTGAGTTTTCGAGTCCACAGGTATTGGAGGCGAGTTTTATCCAATTTAAGTGCACGAGATATTCTCGCGACAACTTAACGCTATCCATGAGGATGGATGTGCAGTGTTTCAATTCTATTTCAGAATCATCCTCAGGGTATTATGAAACGATAACTTCACAATTAACCTACACTGCCGAAGTCAACTGAAAAATGTTGACTCGAGCGGGATTTCAACTCGCACCTTCGGGATACCGGTCCACCGCTCTACCTGTTAAGCTATCGAGTCCACAGGGATTGGATCGAGTTTTATCCAATCTAAGTTCACGAGATATTCGCGCGACAACTTAACGCTATCCATGAGGATGGATGTGCAGTGTTTCAATTCTATTTCAGAATCTTCCTCAGGGTATTATGAGACGATAATTTCACAATTAACCTACACTGCCGAAGTCAACTGAAAAATGTTGACTCGAGCGGGATTTGAACTCGCACCTTCATGATACCGGTCCGCCGATCTACCTGTTGAGCTATCGAATCCACAGGGATTGGATGCGAGTTTTTATCCAATTTAAGTGCACGAGATATTCTCGCGACAACTTAGCGCTATCCATGAGGATGGATGTGCAGTGTTTCAATTCTATTTCAGAATCATCCTCAGGGTATTATGAAACGATAACTTCACAATTAACCTACACTGCCGAAGTCAACTGAAAATTGTTGACTCGAGCGG
>JASJOG010000129.1:815000-820000 GCA_030142905.1 Heliopora coerulea
AGATATTCTCGAGAGAACTTAACGCTATCCATGAGGATGGATGTGCAGTGTTTCAATTCTATTTCAGAATCATCCTCAGGGTATTATGAAACGATAACTTAACAATTAACCTACACTGCCGAAGTCAATTGAAAAATGTTGACTCGAGCGGGATTTGAAATCGCACTTTCGGGATACCGGTCCGCCGCTCTACCTGTTGAGCTATCGAGTCCACAGGGATTGGAGGCGAGTTTTTATCCAATTTAAGTGTAAGAGATATTCTCGAGAGAACTTAACGCTATCCATGAGGATGGATGTGCAGTGTTTCAATTCTATTTCAGAATCATATTCAGGGTATTATGAAACGATAACTTCACAATTTACCTACACTGCCGAAATCAACTGAAAAATGTTGACTCGAGCGGGATTTGAACTCGCACCTTCGGGATACCGGTCCGCCGCTCTACCTGTTAAGCTATTGAGTCCACAGGGATTGGAGGCGAGTTTTTATCCAATTTAAGTGCATGAGATATTCTCGAGAGAACTTAACGCTATCCATGAGGATGGATGTGCAGTGTTTCAATTCTATTTCAAAATCATCCTCAGGGTATTATGAAACAATAACTTAACAATTAACCTACACTGCCGAAGTCAATTGAAAAATGTTGACTCGAGCGGGATTTGAACTCGCACCTTCAGGATACCGGTTCGCCGCTCTATTTTTAGGTTAGGTTAGGGTTAGGGTTAGGGTTAGATTTAGGGTTAGGGTTAGGGTTAGGGTTAGGGTTAGGGTTAGGGTTAGGGTTAGGGTTAAGGTTAGGGTTAGATTTAGGGTTAGGGTTAGGGTTAGTGTTAGGATTAGGGTTAGGGTTAGGGTTTAGGTTAGGGTTAGTGTTAGTTTAGGGTTAGGGTTAGGGTTAGGGTAAGGGTTAGGTTTAGGTTTAGGGTTAGGTTTAGGGTTAGGGTTAGTATTACGGTTAGGGTTAGGGTTAGGGTTAGGGTTAGGGTTAGTGTTAGTTTATGTTTGGGTTAGGGTTAGGGTAAGGGTTAGGGTTAGGTTTAGGGTTAGGGTTAGGGTTAGGGTTAGGGTTAGGGTTAGGGTTAGGGTTAGGGTTAGGGTTAGTGTTAGTTTAGGGTTAGGGTTAGGGTTAGGGTAAGGGTTAGGGTTAGGTTTAGGGTTAGGGTTAGGGTTAGGGTTAGGGTTAGGGTTAGGGTTAGGATTAGGGTTAGGGTTAAGGTTATGGTTAGGGTTAGGGTGATGGTTAGGGTTAGGGTTAGGGTTAGGTTAGGGTTAGGGTTAGAGTTAGGGTTAGGGTTAGTGTGATGGTTAGGGTTAGGGTTAGGGTTAGGTTAGGGTTAGGGTTAGGTTTAGGGTTAGAGTTTAGGGATTGGAGGCGAGTTTTTATCCAATTTAAGTGTAAGAGATATTCTCGAGAGAACTTAACGCTATCCATGAGGATGGATGTGCAGTGTTTCAATTCTATTTCAGAATCATATTCAGGGTATTATGAAACGATAACTTCACAATTAACCTACACTGCCGAAGTCAACTGAAAAATGTTGACTCGAGCGGGATTTGAACTCGCACCTTCGGGATACCGGTCCGCCGCTCTACCTGTTAAGCTATTGAGTCCACAGGGATTGGAGGCGAGTTTTTATCCAATTTAAGTGCATGAGATATTCTCGAGAGAACTTAACGCTATCCATGAGGATGGATGTGCAGTGTTTCAATTCTATTTCAGAATCATCCTCAGGGTATTATGAAACGATAACTTAACAATTAACCTACACTGCCGAAGTCAATTGAAAAATGTTGACTCGAGCGGGATTTGAACTCGCACCTTCAGGATACCGGTCCGCCGCTCTACCTTTAGGTTAGGTTAGGGTTAGGGTTAGGGTTAGATTTAGGGTTAGGGTTAGGGTTAGGGTTAGGGTTAGGGTTAGGGTTAAGGTTAGGGTTAGATTTAGGGTTAGGGTTAGGGTTAGGGTTAGGGTTAGGATTAGGGTTAGGGTTAGGGTTACGGTTAGGGTTAGTGTTAGTTTAGGGTTAGGGTTAGGGTTAGGGTAAGGGTTAGGTTTAGGTTTAGGGTTAGGGTTAGGGTTAGGGTTAGTATTACGGTTAGGGTTAGGGTTAGGTTTAGGGTTAGGGTTAGGGTGATGGTTAGGGTTATGGTTAGGGTTAGGGTTAGGGTTAGGGTTAGTGTTAGTTTAGGGTTAGGGTTAAGGTTAGGATAAGGGTTAGGGTTAGGTTTAGGGTTAGGGTTAGGGTTAGGGTTAGGGTTAGGGTTAGGGTTAGGGTTAGGGTTAGGGTTAGTATTACGGTTAGGGTTAGGGTTAGGTTTAGGGTTAGGGTTAGGGTGATGGTTAGGGTTATGGTTAGGGTTAGGGTTAGGGTTAGGGTTAGGGTTAGTGTTAGTTTAGGGTTAGGGTTAGGGTTAGGGTAAGGGTTAGGGTTAGGGTTAGGGTTAGGGTTAGGGTTAGGGTTAGGGTTAGGGTTAGGATTAGGGTTAGGGTTAAAGTTAGGGTTAGGGTTAGGGTTAGGGTGATGGTTAGGGTTAGGGTTAGGGTTTGGTTAGGGTTAGGGTTAGGGTTAGGGTTAGGGTTAGGGTTAGGGTGATGGTTAGGGTTAGGGTTAGGGTTAGGTTAGGGTTAGGGTTAGGGTTAGGGTTAGGGTTAGGGATTGGAGACGAGTTTTTATCCAATTTAAGTGCACGAGATATTCTCGCGACAACTTAACGCTATCCATGAGGATGGATGTGCAGTGTTTCAAATCTATTTCAGAATCTTCCTCAGGGTTTTATGAAACGATAACTTCACAATTAACCTACACTGCCGAAGTCAACTGAAAAATGTTGACTCGAGCGGGATTTGAAATCGCACTTTCGGGATAACGGTCCGCCGCTCTACCTGTTGAGCTATCGAGTCCACAGGGATTGGAGGCGAGTTTTTATCCAATTTAAGTGTAAGAGATATTCTCGAGAGAACTTAACGCTATCCATGAGGATGGATGTGCAGTGTTTCAATTCTATTTCAGAATCATATTCAGGGTATTATGAAACGATAACTTCACAATTTACCTACACTGCCGAAGTCAACTTAAAAATGTTGACTCGAGCGGGATTTGAACTCGCACCTTCGGGATACCGGTCCGCCGCTCTACCTGTTAAGCTATTGAGTCCACAGGGATTGGAGGCGAGTTTTTATCCAATTTAAGTGCATGAGATATTCTCGAGAGAACTTAACGCTATCCATGAGGATGGATGTGCAGTGTTTCAATTCTATTTCAGAATCATCCTCAGGGTATTATGAAACGATAACTTAACAATTAACCTACACTGCCGAAGTCAATTGAAAAATGTTGACTCGAGCGGGATTTGAACTCGCACCTTCAGGATACCGGTCCGCCGCTCTACCTTTAGGTTAGGTTAGGGTTAGGGTTAGGGTTAGATTTAGGGTTAGGGTTAGGGTTAGGGTTAGGGTTAGGGTTAGGGTTAGGGTTAGGGTTAGGGTTAGGGTTAGGGTTAAGGTTAGGGTTAGATTTAGGGTTAGGGTTAGGGTTAGGGTTAGTGTTAGGATTAGGGTTAGGGTTAGGGTTTAGGTTAGGGTTAGTGTTAGTTTAGGGTTAGGGTTAGGGTTAGGGTAAGGGTTAGGTTTAGGTTTAGGGTTAGGGTTAGGGTTAGGGTTAGTATTACGGTTAGGGTTAGGGTTAGGGTTAGGGTTAGGGTTAGTGTTAGTTTATGTTTGGGTTAGGGTTAGGGTAAGGGTTAGGGTTAGGTTTAGGGTTAGGGTTAGGGTTAGGGTTAGGGTTAGGGTTAGGGTTAGGGTTAGGGTTAGTTTAGGGTTAGGGTTAGGGTTAGGGTAAGGGTTAGGGTTAGGTTTAGGGTTAGGGTTAGGGTTAGGGTTAGGGTTAGGGTTAGGATTAGGGTTAGGGTTAAGGTTAGGGTTAGGGTTAGGGTGATGGTTAGGGTTAGGGTTAGGGTTAGGTTAGGGTTAGGGTTAGAGTTAGGGTTAGGGTTAGTGTGATGGTTAGGGTTAGGGTTAGGGTTAGGTTAGGGTTAGGGTTAGGTTTAGGGTTAGAGTTTAGGGATTGGAGGCGAGTTTTTATCCAATTTAAGTGTAAGAGATATTCTCGAGAGAACTTAACGCTATCCATGAGGATGGATGTGCAGTGTTTCAATTCTATTTCAGAATCATATTCAGGGTATTATGAAACGATAACTTCACAATTAACCTACACTGCCGAAGTCAACTGAAAAATGTTGACTCGAGCGGGATTTGAACTCGCACCTTCGGGATACCGGTCCGCCGCTCTACCTGTTAAGCTATCGAGTCCACAGGGATTGGAGGCGAGTTTTTATCCAATTTAAGTGTAAGAGATATTCTCGAGAGAACTTAACGCTATCCATGAGGATGGATGTGCAGTGTTTCAATTCTATTTCAGAATCATATTCAGGGTATTATGAAACGATAACTTCACAATTTACCTACACTGCCGAAGTCAACTTAAAAATGTTGACTCGAGCGGGATTTGAACTCGCACCTTCGGGATACCGGTCCGCCGCTCTACCTGTTAAGCTATTGAGTCCACAGGGATTGGAGGCGAGTTTTTATCCAATTTAAGTGCATGAGATATTCTCGAGAGAACTTAACGCTATCCATGAGGATGGATGTGCAGTGTTTCAATTCTATTTCAGAATCATCCTCAGGGTATTATGAAACGATAACTTAACAATTAACCTACACTGCCGAAGTCAATTGAAAAATGTTGACTCGAGCGGGATTTGAACTCGCACCTTCAGGATACCGGTCCGCCGCTCTACCTTTAGGTTAAGTTAGGGTTAGGGTTAGGGTTAGATTTAGGGTTAGGGTTAGGGTTAGGGTTAGGGTTAGGGTTAGGGTTAAGGTTAGGATTAGATTTAGGGTTAGGGTTAGGGTTAGGGTTAGGATTAGGGTTAGGGTTAGGGTTAAGGTTAGGGTTAGTGTAAGTTTAGTGTTAGGGTTAGGGTTAGGGTAAGGGTTAG